>CAHIKZ030000854.1:570000-620000 GCA_903632075.3 Acanthosepion pharaonis | reverse complement strand
AAAAAAAAAAAAAAAAGTGTGCAAGACAATAAGAAATACTACCTGCCAAAAAAAAAGTGAAGTTTTGTTGAAATCGGTTGAAAAATGTAGGAAATCCGATCCCATATATAAACGAGCACACACACACACACGCGCACGCACACACACACACAACCTGGGTTTTAAAATAAGTATAACTCGATATGAGTTGTCCCCCTTTCATTCTGGCGACAGAATCGTGTTTTATCGTGTTTTCAAATTAATTTCTTGCAAAAACAATTGTGTTTTTCCAATTTTGGGCGCTGTCAGAACCACCGAAATGTAATTTTACGTAGTCCCGTGAAGTTTTGTTGGAATCGGTTGAAAAATGTAGGAAATCCGATCCAATAATTAAACTTACAGACGCACACACACACACACACACACACACACACACACACACACACACACACACACACACAAACAACCTGGGTTTTAAAATAAGTATAACTCGATATGAGTTGTCCCCTTTTCATTCTCGCGACAGCGATGCCTCTTAATCGTGCTTTCAAATTGATTTCGTACAAAAACAATTGTGTTTTTTAAATTTTTGGCGCTGTCAGACCCACCGCAAGGTAATTTTACGTAGTCCTGTGAAGTTTTGTTGAAATCGGTTGAAAAATGTAGGAAATCCAATCCAATATATAAACGAACAGACACACACACACACAACCTGGGTTTTTTAATAAGTATGATTATTGATACACGGAAAGATATCATTTTTTAACAAAATTCTAGCTGATAAATTACATCTGGAGGCGGATAATTGGTAAGGAGTCTGTTATAATGTACAGAAGCCTCTGGGAACCAACCAGTCGACGTTGAGAATCGTATTCGGTTCACTGATAATGTTTTCTGGGCGAGTTACTGCTACATCACAACACTATGTTCCCACATGACTTTCTACCAATCTAAATTCAACAAACAGAGTAAATATTTAAATATAATTGCGTCAACAAGTACGTAATGTGTGCTTGTGATGGAAGTTATAATTCATGAGATGACCAGATTGGAAAAACGGTCGTTTGGTGTTGACTTAAAATCAGATGTATTTTTGGAAGGGTAATTAGGGGTTAATTTGAAAATTGACTTCTGTATTCCTCTTTAGTCGTTTTCCGGTTTGTGCTTACATTGTAAGCTCTTTATTAAATACGATCTAGAAATTCAACGTCTGCTTATCTATTCAGACTGGCGCTACAGTGCGCCAATAAAAATTAGGCTAGAATTAAAAATGGAACGGAAAATATGAAGGAAAAATAATCACCCTTAGTCGCTCACGTAAAGTTTGGCCAACGCATAGGTTTTTTTTTCCAAAGATGGCTAGAGTTTATTATCATTTTAACTGTATTGGGTGTTCCAAATGTGAATAAAATTTAGGCGTCTAATTATTTTTTTTTTCTCTTTTTCCTTCCGATTTAACAACTTAAGTTTTTGGTAATTTCAACCATGGAAAGATTAACAATCAAACAACGTGTTAAAGTTATCGAAGCCTATTAAACTTTGGGATACAGAATCGATACCTTTATACATTGCGTACCATATAAAGGCTGTTCCAATAACTTGGACCGATTTTAAATGTGAATTAAGTTTAAACGTCTAATGATTTTTTTTTTTTTTTCTTTCAGATTTAACAACTTCAGTCGTTGGTAATTTAAACCATGGAAAGATTAACAATCAAACAACGTGTTAAAGTTATCGAAGCCTATTACACTTTGGGATACACAATCGAAACCTTTATACGTTGCGTGCTAATAAAGACTGTTCCAATAACTTGGACCGATTTTAAATGTGAATTAAGTTTAAGCGTATAATGTTTTTTTTTCTTTTTCCTTCAGATTTAACAACTTAAGTCTTTGGCAATTTCAACCATGGTAAGAGTAAGAATCAAGCAACGTATTAAAGTTATCGAAGCCAACATACTTGACCAACCGAGATTGCAAAGATAGCTGAGATGTGTAATAAGGCCAGGAGTAGGATACTTGTTGAAGATCGAGCTCGCTATTCATATGATATTGATCTCGCGAGACTTGGTTGGTAACCATTATACCACGCCAACCTGCTCTAATGGTTTTATGAGATGTGGAACAAGGCCGGAAATATAGGGACAGTTGATGAGGATCGAACTCGCTATTCAATCGTAATTGATCTAGAGAGACAAGCTTGCTAACCATTATACAGCACCGATTTGCGCTAATGTTTTTTTTCTAAATATAGATGAGATATGGCACAATGCCGGAATTATGAGGCACTTGATGAGGATTAAATTCGTTTTTTCAGTCGTAATTGATTTAGCGAGCAAAGCTTACTAACAGTTACACCACATCGAAGTACGCAGCTCATTTTCACTGTGAATTGAGAACTCTTCGTACTATAAGAGCAGTCCCCAAATAGTGCAGGTTTCTATAAGTGTCCAGTGATAACAGTGACCCCCCTCTAATCTCCAGGGCTTTCGGAAGTTTACTACTGATGGTGTCCAGTGTACCAATAACAATAAAAGATTACACCCACTCCGTCATAATTATTATTATTAATACTCAAAAAAGAATCATTTTGAATAAAATTCTACCTGATAAATTATATTATCCCATATTATATTATATTAAATTGCATTATATTAATTTATATATTTTAAAATATTTTTATATTTATACATTTTTTTTAGATACAAATATTTAAGTAAATGCTCTGTTTATAATAAACAGTATTAAACAACATTTACCGGCCTGAATGAATACTGTTTATTATAAACAGGGCATTTACTTAAATATTCGTCCTCTGACAGGATTCGAATCTGTATCCTATACGGAACCGTCATTTAGCTTGACGTGCTTTTAACCGATTTGGCCACAGAGGAGCGTTCGGTTATCAAGGTCGAATTAACTGTATTTGAACATCAATCTTCTATGAATCTCTTACGTACATTTATATCTGCTCACGACGTATCAAATGTAAACAAATGACGTCACACATTATGAAATGTACCAAGACCGACAATTATTTTACGACATTTTTATGTTTATACATTCTTTTTATAGATACAAATATTTAAGTAAATGCTCAATTTATAATAAACAGTATTAAACAACATTTACCGGCCTGAATGTCCGAGAAATTTTCACAGAAAATGTTTGTCCTTCGACAGGATTCGAACCTGTATCCTATACGGAATTGTCATTTAGCTTGACGTGCATTTAACCAATTTGGCCACAGAGGAGTGTACGGTTAGCAAGGCCGAATTAACTGTATTTGAACTTCAATCTTCTATGAATCGCTCACGTACATTCATATCTGCTCATGGTGTATCATTATTATATTGGTAGTGGGCATTATCTCCAATTTCGACCCCCGCAAGGCTAGTGGTGGAGATAGCATACCAGCCATTGTCTTGAAGAAATGCGCGCCTGAGCTAGCGCCCACCCTCTCTAAACTATATAACTACTGCCTCAAGGAATCCTGTTTTCCTGACTGCTGGAAGTCCTCATCCATTGTTCCTGTCTTTAAGAACTCTGGAGACCCCTCTGACCGCCACTCTAATTACCGTCCTATTAGTCTCCTACCCCTCTTCGGCAAAGTCTTCGAAGCCCTAATCAACGCCGAAGTGGTTAACCACCTTACCTCACACGACCTGCTCTCAGACAAGCAATATGGTTTCCGCTACGCCCGATCTACAGCTGATGTGCTTACGGCCATCACTGAAACCGTCTACCAAGCCCTTCAAAATAACGGTGAGGCTCGTGCCGTGGCCCTAGACATCTCCAAAGCGTTTGATAGGGTTTGGCATGCCGGCCTTCTTCGCAAGATCCAGGGTTATGGTATTACAGGTCGATTGTTTGACCTAATACAATCATTCCTGTCACACCGTGAATTGAAGGTCGTTCTCAACGGATTCTCCTCCAGTTCCTATCCCACGAACGCAGGTGTTCCCCAAGGCTCCATCCTTGGCCATACTCTATTCCTTATTTTCATCAACGACATTCCTGACGCCATAGGTTCCCAAGTTGGCATCTACGCGGATGACACTACCATTTACTCCTGCCTCAAAAAAAAATCTAGTGTCGCTGACAAATCTAATCTGGCCGTGCGTCTTGAAATGGACCTCCAATCGGTTGTTAATTGGGGCAAGAATTGGCTGGTCAAGTTTAACGCCTCAAAAACTAAACTACTCTCTATTAATCACCATAGAGATCCTTCCCTGCCCCCTATTAGAATGGCTGATAGTCAACTTCTTGAGAGCACCTCTCTGCGTCTGCACGGTCTCACGTTGACTGCTGACCTGAGATGGAACAAATACATTGAGTCAATTACTTCGTCCACTGCGAGGAATGTTGACTCCCTGTGCCGTGCCAGGAAATTTTTCTCCCCGGAATCGATACTTCAAATATGCAAATCAGCAATTCGCCCTTGCATGGAGTATTGGTGCCTTATATGGTCTGGTGCACCTTCATTTACCTCGGAGTTCTTGACAAAATCCAGAGGCGGATATGCAATATAATTGACCCTGATCCGGCATCTCGTCTACTGTCACACTCTCACAGACGCGCCGTCGCCTCTCTCTGTCTTTTCTACAAATACTTCCATGGTAATTGCTCCAATGAGCTACTTTCACTGGTTCCCAGACTTCATGAATTCAAGCGCACTACGAGGCTGGCATCCCCCTCTCAATCTTTCACTGTAGAAACTTTTAAATGTAGCCGTCTCTTCTACTCCAATAGCTTCATATCTCGCACCTCTCGCCTGTGGGACACCCTTCCCTATTACTGTTTCCCTGAGAGCTATAATCTCTAACTATTCAAATGTAATGTCAATCGACATCTTCAGTTATCTTGATCTATCCACTATCCTTCTCCACATCCTTTCTTCTATCACTCCTATCTGCTCTCGCTCCAAATCTTCTGCAAGCCCCTGCATCCTCGTGGCTTCCCGCCTTGCTCGGGGGGTGGTAATCCTTAATAAAAAAAGATATATATAAATTATTGTTGTGGTAGGATCCACCTAATTTGCATATGGTTGGTACCGGGACGAGAGGGAGGAATCAAGAGATTCAACCAGAGACTCTGCCCGACTGCGACGCAGTCAACACATTCTCCAGGAACGGTCTTACCAGGAATATGCAAAAGACTATATGTAAATGTTGTGTACACTTTCTTGTTTCAATACATTTTGTTCTAAGTATATTTTGTGTTGCATTATTATTCCATGCATTAGTCAAGTTTCAACAATTATATTATCTCATATTACATTAATTTATTATATATATTATATTATATATTATATTATCTACATTATTATCTTTTATATTACATTATATATATATATATATATATATATATATGTTATATTATATTACATTATATCTAAATATGCCTCGACATACTTTTAGCATTAAACATCTAGAAACTACAGAAGAAAGGACTATATATATATATATATATATATATGTGTGTGTGTGTGTGTGTGTGTGTGTGTGTGTGGCACCATTTACGAGGCAGAGAAAGGAAGAGAAAGAAAGGAAGGCAGAAAGAAAGGTGAGACGAATCGTAGGTGATAAGCAGCCACACACACAGCTAAGAGACAATGAAAATATTGATAAGTAACAAATGAAAAAGGGTGTCATTACAATGACAGGGAATTTCTGAGTAAAAAAGAAAGGGAAAGAAAGAAGGAATCAGATGTGTTTTGATAACGGCTGTGTTAACTAGGTGCGTAAGCGAACGGCTGGACCACTGGCCAAGGAAAAATTCAAGTGAAAATGCTATTTCGATAAGTGACGAGAAACAGGCCACTAAAAAGGACTTTGGACAGATAGGAAAAATTAAATCCCACACAAGCAGTCTCGATGACCGAATTCTTTTCGACGAAACAACTTTGGCCTGCGATAATAAAATTATGTTATCAGGAATATGTACCGAAGGAAAATGAATGGGGACCCAGAAGTGTTTTCTTTCTTCCTTGGAGGCGACAGACTGACTGAAAACTTTGGGGATATTTCTTTTTTGAAGCCATGTTAAGAATAACACCCATCTTGATAAATTAGCGATAAAATACCTGACAAACACCACGTGTAAAACAAGAGTTGTCATATTGCCCTTTGCGACTAGAAGGGTGATAACGGCGATTGAAAGGAAGAAAAGGGAAAGAGAAGAGATAATTTTTTTTTTTAGTTAAGCAAGATATTTTTTTAAAATTTTTTCCCGAAACAAAGCCACGGATTGTTCACGCCCGACTAAGACATCGTTGGTCAAGTGGTGATCACGTGACACACGAAGGAGGAGGAAAGATACCCGACCAAGACCTCATTGGCCAAGAGTGATCACGTGAGGCACGAAGAAGGCTGTCGACGCCCCATCCAGAGTATAAGTATGAGAAGCTGCTACGAAGAAGTGGGGAGGGCAGTTCACGCCCCTCAGAGATATGGTGAGAAAGTGGGAGGAGGAAGGGTTCCCAAAATGGAAAAAGAGGGAAAATCCCTAACCAGAAATAAAAGAGGTGGATATGTATTTAGAATTATCGAGGACCCCCACCCCGACGCCAACACAACCACCCCGGTTTTGGTCGGCGTCAATAAAAGCGAGGCCCCAACAGGCAGAAATCAGTTCGGGCTCGAGTTTCCAGACTTGAGTTCCCAGAGTCAGTCTCCAGTTGAAACCACCTCGCAGATAGCTGACCAAGATTCACGCAAAAAATTCCGGACTCCTCTTCAACCCAAGAACAATTATTTTGAAGAGCGACTTAGAACCAGACCACCGAAATAAGTTTTTCGACTTTCGTCCAAAGACACACCGAAACACCAATTTCTTAGAGAGCAAACAACTTGAAGCGTTAAAACTTGCCTAGCGAAAACGACGTGTCACAATCCACAGAACGGGTCGGGAGATAGATGCAGTCCTATGCATCGAACAACGAGACATAAAGTTTGTTACCTTTTTCTTTGATACTTTGAACTTTTTGAGTTTTCATTTTATTTTCTTTTATGCATATTTGTGTAGTATCACCCCCGTTGAACTCAATTTGCATTACGGCCCAAACCACTGTTTGATCTCGTCTGTCTAAGATCAATTCACAACGTGGGTAGGCAGACTGGGGATCAATGCAGTTACCTAGGTAACCAGTCGTTGGAAGCGAGTTGGGAACGATGAGGCTGATATCAAATCTAACCAGATTCCCACCCGAATCACCAAAAGGTTAGAACGTCACATTTGGGTGCCGCGACCGATACCAAGCCAGTTGGTCGTCACAGGACGAGACAACACGACTGACGCGACAGGCGGACGTCACGTTTGGAGCAGCGAACAGCTGGCGCCGCGGCGAGGACGTCACAATTGATGCTGTTTGGGGACGTCACAACCGGCGCCGTGGTAGAGCAGGATAGAACGTCGCAGTTGGCGCTCCGACCGGGGACGACGTCACATATATATATATATATATATATATATATATATATATATATATATATATTTATATTATGTATATATATATATATATATATATATATTACATTTTATATATATATATATATATATATATATATATATATATATATATATATAAAACAAATCTAAAATAAAATAAATATATATATATATATATATATATATATATATATATATATAAATTAGGAACAAATAAATAAAGCAATTTCCACATCTAGAGAAGACACGCTAATGTACAAAATTAAAAATAAATCTAGCCGTATTCCTCTAGTAACCACTTTCAACCCCACTCTGCCTCCACTATCCCAAATAATCAAACGTCGCTGGGAAATACTACATCTCAAACCAGACCTAAAAAAATTATTTAAGGAACCCAGCCTTCTTGCATATCGTAGACCTAAGAACCTAAAAGAAATCATAGATAGTAACCACATTTCAGAGGACAAGGTAATCCGTAATGAACTAAGAACAAAAACAACAGGATTTTCCCAACCATATAACAACAAAAGAAGTTTATGCTGCAACCATATTAAACACACGAATTCCTTCACTAGTTCAATTACTAAATCTACTTTCAAAATCTACCACGATTCTAACTATAGATGTCATAACCTCCTAGAATGCACACTATGCCAGAAACAATATGTAGGAAAATCTGAATGGCCCTTTCACTACAGAATTAATAATTATCACAATCGAATTAAGTCGACTCCCCATGAAAAATTATTACCTGTAGAACAATATTTCCGCATGGAAAAACACGATTTCAAAATCCATGCCAAATTCCCTATAATTGAGAGAATAGAAAAGTTCAGAGCAGATAACAGTAGAAAGATTTTAGAGTTCCATGAAAATAAGTGGATACAACGTCTAAAAACACAATATCGAGCCAGGCTAAACCATAAATTTAACAATATAGATAGTACTAATATATAACTCAACAAATCAAAACCTACCCACATTTCTCACCCACACAAGACAGACATGCTTACGGAGATGTTGAGGCCTCACACTTATATACACACCCACACGAATATACACACTTGCACACATCATACTCACTCCCTCCCTAATGAGCCAAATGATAACACACACCCACAACAATATAAACGCTTACATATATCATACTCACTCACTCCCTAAGAACCAAATTACACACACACAAACACTTAACAGTGACACATCCCCTCTCCAGGACCAATGAAACTGTCAAACTGACCAAGGGAATTCAGATGAACATAGATCCATTCAGCTCTTATCTCAAATAACAACTTAAAAGAGACTGTATGACCAACACAAGGAATGTTAAAATATTCATGTTAAAAAGATAAAGAAATAAAAAAACAAATGAAAATTACAGACAAAAGTTCATTTTCTACTGCAAAAGACTCATTTCTGTAGTTTACTGCTACCAGCAAGCAGAAATAGTTCTTCTCCTGATGATGGCCATGATCGCCGAAACTAGTCGAGGAATCTAAATGAAATAATAATAAAAAAACGAAAGAATATTAATCTACAACCCAGTGTCTGAAGATTTCAATTTTTTTATATTTTTTATTGTTCAATATATATATATATATATATATATATATATATATATATATATATATATATATCATTTCATTTCGCCCTAAGCAAGGTAGGGAAGCGTCTAGCACGCAAGGGATTACAGAGTATTTGGAGCGAGAGCAGATAGAAGTGATAGACGAAAGGATGAGGAGAAGTATAGTGGATAGATCTATGCAACTGGAGATGTCGATTGACATTACATTTGAATAGTTGGAGATTATAGGTATCCGGGAAACAGAAAAGGGGAAGGGTGTTCCACGGCTGAGAGGCGCGAGATATGAAACTATTGGAGTAGAAAAGACGGCTACATTTAGTAGTTTCGACAGTGAAAGTGTGAGAGCGGGATGCCAGCCTCGTAGGACGCTTGAATTCATGGAGTCTTGGAACCAGAGAAAGCATCTCATCGAAGCAATCAATTACCATGAAAGTATTTGTAAAAAAGACAGAGAGAGGCGACGGCACGTCTGTCAGAGAGCGACTGCAGATATATATATATATATATATATACACGTCATATTATATTACATTGCATTATACCTAAATATTCCTCGACACACTTTTAGTATTTACTCTCTGGAAACTACAGCAGAAAGGAAATGCCTGTAATAGTAAAACACTTATCTCGGGAAAATAGCATTAAGAACACGAAGAAATACGCCTCCTGTATGACCATAAACTACATCCGGCTGCAAGGCCTCTGATCAGGAGGTTATGCGGAGCGTGTAATCACCTGTAAATTGCTGTTGTTCCCAGGTTTACACTGACCCGGGGTGGTACCCGCCCAAGCTATGTGCAAATTCATAACCACAAATCTAGTGCCGAAACGCTATGAAAGCATAAAAATAGATTTTTACAGTAAAAATACCATCAATACATTTTTGAAGAAAGATATATTACCAGCAATACATTTGACTCACGCCCAAACATCTCTTTACAAAAACACGTCAATGAAACATAATCTACTAGCTGATTTCTTAAAAATACCTATTCTATTTATACGAACCTCTCTTAAAAATTTTGTCTGCATTAACCAACACATTGAGGTTGATATACTGTAAAAGAAAATAAACCAAACCAAATCAAAGAAATACGTCTGCCATACGAAGAGGCCAGAGAGAAATGACTGTGAAAATTTTCCCATTAGGCATGTGAAAATATACTACGCTTCACTAACCTGCTTTTTATATACAGTAAGTAATTTTTTCGTGTAACGTCGTCAGCTTGTTGTAGAAATAGCCTGTTGCATCTATGGATATGCTACAATAACCGCAGCATCGGAGAATGAACGAAATTAATTTATCGACTCTGATTTTGTTTGATGTTATGTTTAAATACACATCTATAGATCTTTGAAAAGGCTGCACGCTTGTCATTGGCTCAAGGTCTTATACTCTGGTTGTGAAAGCTATTTTATTGGTTGGTTGAACTGTCTATTTTTAGAAAAGGTGATATTTTTCGTCTTTTGTTATTACTTGTTTATTTCTTTTCCTACATCCTGGTTGTGGACGTTTTCTGATTCTTTGGTCGAATTACGGATTTGTTTGCCTGGCGATTTTTATTATCCGTCAATTTTTAATTTTGATGAAAAATTGGTCTTCTTGATATGTATTTTTATTTATTTATTTCTCTATTTCCACAGTCTTCTTTATATTTTAGCTTTAATATTTGAGTAAGTATCTGCACCAACGGAAGATACTACTGAGGCTGGCCATATATATTTGATATACCCATAATTTAAAATAGTATGCTATAAAAGTACACCGAGCTAATTTGGCTGACACTGAAACTTGGAACGGAACATTCGGAAGCAGTTAGTTGTGATAGTTGTGTGATTACTGGTCGAATTACGGATTTGTTTGCCTGGCGATTTTTATTACCCGTCTTTTTTTTTTTACTTTTGGTGAAAAATTGGTCTTCTTCATATTAAATTTATTTATTTATTCTCTATTTCCACACTGTTCTTTATATTTTGGTTTTAATATTTGAGTAAGTATCGGCATCGACGGAAAATACTATTTAGGCTGGCCATATATGCTTGATATACCCATCATTTAAAATAGTTTGCTATAAAAGTACACTGAGCTAATTTGCCTGACACTAAAACGTGGAACGGAATATTTGGAAGCAGTGTGGAAAATGAAACGAAACAAAAAAAAAAGTATCTTTTAAGTAAAATTCACTCTCTATTTTTTCTCTCTATTTTAATTTCTCACGCTGATATTGAATGGTTTGACGTTTTATAGTTTCAATTTTTTTTTAAATTTCAAAAATAGCCTTTGTAGATGTTTATTACTTTTTTCATAACAATTTAACATAATGTCTCGTTTATATGTTTCTTTCCACCACAACCAATTCTTCAAATGTATTCGCCTGTTATTTTCAGAATCAGAAATATTTTAATTTCTTTTTCTTTCATTTCGTAAATTAAGTTTCCGCTATATTAAATCAGAAATAACTTCGGCGAGATAAAAAAAAAAAAAAAAATAAAATAAAAGCGATAAATTTATTTCGACGCGAATTCATTTGCAATCGTATAATTCTTTTTAAAGCATCGTATCGAATTTTTAATTTCTTGGGCCTCTAACTTCATGAAATACTGAAAAAATTATTCAATCGACGCTAAAAGCCATGATTGGATATGCAGTCGATCGGTCAAGTGAAAAGGAACGTGCGAGGAGAGACAATATATATATATATATATATATATATATATATATATATAATAACGAGATCCCTGCCCTTCGGCGGAGCCTCGTCCATATTCCTCTCTGCTCAGAGGCAGAGTTCGACCGTCATATATATATATATATATATATATATATATATATATATATATATATATATATAAACTTGAATTTAGTGTATTGGGGCAGCAGATAATTATTTCAACATATATTACTAAATATAACAGAAGATGAATGTCTATTATGACTGATCATGAGTCGTTCTAATGTTTGCTTTCATTTGGGGGGAAAATAAAGATAAAAATTGTGCAACTTTTGGATATTTTTTTTATTAAGTTGGTCCTAAGCATTACATTATATTGCCTCTAGACATGGGTTCTGTTATAATACTTCGGTCTATCGCGTGGTATGACGTCATAGAAGCGCATCTTGAACTTAAGATCTGCGTCTGCTATTCCGCGACCGTTATCGTCACATAGGAATTTTCTATGTAAAATAACAAAATATCAGCTTTGAAGGTCGATAGCTTTGTTTTATGTCTGTATAACCAATCTAGGAATGGCTCATGTGAGACGAAAGCTTAGGATCAACTAATTAAAAAAATATCCAAATGTTGGACAATTTTGTCCTTATTTTTATCTGAAATTAAACGGTTCATGATCAGACATAATCGACATTCATTGTCTGTTATATTTAATAAAATACAGGGTGTTGCAGCAAAATCCGACACTTGACAAAAAGAAAACGAAATAGGCAATAAAAACAAAAGTTGTATATGCAGAGACTCGACATTTTATTTAGCAACAGTTAGAATTACATACTACATTAGTTTGCAATGTAACCACACCCGGCGGCGACAACCATCTTAAGTCGCGCGCGAAATGAGTCACAGGCTTTGGCGACCGTGTCTTTGACCACAGCAGCGAACGCCTCCACGATGGCAGCCTTCAGAGAGTCGACCGTGTTGTGGGCGGGCTTGTTGGTCTTGGCCTCGATCACACCCCAGAAGGAATAGTCAAGGGGGTTGCAGTCGGGTGAGGAGGGCGACCAGAAGGCCCGGCGACCAGTGGTGAGGAACATTGTTGAGCAACCACGCCTGTGTCGTCAAGTTTTTGATGTTGTCGAAGACACAATTATACTTCGACATGAAAACAATAGACAAAAACTAAAAATCCTTGAAGCATTATACATCAAACAGTTGAAACCTAACCTAAACAAAATCAAATATGGAATCTCTACAAATATCCTTAAATGTCTATAATTGGTAACAGAAGCCATTGGTTTATACCAACGGCTTCCCATACTTAATACTTCTCGAATTCACTCATGTGTGACGTCATCAGCCGCGGTGCGATTTTCGCTTCTTGCGTGTTTATCGTTGCCATGAAATCATCTATGTAAACAATAACAGAATATCATCACTGTCTTGTCCGCATATTGCTTAATATGTTGTACAGTAATTAACATCTTTGATAATGGCTTATGTAAGCCGAAAGCTTAGATTGGATTAAAAAATATGGATCAATATTGTGATTTTCTTTCTTCGTTTAATGATAATGTTGTTAAGCTTATCAGACGATATGAAACGAATTTACATAAAATAAATAGACAACACTTTTCTATATTATTTAATGAAACGTGTATGAATGAAAAGATACTGCCTAAATACACACAATTTAAATTACATGATCCAGCAGCCCACAATACTATCAATACTTGAAACTACAAATGTAGCCTTGTGAAAAGGCAAATTGAAATAGCCAAAGAAAAATTAAACAACCTTAACAGCAACAAACAGGACATTTACGATAAACTACAGGATATAACTACCCCGGACCAACTGGAGGAAATTACACATAGACTCACGGAAATTACCAATAAATCTGAAGCTCAACACCGATTTAAAATTATAAAAAAACTGAATACATTATACAAAGGTAATATCACTCTTCCTAACAAGACTGATAAATACATTAACCTTTCCAACTATGAACAAACTAAGCACCAAAAAGAATTACTTAACCTTGGACATAACTGCCATATATACCGTAAGTACAATCGATTTTTAAAAAAAATAGAAATTGAGACCCTATACCAAAACATCGTTAAACTCCAGGATGAACAACTAATAGAAACTCCAGCAGAATTTAAAGACTTACTTAAGGCCGAGGCATTCAAGGATCGGCATGATAAAAGCAGAAACTCCTCAAAAATACTTTCTAAACAACTGAAAATTGTCGCACAAGAACTACGCAACCACCCTGACATTATTGTAAAAAAAAGCTGATAAGACCAACATCTTTGTCATCCTAAACAAATTGGATTACAACAAAAACCTTGACCACATAATCCATGATCACATAAAGTTTAAAAAAACTTAACAAGAACCCGACCAACCAACTAAAATCAAAGCTTAATAAACTTCTTAATGCTAATAATGCTGAACAGAACTCTTTAAAACTCCCTAAAATTGTTGGTGATTATAGACCTGGTTACATATACGGCACTATAAAAACATAAACCTAACTATCCTCTCCGTTGTATCATATCGCAAATTCCAACTCCTGTATATCATCTAACAAGATACATTAAGCAACTTATTACTCCCTATCTTCCTAGTAAATATAGTGTTAAGTCAACATTAAAAGTAATCCAAATCCTAAAAAGTGAAAAACCCGACAATGAAATCATGGCTTCACTTGATGTTGAAAACTTATTTACCAATGTCCCTGTTAGTGAAACTATTGACATAATTATAAGAAATATATACAGTAACTCATCTTTAAAATTAATCCTAATATATTAAGAAAACTACGATTAGCTTGTATTACTGAAGTCCCTTTCTTCGATCATAATAACAATATATATATACAACGTGATGGTGTCTCCATGGGTTCAGTACTGGATATAAGAGAAACCCGGATATAAGAGAGATTTTCTCTGGTCCCAAATTAGAACCTGTGTTAATGTATATAAAATAGACCAAACCCGGATATAAGAGAAACCCGGATATAAGAGACTTCTTCTCCAGTCCCGACAACTCTCTTACATCCGGGTTAAACTGTATGATGTTTGCGTGAGTACACATGGAACTTTTAGTTTTGCTTGGCCAAAATTCACTGTCGTCTCTAGGTGCTGAGTTCAATGTCCACTTTTAAATTTACGTATGCTTTATCCCTGATAATAATGCGAGAAATAGGCACATCTTAAATATAATATCCCTTAATTCTCCATTTTCTATGAACATAAAAAGCAAAATCAGGGGTGCGTATTATGCACAGCTTTAAAAAATGGCCGTAAAATAAAATAAGAATTACAGTGTAACCCGGATATAAGAGAGTTGTCGGGACCGGAGAAGAAGTCTCTTATATCCGGGTTTGGTCTATTTTGTTTACATTAACACAGGCTCTAATTTGGGACCAGAGAAAAATCTCTCTTATATCCGGGTTTCTCTTATATCCGGGTTTCTTATATCCGGGTTACACTGTATCATAAAACTAAATTAGAATAATATTATTCTATGTTTAAAATCTTTTTTAAATAAGAGTAGGAAACGTTGGCCGTAATGAAATTGGAGAGGTACAATTTATAGGTTTTTATTACCGAACAAGGGCTGCGTGTTATGTATGAGTAGAAGCATTTTCCCACACTTTCAGCACAATTTTATGGGTGCGTATTATGGATGAAGGCGTATTATACATGGGGAATTACGGTTACACTAATATAAATACAATCATATATTGGGCACATGCCTTCCAAAATAACTGAACAGTGACACTGAACAAGTAATAATTAAAAATCACTTATTAAATATATAGGGTATAGAAATATATAGAAGGGTTATTGGTGTAAATAACTCCGAAATTGAAATTAAATTCGAGTAAACCTTGTTACTTGTAAAATTTAGAAACAAATTCAGATTCAAAAGTGTTAGTGATATCAAATTGTAATTTTTTTTCTTTTTGGGTGTGGGGGGTTATTAAATTTACTATAAAATAATTAACGGCGTGCGAAGGTTTCTCTCTCTTTCTCTCTCTTACTCTCAAACTATTTATCCTTTCTTTCTCTCTGTTTGGCTAATGTATTCTTATAAAAAACAAAAAAAAAAAACTAAAATATGTTAACACCTGTTCATGGTCTCACGAAATGTGGCGACTGATACGAAACAAACAAAAAAAAAAAAAAGAGTTTGGTGTGAAACTTCCCGAAACGAGTCATAAACAACTTTTCCTTTCCTTTTATTTCAATTTTTACAACATGCGATGATCGTTACGTCGTGTCTGGTGACTGACTTTTGTTGTATTCTTTCATTTAGATCAGTGTTCGGGTTCAAGAGAAATCTATGATTTAGAACGATTAATTACATATTTTTCTTAGTAGATATCCACCATATTTTCTTATTAGATACATGGCTTATTTTTCTTACTACATACATGGCTTATTTTTTTTCTAGATACATGGCTTATTTTTCTTACGAGATACATGGCTTACTTTTCTTACCAGATATATGGCTTACTTTTCGGTTAACCTGCAATGTAACACCCGCTCTCAGTTCATATTAAAAAAAAATCCAAAATACGTACATTTATGTGTAACTGTACATGCTCCATTCGAATCTGGCTTGATAAATGTAATAAAATCTACCATTTTGGAGTTATCGACAGTAAAAATTCGGATTCATTCGCGTAGCGGGCAGCCATTACTGTTTGCATAAATTCGCAGCAGAATAGCTATCAGTGTAGGTATCATTGCGCAAACTGAGCGTGTCTACGTAAATAGTTTTCATGCGCATTAATTTAGACAAATTTAGATGAGCAAGATCAGTTCCGCGCTTAGCTTTCCGTAGTAAATGAGGTATAAAATATTTTTTAAAAATATATCTTTATTAAGATTTTCTATAAAAAATAAAAATGTTCTTAAATAATTTTATTCATTTTAGAAAAAGTCGTGAAATTTTAATTAAAATCAGATGTATGATTTTTGCAAGAATTTCGAAATCAATCACTACAAAAAAAGAAGCTAAAAATTTTCTATGCTAATTTATAATCCATCCGCGACGCAAGAAAAACAAGGTTTTTAATCAACATTTCGAATGTTCTAAAAGGGATTAAAAATATCTGTATCTATAAAAGGCAGGACGTGTGTGTGTGTGTGTGTGTGTGTGTGTGTGTGTGTGGATGCACGGCGGATGCAATTTTTTCGACGGATTTCCACCAAAATTTACATGCACATGCTACAAGTTAGCGGGAAGGCCAAAACCGACTTTGCATTCCCCAACTCCCATCGATAGTGGAAATAATTGATTTTTTCATGCTTCTACGGCAGTTTTCATGTAGTTTGCGGCCATTTTCTACTGGCCAGAATGAGAGCCTATAGCTGGCTGCCACGAAAAGGCAGGAAGATTGTATTGGCCAGCGTGAGAGCCAACAGCTGACTGACACAAATGTTAACTAACATGCTAGTATGCAAAAAAAATCGATAGCTGCATTCGTCACAAGTGGGAAAAAAATAAATCTGCATGGCACTTTACTCCAATTGGCTCATTCGCTTGCTTAAACTCAACGTTGATTCTGATTCCGCAGAACTGGGTTGGATATGAAAAAGTATTTGTTGTTAACATTCTTTTTTCATTCGGTTTTTCCAGTTACGCGTCCTTTTTTAAAGCTGATCGTTTTGCGTTCATTTTGTTTAGTTCTTTTTTCGTAACAGATTTAATGTTTAGTATAGAGCTTAGAAAAAATTCGCAGTGTGAGATAGGCAAGAAGTAAGGCATGTAGCAACATCAGCACGGCAAAGGGCACTCCTTTAAAGGCAAGGAAGAGCAAAAATATTTTAAGTCAAGTGATAGCGATTGCTGTATGAGTCGTACGATTTTTGAATCAAGCACGGGCAACGCCGGGCCATGCTGCTAGTAATTAAATAAATAAAAATGACTGGTTTTTCTTCTTCCTAATAACCATGATTTTGACGATAAACCTAATTCATACAAAGTTTGGAGCATTGTTTAATTATAATATGTTAATTTTTTAGCGCATTTGTGGAGAATATGTCTTACATATTTAAAAGCAGGTATTCTTGTGAATATGTAAGACGGAATAGTGAACCAAGTTTCTTAGCAGAAGACTTAATAATTGATTCACTATACTTTTTCTAAAAACGTTAGTCCAAGAAAGTGCTATGAGTCACTCTACGGTGTGTTAGCACCAGCCATGCTGATAGACGGTAAAAATGGCTTCTTTCAGATGATTAGAAAAGAAGAGTTTCATTTTTGATTAATTAAAATTAACAAGCCACTCCTTACCCTATTTAATAACGAATTTTCTTTTTAGATCAGCTGACAATTTGAACTTATCGAACCGATCAGGCTTACTATTAAGACAGAAGTATATAGTTATGCCATCACCACAGATACCCAGTTGAAAAGTGATGACATCTAGAAGATCCTTTATGGCAATTAGAAACATTTTTTATGCGGAAAGATCTATAAGAGTGGCCATTCAAGACGATTTTCATTTCGTGATTTGATAATTCTTTCAGAAATAACATAACTTTTCAACTTGAGACGAAGACCAGTGTAGCAAAGCCCGAGCTTCAACATTGTTATTTAAATCCTGATAAACTCTTTCAGCAATGATTTTTAACACAATAAGCATATGACCTAGAGAAGCGAAAGCCATAGAGCTTATTTGAAAGACCTTGCGATATGAGATGCCTAAGCAATTCAGAGTTGATTAGAGTCTCTAGTACATTTCCAAAAAGAGGGTGTAGGCTAATAGTCTAATAGAAGGATCAGATGGTTCACCTGAGTTCTTAAAGTTTGGAACTACAGAAGTAGATTTCCAACAAGCTGGGAAGTAAGAAACAGCAAGGTGTTTCTTGCAGATTTTAGAGAGAACAAGTGACAGTTCAGGAACGCATTCCTTAAGGACTATTGGAGGGATATCATCAAGTCTACATGCTTTGTGAGAATCCAGTTTAGTAATGATAACAGAAAACTTGGTCAGAGTTATAGGCATGCCATTCAACATAGACGTATTTCTGAGTGGAAAGCCGATCAAATGTACTTCAGATGAGTCAAGCGTAGAATATGAAGAGAATTTACAAGCAAAACAAACTGCTTTATCTGTAGAAGATATTAACACCTCTAAATGAGTGAAAAGACGAGCGAAAGAAGACATATCTAAATATAAATATGCAAATCTAACTTTCTATCGCTGAAACTTCCTAACAAGTGGACGGAACGATTACAGAATGGTACGTCTATATAACTCCAAAGTCGAGGTGCTGAATTTAACATCGATCAGCTAAGTGAAACATTTTAGTTGTATTAATCCTATCTATCTATTTAGTAATTTACTAAGTGTAGCCTTGCTATGATATGGGATCGAGAGTATGGAGAAGCAGTGAGGATCGAACTCACTAATCGTAATTTTAATCGTAATTGTTCTAGCGGGACAAGCCTGGTAACCGTTACACTAGGTCGAGGTACCCATATTACGCTACTGTCGATATCCGTAACGTGGGGTAACCCTATCTGAATAACAAAAAAAGATTTCTTTCACTGTTACAGGTATAAATATATTTCTTCCTCAGGTGATATAAATATAATTTCCAAACGTAATGTCAATCGACATCTCCAGTTGCCTTGAACCCGTAGAACACGCATACACGGGGTCGGGTAGCTGTCTACCTCCTGAAACGAAGCTCGGGATTTCGTTCCTCATCTCCCAGAGGTCGACTAGCAGAGCTTTAACGAATTGTAGTCGTTAAGTCCTCCGTATTTACCCGAGACCACACAAGGCGGGAGATGGTACAAGGCCGTTTTTTTTACGTGGAGGGTACCGAGTCCGTAGGCTCGGGCGAAAATTGTCCGTAGATCCCGAATACAAAGGGTCGGGTGGCTGGCTACCACCCTGGACGAGATTCTGCCCTTCAGCATAGCCTCCTCTGGGTCGACAAGTATATTTAATTGTAATTGGTACGTCCTTTCCATCAGTAAAAGAGAGTGCTGTTTAAATAGACAGTCTATCTTGTGGCGGTGTTCAGCTATTCCACAACACTTTCTCTCTTTACGTATTCATTCTTTTTTTTTCTTTTCTTTGTTTCTTCCTTACTTTCTTTTATTGTTCTTTCTGTTTATTTCTCTTCTTTTCTTTCTTTTCTTTTCTTTCTTTCTTTCTTTCTTTCTTTTATTCTTTTTTTCTTCATATATTCGTTCTTTCTTTTCGTTTCTTTCTTTCTTCATATATTTGTTCTTTCTTTTCGTTTCTTTCTTTCTGTTATTCCTTCTGTCTTCATATCTTCGTACTTTCTCTTCTTTTCTTTCTTTCTGTTACTCATTCTTTTTTCATATATTCGTCCTTTCTTTCAAGGGCACTGTACTTTTTTTTCCTTGTCTTCTTTTATACCCCCTCCGTTACCGTTCGTTCTGCTATATTTTATTCTTTTTACTAACCTTCATTCATTCATTCATTCTTTCTTTCTTTCTTTCTTTCTTTCTTTCTTTCTTTCTTTCTTTCATTTTCGATCCGCAGTCACTGTGCGTCAGCATTCAGAAATTTCTTCAACCTACCTTCCTTTCACAAAATCAATATTTCAATAGCCAAACAGTTTGAAAGTTAGATGTGCCGAAATCTCTTTAACATCCTTTCATATCTCTTCTTCAATTGCTATCATTTTTTTTTTCTTTTACATTTCTTTCCCTCAATAAAATGCCACGTACTTCTTCAACATATTACCAATGCCTCCATTTCAATGTGAATGCTGTCACAAGCCATTTAGCAAAAGCCAATCATAACGTGTTTCCGCCCGGCCGAACGACGTTAATTTTCCTCCTCTTGCCTCTTTGCAAACAATCTGAGAGATTTCTCGGCATGATTCCAGCTGAGAAAATTGCCGTATAACTATCCCTCTATTACACCCCTTCTCTTCAAAACAGCAAAACGACAGCATGTTGTCTTTGGTCGATGACGAAAATCTCTTTTATAATAACACGACACGATAAAAATCATTCATCAATCCAGAGACATAAAGGTTTCTCTTCTTCGCTAACAATAAATATCTATCACACTGCTTATTTCTAAAAAAAATATTACTATCCGAGTCCTCTTCTGTAAGCGGCTTTAAAATATTTTAAAGTGTTCATATATTTATTTAACGTAAATTTATTAAGTGATTTGTACAAAACATTGGACCGTCCTGGGTATGACGATAAACTACATCCGCGTCTTAGGTAAGACGATAAACTATGTCCAACAGTAAGGCCTCTGACTAGGAGGTTTTGAGGAGCGTGGAACCACGTCTTAATTGCTGGTGTCCCCTGGTCCACCCTGACAGGGGTGGTAGCACCTGTTAGGGTCCCAGCTATGGGTAAATAGTTAACCTTCAAACTGGAGTAAAACCACTATGAATGTGTAAAAATAGGTTTTAATACCAGAAATACTTTATAGAAAATTATTACCAGCAATAAATTTTTGTAAAAACAAATATTACCAGAAAAACATCATTGAAAAAAATATTACCAGCAATATATTTTTGAAAAAATAATAATTACCAGCAATACATCGTTGAAAGAAAAAAATATTACCAGAAATAGATTTTCGACAAAAGATAATATTATCAGAAAAAAAAATTGTCGGCATTAAATAACCCATTAAGGTTGATATGTCGTAAACCAAACCAAACCAAACCAAACCAAAACATTGGATATGGAGTTGAACGTAACTCACGGACCAATTGAAGAAGATAGTGGAAATATTTCAAAGAACAAAACAAGAACTGTCTTCGTGAATGTAACAAAAATATTGATAACAACTGATTAGCATGAAAATATTGAAAGCTGATGTTGCGAATGTAGGAGGAGAAAAAAGATGAATTAATATTTATTGATTAAAGAAAATGAAAGCAAAAAAAAATGAAAAGAAAAATGTATGTTGGTTAAAGAGATCAAACCAAATAGACTATAGTATAAAACGAAACATCTCAAAGAGAAACGCCCGAGAATTCCATGAAAATATACATTCTCGGTAATATTTTTTTAGTGATGAATGTAGAGCTATATTGGACGGAGATTATGAATGGGTGAGAGTTTTGATGTGCAAATCAGTTGCAAGTGGAGTAATATCTTTTGCTAGAAATTAAGGGGGTGACATTTTTGGTCCGTTCGAACTGGCCAATGTGAACACATAGAATTATTGTAATTTATTCAAAAGATATTCTTCGCGTCTACGAAAATAAAGACTGCCTTGATGCATCTTCACGCTTATTTAATAAAAAAAAGTATCTTTCTAATATATATATTTTATATATTCCCATATAATAAATATAGAAAAGGTATCCCATGCTAGAAAAACGAATACATATATATATATATATATATATATATATATATATATATATATATATATATATATATATATAAATATTGAGCATTGAAATAACATCAGTGAATAGACATCAGGTTGCTTCAAGCCGGATCGTCAGGCTGTTTTATGCTAGACGCAAATAAACATCAGGCTGCGTCTTATATTTTCAAAGCTCTATCTCTGATACAGAGCACTTTATCCCATAAATATATAAACACACCTTTATGACTATATTTCTTCACACACACACACACACACACATTAAATTCCATTTCTTAATATATATATATATATATATATATATATATATATATATATATATATATATATATATTATACAATTTCGCTGTAAATGTATTTAATACTGTTTAATTAAAAACAGAGCATTTGTATCTATAACAATATCGTAGACAGAAAATATCGTAAACAGAAAATATATTAAAATAATTGTCGGGTTTAATCCATTATATATATATATATATATATATATATATATATATATATATAGATAGATAGATAGATAGATAGATAGATAGATAATATTTGTGTTAAATATACACATACATATGATGCAATCAGATATCTAAAATACATACATACATACATACATACATACATACATACATACATATGTCTATAAAAATAATTCCAAGAGGATAGAATCCAGGTAGAACTCCATGTCCAGGACAGAGAAGGATATAATAAAAGGCTTAAACACTAATATTCCATGGTCATAATTTATTCCATTGGAATCGTAAATACGATCAATTCATCAGACCTACAAATTAAAATAAACAAATTTTTGAATTTGTAAGTCTGATGAATTGATCGTATTTACGATTCCAAATGAAATCAATTATGATCATGGAATATTAGTATTTAAGCCTTTTTTTATACACACACATTATTATTATACACACACACACACACACACATATAAATATATATATATATATATATATATATATATATATATATATATATATATATATATATATATGCAATGAGTATAGCTTGATATTTTAACTTTTTTCTTTGAAAGAACCAACGATGGTCGAAAATTCTACATAATATTACATTTTGTCAATACCATGAAATCAAAGATTTTATTCGACACTAAAGGAAATATACCAAATTAGCAAGATAGTTTCCTTCTCTTTTCTTTTCCATAAAATATGTCTATGTATATATAAATTTCGTTAACGACCAATGGAAGTTTATTGTATTCCAGAATTTCATAAAATCTGTTTGATGTTGGACCTGTCGCTTTTCATACTTAATGCTTAAAGAATATTTTTTTGTGTTTTGACAGTCCATGTGATGTCGTTTTGAAAAGGTTTTCTCAAATTTCTTGTGTTTTTCTACTGTGATTATATGGGATTTAACTGAACGATAATCAGATAAATGACACAAAAGCCTATGCGATAATGTACTGGTTGTGAAACCAATGTATGTTAACCTTATACGAGAAACCAGGCAAATGATCTGAAGTACAGAAAAAAGATTACTTTCTCTTGCATGTCTTTAACAAAAAACACACACACACACACACACACACACACACACACACACACATATATATATATATATATATAATATATATATATATATATATAATCACCCCAAGCAAGGCGGGAAGCCACTAAGACGCAAGCGGTTACAGAAGATTTGGAGCAAGATCAGATAGGAATGATAGAGGAAAGGATGAGGTGAAGAATAGTGGATAGATCAAGACAACTGGAGATGTCGATTGACATTACATTTAAATAGTTGGAGATTATAACTCTCAGGAAAACTGGAATAGGGAAGGACGCTCCACAGGTGGGATGTACGAGACATGAAGTTATTGGAGTAGAAGAGACGGCTACATTTAATAGTTTCGACAGTGAAAGGGTGAGAGCGGGATGCCAGTCTTGTAGGACGCTTGATCTCATGAAGTCTGGCAACCAGCGAATGCAGCTTCTCGGAGCAATTGCCATGAAAGTATTTGTAAAAAAGACAGAGAGAGGCGACAGCACGTCTGTGAGAAAGTGACTGTAGACGAGATGCCAGAGCAAGGCCAATTATATTGCATATCCGCCTCTGCAGCTTATCAAGAACCCCGAGGCAAACAGAAGGGGCTCCAGACCATATATAGCAGCAATACTCCATGGAAGGGCGAATGGCTGATTTGTAGATTTGAAGGATCGATTCCGGGGAGAAAGTTTTCCTGACGCGGCGCAGGGAGCCAAATTTCCTTGCGGTGGACGAAGCAAATGCCTCAATGTATTTGTTCCATCTCAGGTCAGCAGTCAACGTGAGACCGAGCAGCCGCAGAGAGGTGCCTCGAGAAGTTGACTATCAGATATTCTAAGGGTGTGGGGGGGAGGATTTCTGTGGTGATTAATAGAGATCAGTTTTGTTTTTGAGGCATTAAAGTTGACCAGCCAGACGATTTCAGTGATGGCCGTAAGCACATCAGCAGTAGATAATAAAAAGTGGAAAGCCATATTGCTTGTCTGAGAGCAGATCATGGGATGTAAGTTGGTTAACCACTTCTGTATTGATTAGGGCTTCGAAGACTTTGCCGAAGAGGGGTAGGAGACTGATAGGACGGTAATTAGAAGGGTCAGATGGGTCGCCAGAGTTCTTGAAGACAACAACAATCAAAGAGGACTTCCAGCAGTCAGGAAAACAAGATTCCTTGAGGCAGTAGTTATATAGTTTAGAGAGGGCGGGCGCCAGTTCAGGCGCGCATTTCTTCAAGACAATGGCTGGTATCCCATACCCACCACTAGCCTTGTTGGGGGTCTAATTTGAGATAATGCCCAATACCAAATACGGGGTTATGTAACCCACTCAATAGGGCCTCTAAGAGGAAGTCGGGTATGGATACACCGGAAGAGTCAAGGGTTAAGTTGAATGAAAATTTTCCTCTTTTCTGATATTCTTTTTTTTCATTCCTGACATTCTCCAGTTTATAATCTTTCTTTCTTTCTTTCTTTCAAACGTACAATTCTTTTTCTCTTTCTTTCTTTCACAGATATTAATTTTGCTTCGTCAGGCACACCTTTCTTTCTTTCTTTCAAACGTACAATTCTTCTTCTTCTTCTTCTTCTTCTTCTTCTTCTTCTTCTTCTTCTTCTTCTTCTTCTTCTTCTTCTATCACACAAATGAACAAATTCAAGGTGACAAGATCCGCTTTCCAAAACTCCAGAGAGAAACATTTGTCCTGACAACGTTCTCTTTGCTTTAGCTAACATTTTTTTAAAAATAGACAAAGAAGGAGAAACAGTGAGATACCATAAACGGATAACAATGCCAATCTTCCCAAGCAAGGAAAGCTGTGATGACTTTAGGATTGAGATTATGGCGATCTGAGTGAAAGGGAAATATCAAGCGCGGCAAAGGCAAAAATGGCGGCAATAAAAGCGAGGCAATAAAATACGGAGAAATTAAAAGTGGAAAATATAATGAAATGTGAAGCTGGGTCGTCATTTCAAGAAGAAAATGCTGCCCGTAATAAAAATAGACAAAGATGCTTCTGCCAAATATTGACTTGCGACGAATCGGCGAAAAGGGCGAGAGAAAGTAGGAAGAAAGTGGGAAAGAGGGAATGACACTGAATATGAAAGATAAACTAAAAAAGAAAACGTGTGTTCATAAATGAAAATGCGTTGATTAAACAGAGAACCAAACGAATAATGAAGGAATTGAAGGAATTGAAGGAACGAAAGAAAATGAGAAAGAAATAAGATATAAAGGAAGACATGAAGAAAATGTAGATGGCTTGAAAGAAGAACCAAAGAAAGAAGGAATAATACATCGAAAATAAACAAAGAAATGATAAGGAGGTGGGGGTGAATATATGATAAATAAATAATAAGTACATAAATGAGGGAGAAAGAAAGAATGATCGAAAGAAAGAAAGAACGAGAGAAAGAAATAGTAAAAAAGAAAGAAAGAAAGAGAAAAGGAATCATGGCATAAAAGAAGCAGTGAAAAAAGTGTGAAAGAAAAATGAAAGAAGAAATAATAAATAAAAAATAAACAAAAAATACAAGGGAGAAAGAATACATGATAAATAAATAATAAGTAAATAAATGAGCGAGAAAGTAGGAAAGAACGAAAGAAGGAAAGAAAGAAAGAAAGAAAGAAAGAAAGAAAGAAAGAACGAACGAAAGAAAGAAAGAAAGAAAAAAGAAATAAAGAAGAAAGAAAGAAAAAAGAAAGAAAGAAGAAAGAAAGAAAGAAAAAAGGAAAGAAAGAAAGAAAGAAGGAAAAAAGAAAGAAAGAAAGAAAGAAAGAAAAAAAAAAGAAAAAAGAAAGAAAGAAAGAAAGAAAGAAAGAAAGATGATATAAAAGAAGAAATGAAGAATGTGGGTATAGTTTAAAAGAATGAGGAAAGAAAGAAAGAATATTTAATTGAAAGGAAACAGAGATATGATAAAGCGAAAAAGAATACAGGATAAATACTAAAGAAATTAGAGACAAAGAAAGAAAGAAAGAAAGAAAGAGGAATACGATATGCTAAATATATTGGCCAATAAGAAAGAATGAAAGAAAGAAAGATGAATAGGATAATGTAAAATTTCATTGCATTGGTTAATAACAACGAAAACAGAAAGAAAGAAAGTGTTGTAGAGTAGTTTTCACAGTTGAGGCTTGTATTTCACTGAGTCGGTCCTAAAAAGGTTCGACGTACGAAAAATAAGGAACTTGAAATAATAGTTAATGACGCAGCAATCTAGTTGTGGTGGTTGATACTTTAATGTCCAACATTGACTGACTGACCAACTCACTGAGCGGTATTCAGTCACCCTACTCCCCTCCACGAGGGTATCATGTGGCACAAGGCCAGTGGGCTCGGCCAAAAATATGCCCTTTTAACCCGTATAAACAGGTTCAGGGTCGCTTTATCTCCCCGAAAGAGACTCCGCCCTTCGGCGTAGCCTCGTTCGGGTTCCTCCCCGCCCGAAGGCAGGGAGTTCAACCGGTCAGCTGGTCGTCCGACTTCAGACTGAATTCAGACCAACTCACTGAGCTCACTGGCGACTGCTACTAGGACTACTTATTATATGTGGGAGAGTCTATTAACAATAGAATAGGTGTGTTACAGTATTACAGAAAAAAGAAAGAAAGAAAGAAAGAAAGAAAAAAAAAGTGAAAGAAACAAAGAAAGAACAAATGAAATAAAAACAGAACAATAATAAAAGAAGGAAAAATAAGCAAAAGAAGAAAAACTTAAGTCCAAAAATAAAGCATGAATTAATTCGGTAAAAGAAAGATGTTGTAAAAGAATGAAGGAAGAAATTGTGTAATGCTTGAAAGAAAAAGAAAAAGAAAAGAATAATAAAATGAAAACAAACTAATGATAATGGGTGAAGGAATATATGAAAAAATAAATAAATCACTTAAAAAAGAAAGAAGAGTTGGTTAAAGTAAACTGAGGACTGCATTGATTAGTAACACAGACAGAGAAAGAAAGAAAGAAAGACGAAATTAAAAGAAATTAAAGAAAAAGAAGAAAAAAGAAAGATACAGAGAAAGAAAAAAAAGATACATAGAAAGAAAGAAAAGAAATAAAGAAAAAAAAAAAAGAAAGAAAGAAAAGAAGGACGGAATTAAAAGAAAGTAAGAAAAAGAGGAAAAAAGGAAGAAAGAAAGAAAGAAAAAAGAAAGAAAGAAAGAAAGAAAGAAAAACGAATTAAAAGAAAAGTAAGAAAAAAAGAGGAAAAAGAAAGAAAGAAAGAAAGAAAAAAAAGAAAGAAAACAGAATTAAAAGAAAGTAAGAAAAAGAGGAAAAAGAAAGAAATTAAGAAAGAAAGAAAGAAAGAAAGAAAACATGGAATTAAAAGAAAGTAAGAAAAGAGGAGAAAAAGGAAGAAAGAAAGAAAGAAAAAAAAAAGAAACAAAGAAAGAAAGACGGAATTAAAAGAAAGTAAGAAAAGAGGAGAAAAAGAAAGAAATTAAGAAAGAAAGAAAGAAAGAAAGAAAGAAAGAAGGACGGAATTAAAAGAAAGTAAGAAAAGAGGAGAAAAAGGAAGAAAGAAAGAAAGAAAAAAGAAAAAAAGAAAGAAAGAAAGAAAGAAGGACGGAATTAAAAGAAAGTAAGAAAAGAGGAGAAAAAGAAAGAAAGAAAGAAAGACGGAATTAAAAGAAAGTAAGAAAAGAGGAAAAAAGGAAGAAAGAAAGAAAAGAAAAAAAAAAAAAAGAAAGAAAGAAAAGAAGGACGAATTAAAAGAAAGTAAGAAAAGGAGAAAAGAAAGAAAGAAAAGAAAGACGGAATTAAAAGAAAGTAAGAAAAGAGGAAAGAAAGAAAGAAAGAAAGAAAAAAAAAGAAAAAGAAAGAAAGAAGGACGGAATTAAAAGAAAGTAAGAAAAGAGGAGAAAAAAAAGAAAGAAAAAAGAAAGAAAAAGACGGAATTAAAAAGAAAGTAAAAAGAGGAGAAAAAAGAAATTAAGAAAGAAAGAAAGAAAGAAAGAAAGAAAAGAAAGAAAGAAAGAAAGAAGGACGGAATTAAAAGAAAGTAAGAAAAGAGGAGAAAAGAAAGAAAGAAAGAAAGAAAGAAAGACGGAAAAAAAAGAAAGTAAGAAAAGAGGAGAAAAGAAAAAGAAAGAAAGAAAAAAGAAAAGAAAGAAAGAAAAGAAAAGAAGGACGGAATTAAAAGAAAGTAAAAGAGAAAAAGGAAGAAAGAAAGAAAGAAAAAAAAAAAAAAGAAAGAAAGAAGGACGGAATTAAAAAGAAAAAGAAAAAGAGGAGAAAAAAGGAAGAAAAAAAAGAAAGAAAAAAAAAAAAAGAAAAGAAAGAAAGAAAGAAGGACGGAATTAAAAGAAAGTAAAAAAGAGGAGAAAAGGAAGAAAGAAAAAGAAAGAAAAAAGAAAAAGAAAAGAAAGAAAGACGAATTAAAAAAAGAACGTAAGAAAAGAAAGAAAGAAAGAAAGAAAAAAAGAAAAAAGAAAGAAAAAAAAAAGAAAATAAAAAAAAACTGAAAAAAAAGAAAAATGTAAGGAAAAATTAAAAACAAAAAAACTGAAAAATGTCGAAAAGTATATAAGCCCGAAATAAATAGATAGATAGATAGATAGATAGATAGATAGATAGAAATAGAGATAGAAAGAAAGAAATGAATAACATAAAATGAAATGAGGAAACAAAAACAAAACAAAAAACAAGGAAAAAAGAAAAACTGAAGAAAATAAATTGCAGAAAAAAATAATAAAAACATGGAAAAGGAAAAAAATCATTTGAAAAGAAAGAAAACTGAAAAAAGGCAAATAAAATGGAAAATATGTAACGCCAAACAAAAAATAAACCGAAAAAATCCTATAAAAAAATATTGTAAGAACCCCCCACCCCCTGCAAGAGAAAAATTGAAATGGGCTTACAAGAAAGTAATGCCATAGATTGTCTAACGAAGTGTCGAATAAGAAAAGAAACAAATAAGAAAAAGTGATCAGGATAACCGATCGAATAAAAACTCAAAGATACAAACAATCGTCAGAACTATTTAAATCAAACTCTATAAGTAAACAAACACAGGCAAAGCAGAAGAGAAAATGGCGATGCAATTAATAGATTTTGTCAACGCTGTCAGAAACCGCAAATACTAGAAGTTTATCTTCCTTCAACAAACACTTAATCGCCTTAGCATAGGCTCACGTGTAATCGATGGGAAAAAGAAATACAAAAGGAAATATAACTGCCAAATAACTACTTCTTCTTTTCTGTACCCTGTCCCTTCAGGACGTGGGCGATCATGGCTTTCCACAACCGTCCTACCCTTTGCAGTATATTTGTCTTTTTACAATCCTCCCCACTTCCCGCTTTGTCACCCATTCACATTAGCGCATCACCTAGGTGCCTCTCCAGCCCAACCTCGTGGTCTGTTTTGCTTTTTATCTGCAAAACAACGGAGACATGGACATTTTATTTCGGGGGGGGGGGAGAATGAGAGTGAAATCACGAGACTATGTTAATTATAATCAGTTTTTCATTAGTATTCCTTCGCCATCACTTTAATTGTTTTTCATCGGAAAATCTCAGATAATCATGGATGGAAAATAAAAAATAGCTTTGGCACAGTGTTAACCCCACTTACTTTCCTAAAAAGCCGCCGCAAGGGTATGATCTCTAAGCCTATTAACAGTAACATTAGCATCTGTTTATATTTCTGAGATGAGGTATTATGTACATTATTTGCATTATTCGAACTATCGTTCTCATCTTTGTCGCCATATTTATTACAACGTTTCGGCCGTTGTACGATCCGGCCTTCTTCAGGTGGTTGGAATGTCGAACTGAATCCTTTATTTTGCTCATTGGGGTAAACTGTTCTAGTTCCAGGTGCCATATTTAATGGATGTCAGTTATCTCCTGTTAATTATCCTCTCCAAGTTCTCCACTGCCTTAACCGGATATTGAACTCACACTCTTTGAGTCCTGTCACTGGATCTAACCAACGCCACTGTGCCATGTGTCCTCAAGGAGACATGGAACTTGGAGCGGGGAATTAACAGGTAACTGATAACTGGCAACCACGGCCGAAACGTTGTAATAAATATGGCGACAAAGATGAGGACAAGAGTTCGAATAATGTAAATAAGTAACATTAGCCTATTAATAGTAACATTCTCTGCCATCTTCTTTTTACTGTTAGTCTCGTAGACGGTAAGATGTAGGACAAACACCCCCGCGCGCGCACACACACGCACACACACATACAAACACACACAAGAACACGTACGTCAGCACCTTTCTCTTCACTTTCCATTACTTTTCAATATGGCTTCTACACAAACACCTTCACTAGTTGAATTTATTTCTTCTTCCATATCCATTGTTTTTTCACACGCACAATCTTCTATTTTCTATTTATATCTTTGTTTTGTTAATACATATAAAATAAAACAATTCAAGATTAAGCATTTAATCATAATGGTGGGATATCTATCATTCAATATATCTATATACATACGATGCTCTGGATGTAGCGGCTTGGGTATAGTAGTCAAGGCTCTTGGGGGAACACTCCTATGGGTAAGGGAATGAGTTCCATCACGGAATCGAGCGGCGCTATATCGAGTCTAATTTGTTAACTCTTCGTCACCCAGGCCCGTTGGTATGACGCTTGCCTGATAACATAACTGTCCGGGTTTCATTTCTCTGTAGTGGATACGCACTGCTGATGATTCCCTGTTATGGTCCGGTTCCTTGTAGCACGGTGATGGTCCAAGGTAGAACCAATAAAGAAGAACTCGAAGGTGGATATGGAATAACACAGATATATTACAAACAGGAATATATACAGAGAAGTAGAAAGTGTTAGTACGAACAATCAGGTTTAGTAGTAATTGTCTGAACGCGACTCTGTTTCGGACTGCCTCTGACTCGACTGATTGACTCTCTCGCTCTGACTGACAAACTCCTGACGGGCCTCACACCAGACTTCAGACTGAACAGTATTTAGTCACCCCCACCCCCACGAGGGCATCATGTGGCACAAGGCCGGTTTAACGTGGGATCTCCGAGCCCGTGGGCTCGGCCAAAAATATGCCCTTTGAAACCGACCCTGAAACCGACCCTGAACCCGTATAAACGGGTTCAGGGTCGGTTTACCTCCCCGAAAGAGAATCCGATCTTCGGCGTAGCCTCGTTCGGGTTCATCCCCGCCCGAAGGCAGAGAGTTCAACCGATCAGCCGGTCAGCCGGTCATCCGATTTCAGACTGAACGGTGTTTAGTCCCCCCGCCACAAGGGCATCATGTGGTACAAGGCCGGTTTAACGTGTGATCTCAGAGCCCGTAGGCTCTGCCAAAAATATGCCCTTTGAACCCGTATAAACGGAGTCAGCGTCGGTTTACGTTCCCGAAAGAGCCTCCGACCTTCGGCGTAGCCTCGTTCAGGTTCCTCCCCGCCCGAAGGCAGAGAGTTCAACTGATCAGCCGATCAGCCGGTCGCCCGACTTCCGACTGAACTCCCTGCTTCCTCTTGAGGCGCAGTATTTATTACGTATGGAATAGTCCATTATGTTATTATGGGTAAAGTCCCATAACACTCCCAAATATAGGACGAAACGGCCGTCCAGTACTTTCTCCATTCAGTTGAGGTATCTTCTGGACTCGATGATTTACTTAATTATAATTATCCCAAATCCTCGTAATATATATATATATATATATATATATATATATATATATATATATATATATATATATATATATATATTAAGAAATGGACAAAGTCCGACAATTTATTTATTAAAGACATTTTTATGTTTAAAAGAACGTTAAACATAAAAATGTCTTTAAATATATATATATACAAACATATATTTATCACCACTTCAACTTAAGATCTTATGATGTAAATCTGAAGCGTAGTTTTATTCTTTTACTCTTGGAATTTCTAGATGTAACCGTAAGTTTTATGCAAGCAGTTTCCAAGGCATATCTCCAGGATTTTTGGTGTCGTTCCTTCCCCTTTTTGTTTTAACTGTACTCTCTTAAATGTATCCACAAAACGTTCCACCTGACCATTTGATCTGGGTGAAATATATGTTTTATATATGATATGTTTTATAGCATTACGTTGGCAAAAGTCCGAAAATTTTCTTGATGTGAATGCAGTGCCATTATCTGACACCAATGTCTCCGGAATCCCAAATATGCTAAAGAACTGTTGTAATTTTAGGATAGTTTCCTCAGAGGTGATGCGATGAAGTAAGATAAGTCTATTTATGGGTTCTGCCAAGTCAGTGTGCAGACATGACCAGAGGGTATCTGGAATAGGCCAGGAATTCAATGTATTTTTCCTGGGAGATTTTACTGCTTGTTGACAGAACATGTCTGTACAAGTTCTTCTAGTTGCTTGTCCATGTTGGACGAGTAAACATAGCTACATGCTAAGGCTTTGAGACGTCTAATACCATGATGACCAAAATGAAATTGTTCATGATACTATTTGGTAATGTTGATGGAACAATTACACACTCAGCATAAAGAATACACCCATCAATCTGAGACAATGATGACTGACGCTGAAATAAAGCGTTTTTTTTCTGTTTCATAACTTGGACCACTTGATATGGCGGAAGTGTAAAACTTATTTGAATAATGGCTCAGAAGTTGTAGCCTTTCGGACAATTTGCGTAGTAACGAGGTTGTAGCCTTTCGGACAATTTACTTAGTAACGAGGTAGTGCTTGGATGCAAGCACTGACATAAGTCATGGTTCCATAGATAATACTGCAATTACTGAATCCTATTGTATCTTGGTTTGCGTATTCATGAGTCTGGATAAGGCATCTGCATGAGCCATTGCCTCAGTTGAATGATATCTGATGGAGTGTTAAGGAGTGGTTTCACAGTGGAGGCTTGTATTTGTACTAAGTCGGTCCTAAAATAGGTTCGACGTTCAAAACGTTAGGAAATTGATATAAAAGGTATGACGCAGATAAAATCTAGTTGTGGTCGCTGCTACTTTAGTATCCGACTAACGTTCGTCCGGCATCGACTGACTGACCAACGATATTCAGTCATCCCCCCACGAGGGCATCATGTGGCACAAGGCCTTTTTAACGTGGGTTCTCCGAGCTCGTGGGCTCGCCCAAAAATATGCTAATTGAACTCGTATAAACGGGTTCAGGGTCGGTTTACCTCCCCGAAAGAGACTCCGCCCTTCGGCGTAGCCTCGTTCGGGTTCCTCTCCGCCCGAAGGCAGAGAGTTCAACCGATCAGCCAGTTGACTGATTGACCAACCCACTGAGCGACTCCTACTACTCCTACTTATTATAGGTGGGAGAGTCTATTAACAATAGAATAGGTGTGTTCCACTATAACATGGAGAAATCATAGTCTAACATCAGGGTAACTTATCTTTGCACAAGGTTAGCTGTATAGACTGGAATTCTTTCCTTGAATTCGAAAATGCTAACAAGCGGCTTATGATCCGTGATCAAAGTGAAATGGCGCCTATATAACATTTTATTAAACTTCTTTGTGGCGAAAATAAATTGCTAAGGATTTTTTTTTTCAGTCCTTCCATAGTTTCGTGCAGCAAGTATCACTTAGCTGGATAAATGAACTATTGTTTTTTGGCTGCCATTGCGGAAACTATGTGAAATGACGGTTCCACTACCGTAATCGGAAGCATCCGAAACTACAATAAAGTCCATGGTTAGGTTACGGTGTGTAAGCAACATTACTGAAGAAATTAAGGATTTTATCTTTTTAAAGATAGACTGGCATACGGAGGAACATTTCCAACGTTTTATCCTTTTTTAAAAGATTATTGAGGAAAGCGCGGACCCGATGAAGTTCTGGCAAAAAAATGCAATGCATTGGTTAACCATTCCAAGGAAAGAACGTAAGCTTTTCATATTTGCCAGTGCCGGTATGTTATTTATGGCAGATATATTCTCTGGGTCTGACCGTCGACCACTATTTTTGTCAAACCCAGATACTTAATTTGTGTCCGAAAAAATGCACATTTTTCTGCCCGTACATGGAATCCATATTACTGAATTCGTTCAAAATTGGAAATCAACAGTTTGAAAGGTTGATCCTGGATTGCCCCTGTAACGATAATAACATCAATAAATGCCCCAACTGCTGTCAATCCGATCAAGATAGCGTCCATTGCTTGTTGGAATATGGATTGAGCTGGTTTGACTTCGAAAGGAAGGAGCTTAAACGTAAATAGCCCCAAGTGAGTGTTGATTGTCAGAAGCTCTTTGGACTCCACATCAACCCGCCAACTGCAAGAAATTGATCAGACAAATCAATTTTGGCAAAATAATGTCCACAATTTAATTCTGTGAAAAGATCTGGCACAGGGAGTGGATATTGATGCGCCCCCAAGGAGTTGTCTAACCCAGTTGAAGAATCAGCACATATCCTAACCTTTCCATTCGTCTTTTTAACAACAATGGGAGCTGCTGATGCAGAGTAATTTGTTGGCTGTCATACACCTGCTTGCTAAAGACGTTCCAACTCTTTGTTTAATATGTCTAGTGTAACGTAGGGTATTAGACGTTTGGGTCTGAAAATCGGTTTTGCAATCGATTTTAACTTCAGAGTAGCCTTTGACTTGATACAGTATCACAGAATCTCTTGAAAAAAAGGTTGCCAAATTTAGCGTTGAGTATTTCTGTGAATTGCTTCTCATTATAAGAAACAGAAGAGAGTTCGCGCGTGTTAAACATATGTTTCAGAGGAATATAAAAAAAATGCTTAGTACATCTATCCAGTCCAATATATGTAGGTTTAATTCAGGTTTAATGCTTCAAAAAATGTCTGTTTTTGAAAGAAATATTACAAACCAACTCACCCGTCAGCTGAATTGTGTCGCCCGACGCGCTCAGAACTATATGTTGTGTTTTCGTCATCGCCAGTGTCAAGCTGTGTCGAATTGAAAACAGACTGGGCTTTTGTTAAAAATAAACAGTAAGGTTCTATGTGTTGGACGTTTCGTCTTTCTGAGGGTTACAAAACTCTCCTGTGTCTCTGAACTGATGACATCTCTGATACCTATGCTTATTAAATGGTCAGAAGCGTGAAAATGACAATGTGCGCATTGCCAGCATGCTGTGGGAGGAATCTTTTTTTTTGTGTTAGTTTTATTTTCTTTTGCTCGTACGCTATTGGTTGTAGACGGAGTAGTGGACAGCTGAACAATCATGGCGTCCTATGTAAGGATTAATAAACGTTGGCAGTGAGATGTTTTACTGTGACGTTTTTGTCCTGGTCCAATTTTGATAGTAACCGCGAGCGAATGTCTGCGTCTTGGGAGGACTGAAGTCCAGCAATAAATATCAGCCATTTAAATTGATCTTCTATGATTGAATGCAGCTGAAACTTTTTCAATTCGCAATTTACAAAACCAGCAAAGGTAATGTAGTAGTTGGCATCGCTCTTCTTCAGTTTGAGGCATTTGTATCGGACGGGAAAAAGCGACTGTTGAACGCTGAATATGTCCGTAAACTGCTTCACTGTTTCCGGGGAACTTAAATCCTTAGACTGTTTTGGGAGGATCAAATTTGTGTAGAGTTCGTGCTCCTGAGTACCAAGTTTTCTCAGTAAAAGATGAGATTTCCAGGCGTCGTCTTTATGAAAAAATTCAAAGATTCGTGTTGAAAAGTCTATTTCAATAGATTGTTTGATATATATATATATATATATATATATATATATATATATATATATATATATATATTCCATTATATTGTTGTGGATTCCGGTTGAAATCCGGTACCAATAAATAACAAACATAAAGAATGAATATAGGAAAATAAATGTATTAACGTAATGATACAAACTGGTAAAGCAGGTTAGTAGTTCCAGGAATACGGGTTAGTAGCAAAATATCTATACAGTCTTTGATATTGAAGTATCGCTGTATGACTTCTTACTGAGTCTACGTGCTCGCTCACTGTGACTCCTACAACGCTGTTACCGCACCCTCACTCTTCCGGTTACCTACAACCTTTTACGCTGTCACTCTCGACTCGACTCCTCGGGTAATCACTGGCAGTAGTAGAAGTATACAATAGGTGAGTCCATTTGTATAAAAAGGGGTGGTCCCCTCAACATATATATATATATATATATATATATTGATTGATTGATTGATTTAGATAGATTGATTGATTGAATGAGATAGATAGATAGATAGATAGATAGATAGATAGATAGATAGATAGATAGAAAAATTGAGTGACTGATATAAATAAATAGATTAATTGAATGATATAGAGAGACAGACTGATTAAACCATATAGCGTTGTAGCATATCTACGGACGTTTGTCCGCATTCACATAAATATAGTAGTAAATACTGTATGTTGGTCTGAAGTTGAGGATTCAATGTGGACTTCACTTGAGTCACTTCTATCAATTGACTACTTCTTCTACGCCCCGTTGACAAATCTTATATGTGTTGTTCTTGTCCTAAGTATTATCGTTCCTTACAAACTTTCGTTTTATTATTCTATTCGGTGACCTTTCCTAGATTATAACATATAGATAGATTGATTGAATAAAATAGATAAATAGATAGATCGAAAGATAGATTTATTGAATGATATACATAGATTTAGTGAACAATATAGATTAATTGAATGATATTTATTAGATAGATTGAGTGAATGATATACATAGATTGTATCACTGAATGATATAGAGAGATAAATAAATTGATTGAGTGATATAGATAGATTGAATGATAGATAAATATATTAATTGAATGAGATAGATAGATAGATAGATAGATAGATTGAATGATTTAGATTATATTTATTCGATAGATGAATGAATGATAAATAGATTTATTATATATTATATTATATATATATATATAAATTCGATTGAATGATTAAATAGATTGATTGAATGATATATATATATTGGTTGAATATATATATATATATATATATATATATATTTATATATATATATATATTGATAATGATATAAAGATTGCATATATATATATATATATATATAAATTGATTGAATGATAGAGATAAATATATTGGTTGAATGAGATAGATAGATAGATAGATAGATAGATAGATAGATAGATAGATAGATTGAATGATACAAATTTATTGAATTATATTTATTCGATAGATAGATTGAGTGAATGATATACATAGATTGCATATATATATATATATATATATATATATATATATATATATAATAAATTGATTGAATGATATAAATAGATTGATTGAATGATAGAGATAAATATATTGGTTGAATGAGATAGATAGATAGATAGATAGATAGATAGATAGATAGATAGATAGATTTAGGGAATGAGATAGATAGATAGATAGAGAGATAGATAGATAGAGAGATAGATAGATAGATAGATTCTCTTATTTATCTAAGCATTATATGATACATATGTTTATGTAGACATCCTTTTTTTAACGATGTAATTAACACTTGGACAAGCTTAACTCTTAATAAAGAGATTGTGCTCTTCCGCTAAGTTTGAACCTGCGCCTGCATTGCATTGTCGAAACAACCTTAGTGTTGATTTGCTTTAGACTGCTTAGCCGCGAAATACTTTTGAGAAAAGCCAGGCCTAATTACCATTTGCAGTTATATAAAGGTCGCAATAAATGTAAGCCGAATAGTTAATAACTTTTGTCAAAACTCATTGCTTTTGAAAAAAATCTTGGGATACCGAACAACAGATCTATTTCAACATCTAAATTAACTCATCAGCCACACGTAGGTTTCATGTTAAGAAGTCGACACAACTGGCTTTCTCTTGCCCAACCGCTTAGAATCACGCAAAGTTAATGGCCGTTTAATATTTATTGCGAAGAAAGAACCGGGAAGCGATGATCATCGCGAAACCTTCTGCTATTTTGCCGAATAAACATAATTCTTCTCACCAACTATGGAAGTCCACATTCGATAACATCCTAATAAACGGTAAATCTTTGTTATGGCGATTTAAATCAGAATATTGAAGCAAAATGGAATTCGTATTTAATTCAACAGCTGAAACTCTTTTCTTTTTTTTTTTTAATTCCGGCCTATCATTTAAAATTCAGTAAGATATTGATTCCGTTGAGTTAGGTTTGTTTTATTTTACGGACTATCAACCTCAATCGGATATTTAATGTCGACGAAATCTTTATTGCTGGTTTTTCCTCAGAAATATATTGATGGCAATATTTTTTTTTTAACAATGTATTGCTGGAAATAATTTTTTCTTCACGAATATATTTTGCTGGTAATTTTTTTTTTTTTTTTTTTTTTTTACGTATTGCTGGTATTAAAATCATATTTTACACTTTTTTATTTATCCCCAGTTTGACAATATCTGCGACCCTAAAAGGTGCTACAACCTCGGGTCAGGGTGGACTTGGGGACACCAACAATTAAGCAATGGCCTCACGTTCCTCAAATCTTCCTCATCAGAGACCTTGCTGTTGGATGTAGTTTATCGTCTTACTTAGGATGTGGGTGTAGCTTATCATCTTACCCAGGACGGGATTCAGTTGAGAATACAGGATAAGTTAAACGTCGAGAAAAAGAAAATAGTTTCATAGTTGAATTTTACCAAAAACGTAAACTGCATACAGGTCTTGATTTAATGAAAGCACAAACAGGATCGACGATTGTGCACATGCCATCTCGATTGAGAATTAAGAGAAGTTCCTAGAACAGAAAAATGGAAATATCTGGGAAATGTTCTAACAGAGGACGAAAAGTGTGGCACTGAAATCCGAAGACGCCTTTGGGATAGCCAAAGATGCATTCCAAGTGTTAAGGAGAATATTAAAGATGGGAAAAAAATCTTTAGAAATGAAGAAAAAAGTATTGAATTGATATATGGCAATAGATGCTGGAGAGTTTTCCTCAAAAAAATTAAAAAAGACTTGAAGGAACAGAAATGCCGTTTTAGAAAATGATGTTGATAATGACATGAACCAATCATGTGAACAACGTGGAGGATTTATAGAAAACTAGCAGCATGACCCGGCGTTGCCCGTGCTTGATTCAAAAATCGTACGACTCATACAGCAATCGCTATCACTTGACTTAAAATATTTTTCCCCTTCATTGCCTTTAAAGGAATGCCCTTTCGAAAGTTAACCGAGCATCAAGTTTAAAATTAATAAAAAACATTCAGAAATGAAATTTGGAAAAAAAATGTATTATTTATTGTTCTTAGCAAAGACTCAAGTCACCAATAAAGTTCGACGTTGATGTAAGAAGTATCCTACGATTGCTACACATATTTGATACATGGACTTCTGAATTCAAATAAGGAGGTATATATATATAGATGTATATACTAGCAGCATGTCCCGGCGTTGCCCGTGCTTGATTCAAAAATCGTACGACTCATACAGTAATCGCTATCACTTGACTTAAAATATTTTTGCCCTTCCTTGCCTTTTAAACGAGTGCCCTTTGCCGTGCTGATGTTGCTACCCTTACTTCTTGCTTATCTCACACTGCGAATTTTTTTTTCTAAGCTCTATACTAAACATTAAATCTGTTACGAAAAAAGAACTAAACAAAATGAACACAAAACGATCAGCTTTAAAAAAGGACGTAACTGGAAAACCGAATGAAAAGAATGTTGACAACAAATACTTTTTCACACCCAGTTCTGCGGAATCAGAATCAACGTTGATTTTCAGCAAGCGAAGGAGCCAATTGGAGTAAAGTGCCATGGAGATTTAAATTTTTCCCACTTGTGACGAATGCAGCTATCGATTTTTTTTTTTGCATGCTAGTTAACATTCGTGTCAGTCAGCTGTTGGCTCTCACGCTGGCCAATAGAATCTTCCTGCCTATTCGTGGCAGCCAGTTATAGGCTCTCACTCTGGCCAGTACGAAATGGCCGCAAACTACATGAAAACTGCCGTAGAAGCATGAAAAAATCGATTATTTCCACTATCGAAGGGAGTTGGGAAATGCAAAGTCGGTTTTGGCCTTCCCGCTAACATGGAGCATGTGCATGTAAATTTTGGTGGAAATCCGTCGAAAATTGCGGCCGTGCATTCGTTACCCCCCCCCCACACACACACACACATCCTGCCTTTTATAGATAGAGATTTATGTGTTTTAACATGGATAGCTGAAATCGCGTAAAGAAACCGTAAATAAAACCACGCTACTTCTTCATACGTCTTATCACTTCAGGATGTACATGATCATAGCTCTCCACAATTTCCTGTCTCTTGCAGTTCTAAAACAAATTACGTTCTTCTATCCATTTTTCTCAAGCTCACTAAGTATGTTATGCGTTGTTTTCTTCTTTCCCTCTCGTCATCAAACTGCCCTATAGGAACAAGTTTTCCAAGTCCTTCTTCCTCGATATGTGCTCCAGAAACTTCAACTTTCTCTTCCTTATGTTAATGATAAGTTTTCTTTTTGTTTCCATCTCTATCTATAAAAAATTCGCAGTGTGAGGATAGGCAAGAAGTAAGGCAAGTAGCAACATCAGCCCGGCAAAGGTCACTCCTTTAAAGGCAAGGAAGGGCAAAAATATTTTAAGTCAAGTGATAGCGATTGCTGTATGAGTAGTACGATTTTTTAATCAGGCACGGGCCATGCTGCTAGTAAAAATATATACAAGTTTTACTTACTATAGATCGAATTCATTGTTCAGTCGTAATTGATCTAGCGAGACAATTTTGCTAACCCTTTCATCATGAAGTGTCCTAATGATTTTCTAACTGTAGTTTAGATGGGGCACCCAGTGAGGAAAGATATCACTATTCATTCGTAAATGGTCTCGCGAGCAAAGCTCGCTAAACATTACACCACGTCGAAGTGCCCAAAATGTGGTTTTCTATGCGTAGCTTAGATATGGCACAAGGCCGAAAGCGTGGGGGATACAGTGTGGATCGAACTCCATATTCAGTTGTAAGTAATGGTAATTACTCCAAGGAGCTGCATTCGCTGGTTCCAGACTTCATGAATTCAAGCGCCCTACGAGGCTGGCATCCCGCTCTTACTCTTTCACTGTTGAAACTATTAAATGTGGCCGTCTCTTCTACTCCGATAGCTTCATATCTCGCACCTCTTGCCTTCACTATTCTTGTTTCCCTGAGAGCTATATTCTCCAGCTATTCAAGTGTAATGTCAATCGACATCTCCAGTTGCCTTGATCTATCCACTACCCTTCTCCTCATCCTTTCCTCTATCACTCCTATCTGATCTTGCTCCAAATCTTCTGTAACCCCTTGCGTCCTAGTGGCTTCCCGCCTTGCATGGGGTGAAACGCTTAAAAAAAAAAGTGAACTAGCGAGACACCCTTGCTAAAACTTACACCACGTCGAAGAGACCAAATATACATTTTACTGTTTTAGCTTGGATGTGGCACAAGGTCGAAAATCTGGGGCGCACATTGAGGATCGAACTCACTATGCAGTTGTAATTGATCTCGTGGGAAAGCTTGCTGACCATTGCACCACATCGATGTGCCGAATCTGCAACTTATTTTGAGTAAGTAAAACCACGAACACACGGATAAAAAAGGAATGGAGACAGAAACCAAAAATAGAGAAGTGTATATCTTCTCACCGAATTTATTCCACCTCTACAGCGGCGAGGCTATCTCGTGGGAGCTGAAAATCTTATTACAGCTTGTTATCGGTGGGTACAATCTTGACAAGTTAATATATTCAAATGAGTCTGTGTCGATGGTAGACAGAGAAAGAAAACTACAAGACCTCCTGGACAAGGTAATAAAAGAAAGTTGGAAAAAAGGACTAACCACCTTTGCAAAGAAAACAGAATTTAATGTTGTCAGCGAGAGAAGAAGACAAAAATAGACAAGATGGGAGCTAAGAAATGATGACGTGAAAAGTAGAGAAGTTTAAATATCTACGACGTGTTTAAACAGATGACTGAATATTTAACAAGGAAATCCGAATACCCATTGAAATAGTCAAATACTTACGAAGTGTTTAAACAGATGACTGAGTATTTAACACGAAAATCCAAATACACATTGAAATAGTCAAATATCTACAAAGTTTTTAAAGAGATGACTGAATATTTAACAAGGAAATCCAAATACACATTGAAATAGCCAAATATCTACGAAGTGTTTAAAGAGATGACTGAATATGTAACAAGGAAATCGAAATACACATTGCAATAGTAAAGTCGAAACAATATATTAAGTAAGTTGAGATTTTTTTGTCAGAATCAATGAAAACAGTGCTGAACAAGTAGGTACTATATTCTATATGTCAGTTAATGACAATTTCTTCATACGACAACATTTGAGGGAACAGAGATTTGATTCTACAGAAGCATGTTGATGATGTAGAATGTTTGCGATGAGGGCGTTTTTTAAGGAAAAAAGGGAGATTTACATCTAAAATGAAATTTGCCTTTTTTTGTTGTTGCATATGTGCATTTAATAGGTTAAAACTTATTTCTATCCGCCCTGTCGTCTGCGGCAATACAATACGCCGACTGGAAGTTCTGAGGAACGTGGTATCACCTCTTAATTACTGTTGTTCTCAGGTCCACCCTGACCGGGGTGGTATTACCTCTTTGGGCCCCAGCTATGGGCAAATAGTTAAACCCCAAATAAAAACACTATTAAAGTATAAAAATAGATTTTTATATAAAAATTCCAACAATACAATTATCAAAAAAATATCACTTACAATACATTTAAAAATATATTACGAGCAATACGTTTTTTTTTTTTTTAAATATTACCAGCAATGTATTTCTGAAAGATAAAATATATCCATATTCATCTCATATTTAAAAAAATATGAGATGAATATGGATATATTTTTTGCCAAAAAATTCGCTTGAAGATTGAACAGAGTTTGGTACTTTAATTCAAATAATTATATTGAAGTTTCGGTTTTTGTTTTGAAACAGGAAAACTCTTATGTAGCGAAGGAATCATATTTTTTAAATAAATAATTATATATATATATATATATATATATATATATATATATATATATATATATATATATATTCTTTTCGTACAAAACTATCCTAAATATTGTGTTTGGAATTATATAATCCTAAAAAAAGAGGCACGATAGAGTATATGGCAGCGATTCGGATTGAGGAATCAGAGAACCGAGTTCGAATCCATTACATTCACTTACATGCTAATACCCTTGGGAAAGGTATGAATCCTCTTCTTCTCCTCCCAGCTATGGCTAAATAGTAGAATAGACTCGCAACCTACTGCGGGAAAAAAATCTGCCTCGTCAGTCATGTATCGAAAAATACATGATCGCCTACCCCAGTGAGCGAAATAAAGGGTTCAGTTAGAAATTCCAACCACCTGAAGAAGGCCGGATCGGACAACGGCCGAAACGTTGTAATAAATATGGCGACAAAGATGAGAACAATAGCCCTAATAATGTAAATAATGTACATAATACCTCATCTCAGAAATATAGACAGGTACTGAAGGATCGTACGGACGCGATATACCAAAAATATGGAGACAAATTGGTCCTCAAGGACACATGGCACAGTGGATAAAAGCGTTGGTTAGATCCAGTGACAGGACCCAAAGAGTGTGAGTCCAATACCTGGTTAAGGCAGTGGAGAACTTTGAGAGGGGAATTAACAGGAGATAACTGATAACTGACATCATTAAACATGGCACGTGGAACTAGAAGAGTCTACCCCAGTGAGCGAAATAAAGGGTTCAGTTCGACATACCAACCACCTGAAGAAGGCCGGAGCGTACAACGGCCGAAACGTTGTAATAAATATGGCGACACAGATGAGAACAATAGTCCGAATAATGTAAATAATATACTTCCTCGACTATTAAAATCTTAACATCGTCATGTGTGGGTCAACCGTTATCTTTCCTACATAACCTCATGCTCTAAACTTCATTCTCGTACGTCTATAGAAGCATCACATTCGGTAAAGCTCTGGCTTGTGCGATTCATGTGATCTGAGTTAAGTGAACATTTAGTAAGGAAAAAAAATGAAAGAAAACTAAAGTTTTGACGTAGGCAAGAATTGTTGGGTTCATGCCTTTCTCAAGGGGATTTGTGCGTAAGTGAACGCAACAGACATGGCTCGGCGAATCCACGTTTACTCTACCCGCCAATCTTACATCTTGCGGAAGTAGCTGTCGTCTTAAACGTATGCTTTTCGCATTTAGCGCTTACTTAGTTAAATGATATTAGCTTCATACAGAATCGGTTTCTCTCATGGAGCGAGTGGTGAATTAATTAAGTACACAAGTTCATTAAGCTAGTGTTCCAAAGCTTTAATTATCAAAAAATTATTTTTTAATTAATATTTCATTAGCTGACTGCTTTCTTTCATGTTTTTTTTAAATTGTAAAAATACCGACATTCCCCTCAAGTTGTTTTGCAAATTACCTTTCTGACATCTTTAAGCGTAAACAAAATTAAAAAAAAAAAAAAAAAATTCGTTATAACAGCTACTCACAAACCCATTTTGTTAGGATAATTCCCAAATACATCGAAATAATAATTTCCTCGTACTAATGTTATTTATGTCTGCACGGGCGCCATATCACCAATACGGAAATACGCTCTCGAATCTTTACAAAACTTGAAAAGAATTTGAAGTTAACGATACAGACTGTTGCAGGAGAGTTCCAAAACCTTGCATTTCTCTCATATTTCAGAAGGCACGAGGCCATTTTCAGAGAAGAATGTCAAGAATGGTCGGATGAATAGAAAGTATGTTTTCTTTTACGAAAATTGTGTCCCGCTGAACATGAAAAATATCTGAGTTTCTTTTTGCTGAATACTCTAGAAAGACTGTCATCTAACGAAACAGTATCGATGTTATCGAAAATCTTTGTTGAAAAGAATTCAGTTTTATACACGTTGACAGTGCATGAACTTTACTAAGGACCAAAATGAAGATTTTGTCAAAAATGCTAATAAAGTCAACCGTGAGTGTGAGAAATTTAAACTGGATGAATTATACCCAGACAGATTTAAATGTCTAAATTTTGTTAAATGCTTGGCATCAAGCAACGATGCGGAAATACGCTCTCGAATCCTTACAAAACTTGAAAAGAATTTGAAGTTAACGATACAGACTGTTGCGGGAGCGTTCCAAAACATTTAAGGCGCGATATAGAGAAAATCAAAACAAAATGGCACATAAGAAGTAGAAGTTTCTAGGAAAAAGTCAGTAGTGCAAAAAAAAAAAAAAATCAGAATAAAAATACTGAAAACTTACCTCGTGCTATGGTTGTGGTATGCTTCATCTCAGAAAGGATTGTCCATTTAAAAGATGACAATGTTTTTAAGTGTGAAGAAACAGGTCACAAACGAAGTTAATGCAGGTCTAAAAGCAAAAGAAATACACAAATTAACTTGCTGAAAGTAGTACTACCACCTAAAAACTGGAAAGTACAAATAATAGATAATTCGTGACAGTACAAATAGTGAGATTTCAGTTGTTCACTGGTAAGCGATATTACAATTATCAATGAACAAACTTGGAACAGAATTGAGAAGCTTAACTTGAGAAAAACGGACAAAGTTGCAAAAGAAAAATCGGGAAAGAAATTAATTTTTCTTGGGAAAATCACGTGTAACATCGCTCTTGCGGGTAAATCTAAAAAGTGGATGTTTACTTATTAAAAAACTCCAAGTCGAATTTACTAGGCGCTGATTGGATAAAATTATTTTAAACTACGGAATTGGCCAATGAATTTTGTGGGAAAATTGATTGTTCGCCAGAGAAACGGATTACAAATTAATAAACACTGAGTAAACTAAAAATTAAGTTGGGAAAATGTACAATGTAAAAGGCATTTTTTGAATTAAAAGAAAATGTGATACCAGTTTTTTTTTTTAAGTCTAAAAGAAAAAAATATTCTTTGCTGTGTTGGAGTCTATTAACAGCGAACTGGGTATTTTAGAATTATTGAAAAAATAAATTATTCAGAATGGGCCACGGTAGCGGTTTATATTAGAAAGAAAAATAATAATATTCTTTTATGTGCAGATATTTCAAAGGGATTGAATGCCTTGACTCCTAACAACTCTTAAGAATATATTTACTAAATTAAATTGGTGGTAATTCTTTTTTTTTCAAAACTTGAATTATCTGAGGCATATCTTCAAATCGAAGTGTATGAGGAATATCTTAAACTTTTTTTTTATTGTTACTATACATAGTGGACTCTACACATTTAAAAGGTTATACTTTGGTATCAAAGTAGCCTGAGATATTTTCCAATAAATAATGGACATGATTTTGGCTGAACGAGAAGGTACCGTCGCTTACATAGATGATATTATTAAGAGTGCTAGGAAAATACAGTACATAAAACTGATTCAGGAAGTATTTCAGAGACTCGATGATTACGGTTTCAACATCAGTGAACAGAAATGTTAAGACATATATGTCCGGACAAGATTAAATATTTAGGTCGGATACTCAACAAAAAAAGAAGACCAGTTTCTGCTTGAACCAGTGCCATTAAAGACATGCCTCCTCCGAAAACTTTGGTAAAATACAATCATTTCTTGGATTAACGAATTATTATAAGAATAAAGAGCACGACGAGAAATTTTGAGAGTGTATCGAATGACGTCAAATGGAAAAGTCACCATGAAAAATGTCACCTGCAGAGCTTATTTTTGCTAGTAAAGTTAGATACATTTTGTGAAAAATTCCTGCCAAGGAAAAAGAAAAAAGTGAAACAATTTCAACCTACCAGATCATTTAAGATCGGCGATATTTTTTCTTAAAGCTTTAAGGCCGGAGAAGAAAATTATCAGGAAGAAATATTATCCAACACCTTGGTAGTATGATGTACATCGTTATAAGAGACATTCAAATCAATTGAGGTCTAGATATGTACAGAATAAACAACCAGTACAGTTTAATTTACCGATGGACATACTAAACAATACTTTTGAAGTACCTTTTCTTAAAACTGAAATTGCAATACAATGTCAGGTTAAGCGAAAAACGTAATCCGACGGGAATATTGGAACGAACCACCGCCGAAAAACGGATCAACTATGGAAAGTGTATATCTGAAAAGGTGAGTGTTGTGCAGATGAACACGCCTCCCCAGAGGAGGACTCGTCCAAATACATAAACGCGGACGCCGGGAATTGTCAGTAGGAGTAAACAAGAAGAGAGTTATCTTCTTATTACCTATTTCAGCAAGACTACGTCGACGCCAAGCGACAATACTATTTCTTGGGTGCGTTATCTTCATTCAATGAAATAAAGACATAACACTTAGGTTGGGGCATAAGGGCGAAAGTATGAGGCACCCAGTGTGAATCGAATCCACTAATCAGTCGTAATTGCTGTAGGGAGACAAGCTTGCTATTAGGTTGGTGCAAAAATAATGACGTAAGAATGTCGTTTTTTGACGTTGAAAAATACGTCAAAAACGACATTATTACGTCATTATTTTTGCACCAACCTAATAAATACTACACCAAATCGAAGTGCCCTGAAATGATGTACTAAGCGTAGATTGTATGTGGCACAAGCCCGAAAGTGTGGAGCAGCCAGTGAGTTTCGAACTCACTATTAGGACGTAAATGATCTAGTGAGGCAAGTTGCTAAAGATTACACCACGTTGATATGATTTTTTTCTAAGTGTAGCTTAGATGTAGCACAAAGCCGATAGTGTGGAGCAAACCCGGTGAGGTTTGAAATCACTAATCACTCGTAATTGATCTAGCGAGTCAAGCTTACTAGACATTATACCACGTCGTAGTGCCATAAAACGAATTTTGTACGCGTAGCTTAGATGCGGCATCAGCTGAAAGTGTGCAAAACCTAGAGAGGACCGAACACACTACTCAGATATAATCGATTTAAGGAGCAAAAGTTGCTCTATAATCCGTCTTTCATATATCCTTCCTTATTTTTAATCTCATTTAAAATCAATACATCCGGCAGGGTAAAAGGAACGCTAACTTAAACAGATTTATGCTAGTTTTAGAGTTTTCTTTTTTGTTTTATTTTGTTTTTTGTTTGTTTGTTTTTTTCAAATTTTAGTATTTTAATATGGCGTAGATTACTGCAGAAATTCCAAATCTCATTTGTGACAACCGCTCCGAAGTGAAATTGCTCTATGAACCACTAAAATACTATGGCAACCCCAAATCGTCTTTGGTTTTTTTTTGGTTTTTTTGTGCGGACCTCTAGTAATATTACAGGGACACCCTGGGTTCATATAGACCTCGGTTGAAAACCAATGGTTTAAATGAATTTGGATTAGAATAAAAAAAAAACGATCTGACTGACTCGCTAACCATTATATCACGTCGAAGTGACATAAATGTGTTTTGTAATCGTAGTTTAGATGCAGAACAAGCTGAAAATTTGGAAAACTCAGAGAGGACCGAACACATTACTCAGACATAATTGATTTAAGGAGGAAAAGTTGCTAGCCACCACGCCGAAGTATCCAAATACAACGTAATGTGTAGAGTTTAAAATCATTGTCGTTTGTAATGAATTTTGTTAAATGTTCTCTTTTGTTTCGAAGTATCTCGCTGTATCGTTTAAATAAATCCGATTAGAAAAAAAAAATAACAAACATCTGACTTCCTTGTTTGTCTTTTTTGTTTTTGTGTATTCATTGAACTCTTTTTCTCACTGGAATATAATCTCACTGCTTCCTTCTGCCATGTATCAACATATTAAACATCTTGTATTCTGCAAACGTGATTCGATCGAATTCTTTCTTTTTTTTTACCTCTAATCATTTTTACACGGCGTGTTTCTAAGCTGTACTATATTTGTTAATGACTTATTGTAGAAGTGATTTAAAATCTTCAGCATTTTAATATGAAACAGTCTCAGTATTCCATAGTTTCTCTTTTCAGCAAATCTTTTATCAAGTTCTTACTTCATCTATATGTCATTTATTTTTCGAACTAATACTCATTAGGTCTCTTTTTACTGTTCAACTAGCTAGAAGTGACTGTCAGTTCAATTCTTATAATTACCTTTCTCGCCCTTCTCACATGTGGATTTCTCTTCGCGTTTCTTGTGACTCTGCCACCTTCAAAAATATGCTTTCCAGAAATTTAGCAAAGTATTGAGACATAGAAAACCAGAGAAAACCAAATGGACCTTAATATTACCATCGACTTTAATAAACCTTGGTAGGCCTTCTACATTGTTTCAGAATATCTCACTGTGTCGTTTAAGTAAATCCGATTAGAAAAAGAAAGAAGATCTGACTGACTTGTTTGTCTTTTTGTTTTTTTGGGTACTCATTAAAATCGTTTTCTCACTGGAAGATAGTCTTACTGCTTCCTATGTCACGTATCAATATATTAAACATCTTGTATTCTGTAGACATGATTCAATCGAAATCTTTTTTTTTTATTTTTATCTCTAATCATTTTTATACGGTGGGTGTTTCTAAGCTCTGCTATATTTGTTAATGTCTTATGTAGAAGTGATTTAAATTCTTCGACTTAAAGAG
>CAHIKZ030000854.1:565000-567500 GCA_903632075.3 Acanthosepion pharaonis | reverse complement strand
TTATTTAGGGATATATCACCTTCAAACATGAAACAGACTGTCGGTCATTTGGTTTTGACCTCAATGTCCACTTTTATATTGACTTTTGCTCTCTCCATGATACTGAAACCTTTTACCCATAAATATAACATACCTTATATATATATATATATATATATATATATATATATATATATATATATATATATATATATATTCATTTTCCTTTCACCTTTTGGAAGTAATTTCTGATGATCCAGCGTCCTTTAAAAGCTCTCTGATGAAATAAACTATTACAATGGAGCCTTAAAGTGGTCTGCTTTCTCTAATATATATATATATATATATGCATATATATATATATATATATATATATATATAGGTATATTATATTTATACACAAACACTCACACACACACACACACACATATATATATTATATTATAGTAGTGAATGTTTTGTTCAGAACCATCCACACTTTTGAAGGGCCGAATACAGAGACCTGGTGCACTACGTGCCACAGTGTCGCCAAACGACCGTCCGCAGGCTTTGTATTCAGAGTTGTCCTTCACCTAGACCAGTTGCCATCCAAGGTTATAGAACCCAGACTGTCCTGCTATTTACCCATAGCTGAAGGGAGAAGAGGATTCACACCTTTTCTCATATATACACACATATCAGCGAATGTAATGGATTTGACTGGAATTCGAACTCGGCTCTCCGATTCCTTAATCTAAGCCGCTATCCGTGACATCCATCTATCCATCTCTCTCTCTCTCTCTCTCTCTCTCTATATATATATATATATATATATATATATATATATATATATATATATATATATATATATATATATATGTGTGTGTGTGTGTGTGTGTAAATTTACTAATTTAACAATATAGTTCCATCGCTACACAAGAATGGAACCATATTTTTTTAGATTAGTAAATTTATAAAATTTATGCTCTGCAGAATTGCATTGAGCACTGTTTTAAGAATAAAAATAATTAATAAGAGCATCGGCATAAATCTTACTGTTCTTTCTCTTTATTCTAATATATATATATATATATATATATATATATATATATATATATAAACATTTCACCCCAAGCACGGCGGGAAGCCACTAGCACAAAGGATTTTGAGCGAGAGAAAATCGGAGTGATAGGGGAAAGGATGAAGGGAAGGATAATGGATAGATCAAAGCATCTGGAGATGTTGATTAACATTACATTTGAATAGATAGAGATTATAGCTCTCAGGGAAACAGGAATAGGAAATGGAGTTCCACAGGCGAGAGGTGCGAGATATGAAGCTATTGGAGTAGACGAGACGGCGACATTTAACAGTTTCAACAGTGAAAGGGTAAGAGCGGGATGCCAGCCTTGTAGGGCGCTTGAATTCATGGAGTCTGGGAACCAGTGAAAGCAGCTCATCAGAGCAATTACCATGAACGTATTTGTAAAAACGACAAAGAAAGGCGACGGCACGTCTGTGAGAGAGCGACTGCAGACGAGATGCCAGATTATGGCCAATTACTTTGCATATCAGTCTCTGGATCTTATATATATATATATATATATATATATATATATATATATATATATATACAGTGCTGTTCGATAAAAGTGACTCACCTGATTTTTTACTAAAAATATTTTTTTTCTATTGTTTTTTTGGGTTAAAATAATTTTCATCTTACTAATATAAAGACCCCTTCCTGACCACCTAGGCAAAAAGTTTATTCACCCTAAGGTATTCTACTGATCATTATAAATTTGGATATAAATGAGATTCAGGAAAAAAAGGGACTCAGATATCGCATTCTAATGATTAAACTGGTAAAGTTAAAGAACTTTGGAAAAAATATTGAAAACTGTTTTACAATACACTCAGAACAATATTCTAGAGAATTCAAGAACAGCTTAAATTAAATCTAGAGTATTCCAGAATATTCCAGAAAGCCTCATACAGTATAAAAACAGCTTGAAATAGCCACTCAAGTCACTAACCAGATGAAAGGGTACAAACACATCAGAACCACTTAAGGCATCTATTATTGCCCTCTCAAAAGCAGTCTACGAGAGAAATTGCAGAAATTGCTATAACCTCACAATCAACTGTCTCTCGAGTACTTAGGGCGCATAATGATGCCACTCCTGCTCCAAGGAAGAAAACAAGGGGACGAAAGAAAAAAATTGATGATAGAACTGGCAGGGTAATCAAGAAAGAAGTTGCGAAGAATAGGACTATAACTAGCCAAGAAATTGCAGCCAGTCTAAACAAAGAGCAAGGTGTTAGTCTTGCCTCTTCAACTGTCTGTCAGAACAAGTTTACAAATCTTGTTAGAACAAGGTACAAATCTTGTACACGAAGGTCTAAGCCGCTAATAAGCAAAGCCAACAAAGTCAAGAGACTTGAATGGGATTACTATTACAAAAATTTCACCGTAGATGACTGGAAGAATGTTCTCTTCTCCGATGACTTTAGCTAAATTCAAAGGATAAGGTGAGTCACT
>CAHIKZ030000854.1:550000-560000 GCA_903632075.3 Acanthosepion pharaonis | reverse complement strand
TTTATTCCATTGGAATCGTAAATACGATTGGATCGTATTTACGATTCCAATGGAATAAATTATGATCTTGGAATATTAGTGTTTAAGCCTTTTTATTATATCCTTACTCTGTCCTAGACATTGTGTTCTACCTGGATTCTATCCTCTTGGAATTATTTTTTATACAAATATATATGTATGTGTATGTATGTATATATATTTATATATTTTAGATATATGATTGCATATGTGTGTGTATATTTGCCACTAATATTATCTATCTATCTATCTATCTATCTATCTATCTATCTATCTATCTATATATATATATATATATATATATATATATAATCAAACAATTCTTTTTATCTCACATGATGAATAGGCTATTTCAGCAGACCACGAAAGTAGTCGTCTGTCTTTTCAACCCCGGCGTGGAATGAAAATTACGTCTATAAGGTTAGAGAAAGCAGGAGGTAGTAGGAGTTAACTGTGGCGAATTACTGCTGGAAGCAAAAGGGTCATTTTAAACCTTAAGTTGCCAAAAACTCCTAATAAAGCAATAGAAGACTAAACATGTAACACTTTTCCATTGCTACATTAATATAAATGCTATTTAAGAAATCTGTCAGACAAAATTAATTCCATAATTAAATTCAGTAAATCTAAATTGATATTACTGTTCTTAATATCACATCTTACTGATCAGCTCTTTAATCGTGTTGCTTGGCATTATACTTCCCGCAGGGGGGCATTATGGAGGTGGACAAGACTGGGATCAACTTGCAGCGGAGGCCAGAGATCGGATAAAGTGCGCTGAGGCAAATCCTTGCAAACCAGGCCCCTTGCTTCATCTGTGTCAATTGCAACAGAGACTGCTACTTGTACATCGGCCTGCATAGTCAGAGAGCAAATGTTGCTGTAAGCTTATATCGCTTCAGAAACACATCTATTTTGGTCTTCTGAGACCGGAATGATAATAATCAAAATATACCGCCGTAATCGACTTCTGACTATTTTATTAACATGCCATGGGGTTCATCTTTATTTAAGATGATTTTAAAGCTGCAATATTTGACGTTGTGTCCGGCTTTTAACTTTCTACTTGCTCACCATCCTCGAAAAAGGTTAACTTTCATTTTCTAGTCTCTAACATCCATGTCTAAACACTAAATTCCTTCGTTCTAGAATTTCTTATTTCACGTTAACCTTTGTAGATGTATTTGTCGTATTGTCTGTTTTTTTGTAGACTAACTTCCTTCTCTCCCGTCTTTCGCACACTGCATATTTATATTTTCTCAAATCTCGTGGTCGCCGTGATTTTGCGTCAATTTGTCAGCATAAAACAATATGGCTTCCCGACTAGATTCTGTTTATACGTTACTTTTACATCTGTTGGTTTTTTTTTCTGAACCCTAAATTCTGAAGACCTCCAGACCTCAGAATATAAAAAGCATACACGTTTTATGAGCGCCAAGTTATTTATATGCAATAATAGTTTAGTTAATATTCTTTAGTTTCAGCATGCCAAAATATTTCTCAAAATAGTTTGGTTTGGTTTGTTGTACGGCACATCAACCTCAATAATTATTTAATGCCGACAAGATTTTTACTATCTGTCTATATTCCTGAGATGATATATCATGTACACTATTTACATTATTCGGACTATTTACCTCATCTTTGTCGCCATATTTATTACAATGTTTCGGCCGCTGTACGCTCCAGCCTTCTTCAGGTGGTTGGAATGTCGAAATATACCTTTTATTTCACTCACTGGGGTAGACTCTTCTAGTTCCACGTGCCATGTTTCATTAAAAGACATGGTAAAAAATGCAATCATAACAGCAAAAATTGCAATATGAGCACTGGTAAAAAATGAATGCTGAAGTTATTAGGTTTATAATACCCAGAAATTCATACAAAGATGTCCTCAAGGACACATCGTGGATAAAGGCGTTAGTTAGATCCAGCGACATGACCCAAAGTGTGTGAGTTCAATACCCGGTTAAGGCAGTGGAGAAATTAGAGAGGGGAATTAACAGGAGATAACTGACATCCATTAAAACATGGCACGTGGAAGTAGAACAGTCTACCCCAGTGAGCGAAATAAAGTGTTCAGTTCGACATTCCAATCACCTGAAAATGGCGAGAGCGTACAAGAGCTGAAACGTAATAAATATGGCGACAAAGATGAGGACAATAGTCCAAATAATGTAAAAAGGTTTTTACTGCTGGTAAATTTTTTATAAATCGTATTGTTGGTGATATATTTTTTTATTTTAAAAATGTATTGCTGGTAATTTTTTTTTTCCCAAAATTTATTGCTAGTAAATTTTTCAAAAAAGTATTGCTGGTATTAAAATTTATTTTTATTTTTTAATAGTGGTTTGACCCCTTTTAGGGAGGGGGTAACTATTTGCCCATAGCTGGGACCCTGGCAGGTGCTACCACCCCGGGCCTGGCTGAACCAGCAATTAAGAGAGCGTTCCACTCTCCTTAATGCCTTCTGATCAAAGGCCCCCATGCTCTCGGATGTAGTTTATCGTTTTACCCAGGACGCGGATGTAGTTTATCGGCACATCCAGGACGGTTCTCAAAATAGTCAGAAAGAACTTTGTAACGGGTTATCGTGGTAACTGTGATGACCAAAGTAAGGTTGGTCCAAGAACACCAAATTAAACTTCTGCTTCTGTGCGAAATTTGCAAAATGATATGTTGGCACAGTTTCTAGAAACCGACAAATTCCTCACTTTTGAAAATTTGCTTCAGAATATTGACCAACAAGATTTTGTGTCAGCAGTTACATGCTATTAATGAAACAATCAGCTGTTCACCCAATTGATTTTTTTCAATGGACCTGTTCCAAAGTTTTAATTAAAACGTTTGTCCTCAAGGACACATGGCACAGTGGATAAATGCGTTACTTAGATCCAGTGACACGACCCAAAGAGTGGGAGTTCAATACCCGGTTAAGGCAGTGGAGAACTTTCAGAGGGAAATTAACAGGAGATAACTGATAACTGACATCCATTAAACATGGAATTCGAACAGTCTACCCCAGTGAGCGAAAAAAGGGTTCAGTTCGACATTCCAACCACCTTAAGAAGGGCGGAGCATACGACGGCCAAAACGTTGTAATAAATATAGCGAAAAAGATGAGGACAATAGTCCGAATAATGTAAATTATGTAAAACTTGAAATCTAGAAATTTGAATGTTACCATGCTGTTGTGTATACAACAATTTTTTTTTTCTTTCAGAAAGTCGAATATCAATGTTTCAGCACTGGTCACAAGTCAATGAAGCAATTCGTTATCCAAGTAACTTAAAAATTAACAATAAGAATTATTTTTCAAAAAACACATATTAATGTTATGTTCCTATGAAAGATTAATATAAACATTATGATTCTGATATTTCTAAGGGGCATTTGAATATTTTGTTGCATCTGGGTCATTATGAAACAGACTTCAGGATGATTCTAAATTATCCATTCTGAGAACATTATCAGCTTTAAGACGTAAAGAATCATGATTAGATGACTTGAATGTTTCTTGGTGATGCAATCAAACAATTAAACTGTCAAGTAATTACAATTATATGTGATAACAACAGGGCCTATCAATCTTTTTTCAAAAAAATTGACACTGTTTTTAATAAGTCTTGGATGGCTAAAATGGTTTGTACTTGTTTTTATTATTATTATTATTATTATTATTATTATTATTATTTACGCCTTTTAAAAATATACGGAATGATTGAATTACTGAACCTGCTTCCGAATTATTGTTTTATTCTGAAGTCAAAAAGATGACAGCAAAATGGGAAACTGTAATTTTTTTTTTTTGAGTATGAATAAACTCAGTTTGTTCAGCTGTCAAAACTAACTGATGTAGCAGTTTAGCAAAAGCCGTTGAGCATTCAAATGTTATCCAATTATTTTTGTGTGTGATAAAACTAAGTGCTATTAAAACACTCCCATTATTAATTAATCAGCGAGGATACTACGAAAATAGTTAATTTTATTTTTTTATTTGAACAAAGTATCTATAACCAAAAAACAAAATGTTTTTTCGCTATCCTCTGCCAGCCGCAATGATGGAGAAAGCATTACCTCGAACCATCGCCAGTGAGACACGCTGCAAGAGCCACACCGTTTCACGAGGCTCGTCCCTTAATCGAGACGCAATCGCGCCAGTCCTCCAAAGGAACGCCATCGAACGAGGGCCAATAACCTCAGAAGTCTCCACTGCCACAGGAGTAAAAAAAAAATCTGTCCGCAAGAGAAGAATATTTAACTATTTTTTTTTTTTATCTCCGCGTCCCGTGCGACAGACTCAGATTCAACCGCGGACCTGATCAAATTACCGGTTAAAAATCTATCGGCTCAGGTCGCATCCCAAGTCAGTGACTTTCCCATTTTTTTCATTTTAAATGTTTTAAAACTTTGAAAAATTGTCAGTGTCAAAGAAATATATGATCCACTGAAAAACATACAATACAATGGTTTAATTGATGTTTGTAGATATTTTCTAAGCAGTGGGTTTAATTTTGTTTTGCTTGATAAATTTACCACAGACTATTTAGTAAATTAAGAAAATGATTTGGAGGTACATATTTGATAACAGTTCAAAATGTTATTGAAAAATTTCATATTGAAAAAGCGTAAACGCTTGTCCCCCAGGCCAGCTCAAATTAAAAATTAATGTCAAAAAACTAAATTAAAATTAAATGTACTTTGATCTCAAAATGCCCAAATATTTGACTAACTGTTCAAATATATGGACATTTGCTGGATGAAATGGGATGAAAACATTTAAAAATTTACAGAAACTAAGCAAAAGTAAAGTTTGAAACACTGAATATCCACTAAAAAGCTATTAAAAATGTCAACATTTTCTATTCTAAAAAAAAAGGATATTGGAAAAAGAATAAAATATTAACAAAAATCATAAATAAAAGCCATTGATTGAAAAGTTTTGAAAGAAATAGATTATAGTAATTTAATTTTTTTTTTGAAAATTCCCAGACTATTGAAAAAGTTAAATTTGATAACAGTTCAAAATGTTATTGAAAATTTCATATTGAAAAAGCTTTACTTAAATTAAATATTAATGTCAAAAATATTACTTTGATCTTCGTAACAAAAATATGGACATTTGCTGTGACAGTAAAAAAAAACGATCCCCGGAAAAAAATGTCACTTTTGATATCAGATGGATAAATAAAAGATGACGAACATCTGTTTTAAAATTCCCATTTTAAAATGAATTTTAGAAAAAAAATAATGAAAAAATGAAAAAAGGTCAGAAAAAAGAATGAAAATTAATGAAAATGAAATCAGCGAAAAAAAATAAATTAACCATTAGAACAGACAATGCAAATGCTTAATTGAGGTATTTAGATCTTTACTAAATAGTGGGTTTAATTTCTTTATGCTTGTTGAATTTATCACAGAAGATTTAGAAAATGAATTTAAAAAATAAGACGAAGTTCTGCAGGTACATATTTTCTAAGATTTCAAAATGTTATTTTTCTAATATTTCAAAATGTTATTTTCTAAGATTTCAAAATGTTATTTACTAAAATTTCAAAATGTTATTGAAATATTTCATATTGAAAAAAACTAAGCTACTTTTTAAATTAAATGTCAATGTAAAAATACAACTTTGATCCAGGCCATCATTGCTCATAAATGTACAATAAGAAAGGGGATGTCAAACATTTGACAATTTACTAGACCCTGAAACTAGGATCACTAAAGATGTTAAAATATCAGATTTGTAAATAGGAGGCTATGTTACAAGGGAAGTTTTTCATAGAAAGCCATCGAGCATATTACAGAGAAAGAGTTTTTTTCTGCAATCTGTCAACGTTTTTTATGAGAACAGTCATTTACATCTAAGATAGTGTTATAATGCTCGTATAAGCGCGTTTCTTCTGGTTAATATTATTCCAATGCAAACACTGGAACAAAAGATGAATAAAAAACTGTTTAATCACATGGATTAATAACGCAATAATAGCGAACACCGTAGTTAGTGCACCAATGCATGCAACACACTTTTCGACTTCCGGTGGTATGAGTTCATAGTGGCTAGAAATATTCAACAATTTAATTCAACAATTTCTAATTTAGATATTCAACAATTTAATTCAACAATTTCTAATTTCTTCATTTCTTGGGCTAATTATTACAAGCAATATTATATAGGGAGTGTAAGTAAAGAAAACGTTTTCCGTTTAACAAGAAAAACACAAGTAAAACCAATGAATTTACTGAGACAAAACATAATAGTAAGTGGGTAAAAGAGTGACAGTCACCGAAAAGCAGATATTATTTTGCTTGCGTAAGAAATATAAAAGTTATGGATGTAAAAGTCGATATTCAACAAATTAATTCAACAATTTTCAACAATTTTTTATGGTTGTTCACAGAAGATATCTGATAATATTTTTTTTTCATGAATATGGACATTGTATTGAAAGAAATAGATCGTGGTAATTTAAAAATTTTACTGGATACTACAGTTCAGTATGTTCTGTTTTATAGTATTCTGTTTTATAGTGTTTGCTGTTGTTAAATTGAAAACTTATAGTTCTTTGCCCAAAATCTTTGTGTTAGTTTCTGATATGTATCATTTCAATATGAAAAGCAAGCATGGGATTATATTGTCAAATGTATTTTTCAAAAAATAATTGTTTGTTTGATTCTCTTGGGACAACTCAAGAACCAGCACTATAAGTTTTGAAATTATATTAAATGTTTATTCATAACATAAAAAATGTTTTTACAATTCTCTTTAATACTACATAATCAATATAAAATATAATATTTTTCAAGTAGTAAAAATATGTTAATGATTCCATAATGAAAGATTAGAGAAATACTTACCAGATACGTTTTTTCAGTACCTTCTCTTTTAAAATATATTTAAGTTGGTAAATCTTCAAATTATTCTGTTAATAAACTTTGTGTTCTTGTTAATTTAAATTGTTCATTCTAATTATTAAAATTAAGTATATTGGAAATATATATATATATATATATATATATATATATATATATATATATATATACATTATTATATCATAGTAAAATAAGTATTTTCTCTATCGTCTCTGAAACAAATTGTCTGTGTAGCAAAAATCATAATTCTTGGAAAATCACATTATTGTAAAGTATTTTCAGACTTTGTTTTGTATCCGATTTTGTACAATGTTGAAGTTATTTTCTTATTGTATTATACAATTATATTTGCTGTAATCAATTTAGTATGAACAAATTAAATCATTATGTCTCTAATTTATAATAAAGTGATTTTTGTGCATTTAGTTATTTTACGGTAGTGGAGGTTGTTTTCGTCCTTTTTTTGTACGTTTGCTTTTATGGAAATAATAATAGTTGTAAACTTCTTCCTAATATTATATATAGTTGCTAATTAACTAATTGCCTGACATTACTAACAAGTTCCTTACTAATAGATGTTCTCAGTAATTATTTAATAGTAATTTATGTGTCCACATATCCGTCTATAGTCGTAGACCCCAGTTGCATGGTTACCAGGCCAGACATATGTATCGCTTTGGCTTATCTGCGTTTTACATCAACACACACACGTATGCGCGTACGCGCACACACACACACGACACACAAATAAATTACTATTAAATAATATGAATCAAGGCGAGGGTTCCGTCCAAGAAAGATCCTTTAAAGAATGAGAAAAAAAAAAACTCATCGTGTATACTCAAAATGTTTCGGCAAATTATGCTCTCCTTCTTCCGGAGTCTGTCAGAAACGGTAACCTACTCAGAATTTCAAACCGTGCTCTTTTATTCAGTTAACAGTGAGTAGTCGGTTCTTATGTCGCTTTCCTTTTACATGTCTGTCCCCCCCCCCATGTAAACAAGAGAATCAGAGTCTGGGGCAGCCACTTCAACTTTAGCCGAGTCAAGAATTGAAATCAAAACACATGTTAGAAAAAAAATGGTTTAATCCGGAAAATATTCGCGAAGCATGAATACTGAAATGAGATCAGTTTTATTCCTTGTAATGGAATAAATGTACCATACAAAACTCCGAGAATGTAACCAATTCCTACAGACACGGGAATTAGTCTAACTGGGGCAAGAGTGGAAACCTTGTGAGCCATACAATTACGATGAGAATGGTCATAGTAATATAATAATATATATAATATAAACTGTTTCCTTATAAAAAACATTCGGCATTCACTGTCCGAGACGCCAGTTCCAGGGTCGGTTGAAACTTGCAAAATCTTTCTAATGAAGCAATTTTTCAGGAAAATATATTTCTCAAGTTTACTATTGTCACATGACTTCCTGCCCGAAGATTTGTTTGATTTAATGTGTAATGGCAACATCTTTATTATATCTTCGTTTTCTTTTCCAGTTCCATATGCTGGACATTTTAGTAGTTGTTAGTATTGACAGAAATGTCAATACTAACAATTACTAAAAGAAATGTCAACACAAACAACTACTAAAAGTAATGTGGTTTCTGTTATTTGCAGTGTGTTCGATTACCACCCCCAGATGATAATAGCAAAGAGTTAATTTTTTAATTTCTGCCCCCAGATGATAGTTACAGGCGGCGCGAGATTTGAAAAGATCCATCTTTCTCTCGCTGACGTTTCATAGCGAAAGACGTATTCTTTTCGCACCTGCAAAGATGTAAGTACCTCAACTATAGATACTGAAGGTTGCTTTGAAATCTTCACATTTATTTTCAGTTTTCCTTTTATAAAATGTCTTATCAATATACACTGCGTGCCAAATTATTATCGAGATAACTTTTTTTCTAATATTTCAAAAACCATCATATCAATTCACACAGAATTTTCACACAATGTTGGCAACACTGACCTGCGCAAGCACTGAAATTTTCGTACTGATCTGCGCGACGTAAACAAACTGGCGCTATATTTGTTATCAGCACGGTGATTGGACGGTTTTTGAAATATTAGAAACAAAGTTATCTCTATAATAATTTGGCACGCAGTGTATTTGTTAATATTTCTTTGTTCAAATTCTATGTCTTATTTTTTCTTTGTACTCACACGAGTCCGCCAAAAATTGTTTGCAAATCAAATGTACCAGAAGCATATAAAATCTCATCAAAGTATTGGGTACGTGGCAACTACTTGCGTTTGTGATTCTGCAGCGCCAATGCACGAGGTCCAAAAAGGATGGTCCCCTGTTAAGACCTACTGGCCTCATTTCCTCAAAGTCATTTCTAATCATTTCTCTGAGAAATCGTTTCTATATAGCTGACAGTCTCAATATTTCTGCATACGAAAGCCTCGATATGACGTGGCTGTTTTAAAACATTGCTCAAGTTTTGAGGTTAATGCTTTAGTTTTCTCGTAACTTTCGATGTTACGCGAAACTACACTTAGCAGAGCATATAAAATCTCATCAAAAGTATTGGATCCAGCGACAATTACTTGTATTTGTGATTCTGTAACGCCAGACCACGAGGCCCGAAAAGGATAGTCCCTGTTAAGACCTACTTTCCTCAAAGTCATTTTTAATCCTTTATCTGAGAAAACACTTCTATATAGCTGACACTTTCAATATTTCTGCATTGGATATGATGTGTCTGTTTTAAATCATCACTCAAGTTTTGAGGTTAATTTTGTCGTAACTTTCGGTGTTACGCGAAAGTAAACTTAGCACAGTATATTCTATATGTAGATTTCTTTTCTCCTATACTAAAATGCTGGAAAAGGAATAAAATTATATGAAAATAATAATACGTTATCCGAAAAAATCAGGTATAATTTAGAGAGAATTGAACCAACTCTAGGAGATAGATCCAAAACGAGGTTGAAGCTGAACTATGGGAAATGACATTCCTATATTATTTATGTAAATATCTCATGCTCAAAATGAACATCAACTTTTTGAATTCAGTTAATATATATTGTTAAATACAGGTAAGTTTTACATATCTATCTAAGACTACGTACAAATATAATATATATATATATATA
>CAHIKZ030000854.1:500000-540000 GCA_903632075.3 Acanthosepion pharaonis | reverse complement strand
GCTTCCATTTTTGTAACATGGTTAGAACTGTGTAGCGAAAAAAACATATTTTAAATCAATTAATTTATAATATTAATGCTCTGTAAATTTACGTTGTGCACTATTTTGAAAAATAAAAATATCTATAATAACACCGGATTATATATCTTACTGTTCTTTCTTTACACACACACACACACACACACACACACATATATATATATATATATATATATATATATATATATATATATATATATATATATATATATATATATATATATATATATATATATATATAAAAAGTGAACATTGAAGTCAACACTCAGGGGCGACAGACGCAAACGTCAGGCCGCCTGACGATTGCGTCTAGCATGAAACAGCCTGCCGCCTCTGAGTGTTGACTTCAATGTTCACTTTTATATTTACATACGCTCTGTCTCTGATATTGAGCTCTTTATCACACCATAAAGCTATATTTCTTCATATATATATATATATATATATATATATATATATATATATATATATATCGAGGATACCTGTCTACTAGGTGGGACTAGCCAAACCGCAGAGGCGCATTTGTGTTTATTTAACACCCACAGAGCCCACCTGTGTTTTATACTGCAACTTTGCTAAGCAGACCTTAGTTAAATTTTCTGGGAAAGAGCGTGTTATCTAGCGTCATCAACAATTTGAACAAGGCCAGCACGTTAAAGCCCTAGATTTTGTACTAGCGCAGCTGTCGACGGGTTCCGTCTACTCAATCACAAGGCTTGTGTCAAACCGTGGTATGGTTTCTCAGGCACGCTAGGACTGACCCCTCCAATCTGATAACATCAGGAAGTCTCCTTACTGACAAAGCTACCATGGTGAGATTTGAACCCAGGTCTTATGGTCAGAATGCGAACGTTCTGACCACTGGCTATATATATAGAAATTTTATATATATATATATATATATATATATATATATATATATATATATATATATATATATGTGTGTATATATATATGTGTCTGTGTGTGTGTATTCGACTCTCACGTCGTTTTCTTCGTATTAGGGTACAGCCACTCTGTTCTTACAACCAAACTATCAGACTATTCTATAATATTATTTGTTTATAGTACTGAAAGCTTTTGTGTAGAACCAACAATAATTTTCTGAATAACCTAATTGTGTACCAGAAGGACCCCAAACGACCCTCTTTAACTCTTGATCTCAGAGTTGTCTTTGTCCATGACCGGTTGCTACCCAAGACTACAAGATTCACACTACAAAGGGAAAACGACTCAAAGATTTAATGTCAGAATAAAGCAACACGTGCCAACAAAGATCCTGAATCTTAAGTAATACTCTTTCGGACATTCTCACCAATACATACGGGTCTTCGGTCGTAGATCACCTAATAAATAACCATAATAGTACCGCTAATTTCAGTGTGGACTCATTTACTATTCTTAGCTGGCCCCACTCGATTTACCACTTAAAAGTGTTGGAGGTCATTTATATTTTTTTCTTTGAGACCTTCTCTGTACAAACAGAAGGATTTCATACTAGGCCTCCAACTTATTTCCATCTAAGCATTTTAGTTTCCAATACATATTATCCTTTTCCTTTTAGTAATAACTAGCAGTAGAGCTCGGCGTTGCCCGGGGATATAACAGTAAGAGATAGATCAAGTATCGACCTTTATAAAGACTGAAAAATAAAATTGACAAAGATTATTGTTTAAGGTTGACGGACACGTATGTCTTAATTAGTTTTTTTTTTTTTCATGAATTGGTCAAACCCAAACTCAAACAAAAACATTGTTTTCAATCGTTATGAGTGTACCGATTGAATAGAATTTTATTATGAACTATTGTCTTGTAAATGGAATTTTTAAAGCAATGTAAAAATAAAGAAAAAGTGTGCAAGACAAAAAGAAACACTACATGCCAAAAAAAGTGAAGTTTTGTTGAAATTGGTTGAAAATGTAGGTAGCATTTCTGTAATCATTTAGTTTTACAATTCATGATTTTTACTTATTGAATACAGTAAAAAAAAATGCATATTTTGCTTGTGGTGATTCATAATTAGAATTCTGATTTGAATATATTTTCCACTCGTTGTTTCTAATACAAAAAATATTAACTTTATTTGGGTTTATTAATTATGATCTAACAAATCTTATTCATTTAGTAGCCTTTCTGTAATAATAATCTTTTACAATTTATGATTTTTACTTATTGAATACAGTAAAAAAACTGGACACCATGTGTATTTAAAGTAGTTTCCGTTTATTATTTTTAGTTAGGACTTGTGTATGTTTAGATTTCATTATCTTTCCCTAAAGATAAAGAATTTATCCGATGTTTGTATTCGTACAATCAGTAGAGATCGTTAGATTATTGTTTAAGGTTGACGGATACGCATGTCTTAATTAGTTTTTTTTTATTTTTTACGAATTGGTCAAACCCAAACTCAAACAAAAACATTGTTATCAATCGTTATGAGTCTCCCGATTGAATAGAATTTTATTATAAATAATTGTCTTGTAAATGGAATTTTTAAAGCATTCTGAATGTTAAAAATAAAGAAAAAAGTGTGCAAGAGAATAAGAAACACTACCTGCCAAATAAAAAAAGTGAAGTTTTGTTTTATCGGCTGACAAATATAGGAAATCCGATCCCATATTTAAAGGAACACACACATAAACAACCCGATGTGAGTTGTCCCCCTTCCATTTTCACGATATCTCTTAATCATGTTTTCAAGTTGATTTTGTGCAAAAACAATTATATTTTTCCCATTTTTGGTGCTGTTAGAATCACCACAAGGTAATTTTATGTAGTCCTGTGAAGTTTTGTTGAAATCGGTTGAAAAATGTAGGAAATCCGATCCAATATATAAACGTTACACACACACACACACACACACACACACACACACACAATCTGCGTTTTATAATAAGTAAGATTCTGTGTTTACTAACCTTGATTTTGCTCTATTGAGCGACGTTCGAAACCGGTTAGCTATCCCGTTTTTCAATTTTACCTTTTAGTTATTATCATCATAAGTGATAATAAATATAAATTCTGTCTTTTCATAGCGGTCATTTTATCTTGTACCACTAATCATATCTATCTATCTATCTATCTATCTATATATATATATATATATATATATATATATATATATATATACATGTAAGCAAATATATGGATATAGATCCGACAGTATGAAGAAAAATATACGGAAAAAACAAACAAAAATCCTAATATGCAATTATGCATTTTAATGTTAATATAATGACAACATAATAAACTTTAAACTATATTTAATTCAACATGAAAAGACGATGGACATAAGAGTAAGACTAATCAAAACATACAACATTAAAACAGCATAATTGCATATTAGGATTTTTGGGGTTTTTTTCCGTATATATATATATATATATATATATATATATATACTTCGTTATCATAAGATATTATATTCGAACATATGTACGGGCTACATCAATGCATCCATGTTTCGATGATAATCATAGCATAATCATTATATAAAACACCAGAGGTGTTGAAACAAAATGGCTATTTTTGTAGTGATTTTATAACATATTTATGTTATAATTTTTAAATAAATACATATATATATATATATATATACTATAAGTTGTTACATACGGAAAACAAGTAATCACTACAAAGATTAAAGGTAAGTATCTCATCAGGTCAGGTACATAGATGGTTATAAACGATTTTATTTAAAAACCTATTGCTCTAATCTTGATATTAAGCCCTCTGTTAAATTAATGAACGTTTAAATTTATATTCGTTTCTCTCTTTCTCTCTCTCTCTCTCTCTCTCTCTCTCTCTATATATATATATATATATATATATATATATATATATATATATATATATATGTATATATTTATGTGTATGTTTACTAGTGCAATTCACAAACTGAAAAATATAAAAAACTAAGGTTTAAATTGATTATGTTTTTTTTTTAATTATTATTTATCTGATGAATTAATGCAAATAATTCTTCATGTATTTTTCTTATAGAACTTTCGCAAGATCAGATTCGTCGATGTCCTGATGTTTCCTCTTTCGAACAGCCCTTTTAAATGTTCTGCAAATTAAGAAAGGAATGAGATTTTGATATGAAAGCTCACGAAGAACTCATGTGCTAAGCAAAGGGTTGTGTAATCTAAGTTGATCGTAGGGACTCCAATATGGCCATCATCACTCGGGCGAAAGATGTTCAAATGTCAGGAGCATACCAAATAATAGCATCCTCATAATAAAGAATAACTTTTAGAATGAAACGGTTCGCCCTATCAAATCGGGCCGAGTAAGTATAAAGAAGAATAGATTCGCTTGTTAAGTGGACTTCGTTGTTCTGGCGGATCAAAGAGTGAACTTGAAAGAAAGTTAAAACAAACTTAAACTTTCCCTGTCATTCGAAAAGCTATGATGATTGCTTCTGTCGCCTTTCTGATTAACTCGATGATACAACACAGCTGAGGAATTTGTGAAACGCTAAGGTGACGACCGTGTCTAATGATATCAGAGCGCTGGGAACTGCCTCGAAGGAACGAGACATACGTTTGGTGGACGTGAATATTAGCGGAAGTGTGGAAACCGTCTAGATGAAAGCATTAATCACAATAGTAAGCAAAAAGTTGCTACCAGTCTGAACACTTAGTAAACAAATAAGTAAATAACTAATAATAATCGTGGTAATAAAATAAGGATATTTCATTTCCCCTCTCGCTTATAGTCATCCATGAGTATAAAATAAGACGTCCCAACGCTAAAACTAAATTAGTTGAATAAAACTGCTACATACAGCCGATAGTACAGTTGGGAAAACATCGGTACATTTCCAATCGATTCCAACTATACGAAATGGTAAAAAGGTAAATTTGTTGGATTTAATCTATTGATCTAAAAATTGAGTTTATATTGTATTTTAGTGCTTATTAACATTTAAGAATCTGGCATCAGACGGGAATTAGATTCTTAGAAATGGATAAAAATATTCAAATTTGACGAGTGAACGAATAATTTCGTCGTTGACTATATATATGTATATATATGTTTGTGTGTGTGTGTGTGTATAATATATATATATATATATATATATATATATATATATATATATATATATATATATATATATATATATATGAAGAAATATAGCTTTATGGTGTGCTATATTTATGGGATAAAGAGCTCAATATCAGAAACAGAGCGTATGTAAATATAAAAGTGAACATTGAAGTCAACACTCAGAGGCGGCAGGCTGTTTCATGCTAGACGCAATCGTCAGGCGGCCTGACGTTTGCGTCTGTCGCCTCTGAGTGTTGACTTCAATATTTTATATATATATATATATATATATATATATATATATATATATATATATATATATATATATATATATAATAAAAAGGCTTAAACACTAATATTCCATGGTCATAATTTATTCCATTGGAATCCAATTCACCAGACCTACAAATTCAAAAAGAAAACAGAAAAAAACAATTCCGGAAATAAAAAATAGAATTTAGAGAGAATGTAAGTATGAGAGTGTGGGACGAATGTTAGAGCTATAGAGAGGGGTAACAGACGAGAGAAGGTGGGGATTAAAGTTTAACAGAGAGAAGTTTTAAGGAGGTGAGTCAAAGACGGTTTAAATGAGAGAAATATGAATGTTGTCGGATGTCTAATACATTAAAGACGTAACCGGAAAAGATACATTTTGTGGTGACATACACACGCAATATATATATATATATATATATATATATATATATATATATATATATATATATATATATATATCCCGTTTATACATCCAGCCAAAAATTACCACCCTTCAAATGATTACAAATGAAAGCGATCATATATATATATATATATATATATATATATATATATATATATATATGGAGTGCTTGTGTGTGTATGTAAATCAAACAACTTTGTAAAAGAATTGTGTTAATAAAATAAGCAAATCCCATCTTCCTCTCACTTATAACCATCCATTCCTGTAAAATAAAGCAATTCCAGCGCTAAAGCTGAATTAGTTAAATAAAGATATTACTTAGATTTGTTATTGTATTACACAATAATAATAATAATAATAATAATAATAATAATAATAATAATAGAAACACTATAAATAAGTCTAGCCTGGTCCTTAATACTTTTTTAATTGGTATTATACTATACAAGGCAGTAAAGCCACTAAGACGCAAGGGGTCACAGGGTGTGGAAGACATAGGAAGAGAAACATTAATAATGAGCGGAAAATTGAAAGAGTAATGAGAAGAACATTAGATAGCGATTGATATTGAATTTAAATGTTTGCAGATTAAAGTTGGCTGGAAAGCATAGAGCCCGAAGAGAGGTCTACATGCCTCTGTTTGAATCCCGCTAGGAAATGAGATTGCAGCAGAAATCAAAGGAAATAATAATTATAATAATAATAAAGAAATGCATAATAATAATAATAATAATAAGTTGTTACGCAATGCAAGGTTAAAAGTTGAAACTGAAGGAACAAGAAATTACAAAACACACATATTGTAAATTAGTGTTGAAACCAAATGCCGATTCTGTGATAAATATGCCGAAACAATTGACCATCTTGTATCAGGTTGCACGATATTGGCACCAAGTGAATATAAAAATCGGCGTGAGAGCGTAGCCCAATCACTGCACTTGGAAAATAGGTCACTTTTATGGGAAGGAAACTGCAAGAAACTGGTATGAACATCTGCCAGACCCGGTTACAGAGATAGGACCTTTACCAATTTATGGGACTTTAAAATACACAGAGACAGAACAAACAAAGCTAATCGACCAGATATCGTGATTAAATTCCCCAAGAACAGAATGTGCTTTCTTATTGACATGTCAATCCATACAGATTTGAAACTATATTTGAAGATTCTCAAAATACTACGAAGGATGTTAAAGTGGAAATCTCAAAAACATGAGGACATCAAAAATTCCAGTTGTAGTTGGAGCCCTCCGATTGATTGGAAAAGATTCAGATAGTCTCATTGAACGGATTAATGGTAATCTATGCTTTAAAGAAATACAAAATATTGTACGCAGAAGTACAGCTCACACATTACGAAGAGCATTAGCAATGTAAAATGTGCGTGATATTACTTGTAGTTGTTTTTTGTTTTTTTTAAAATAATGATCAGTAAATAACTTCATGAAACTATTTCTTGGTTGGAACCAGGAAAGAAATGTGTATACAACAGAAATCAAAGGAAATAATAATAATAATAATAATAATAATAATAATAATAATAATAATAATAATAATCTTGTATCAGGTTGTACGGTGTTGGCACCCACTGAATATAAAACCCGACATGACAGAGTGGGCCAATATCTACACTGGAAAATCTGCAACTTCTACGGGAAGGAAACTGAAAGAAACTGGTATGAACACCACCCAGACCCGGTTACGGAGATAGGACCTGTTACAATTCTATGGGATTACACAATACACACTGACAGAACAATCAAGGCCAACCGGCCAGATATTGTTATTAAAGACCACAAACAAAAACGGTGCCTCCTTATTGATATGGCAGTCCCTGCTGACTGCAATGTATCTTTGAAGATATTCAAAAAGTTGTCAAAGTACAAGGACCTTGAAATAGAAATCTCGAAAATGTGGCATATGGGAACATCAACAATCCCTGTTGTAGTTGGAGCCCTAGGACTGGTTGGAAAAGATTGCAGTAGACTAATTGAAGGGATTCCTGGAAGTCCATGCCTCAAGGAGATACAAAAAAATTGTTCTGACAAGTACAGCCCACACCTTACGAAGGGCTTTATCTATGTAATTTAATTTTTTTTTTTTTTTTTTTTTTCCAGTGGAAAGTGTCATGACGCCATTTCTAACCTTAGGTCCCTGGGCGGGACCCGGAAAGAAATGTGTAAACCAGAAATCAAAGAAAATGATAATAAAAATAATAATAATAATAATAATAATAATAATAACTCGGATCGAAGGTTCCAGTAGACACATTGAAGGGATTCCTGAAATCCCAACCCTTAAAGAAATACAAAAAAATTTTCTCACCAGTAAAGCCCACAACTTACGAAGAGCTTTATCAATGTAGAATATGTGTGTGAGTTTTAATAATAATAATAATCAAATCTAACCGACCAGACATTGTTATTAGAGACCTCAAACACAAAAAAAATTGCCTCTTTATTGATATGGCAGTCCCTGCAGACGGCAATGTATCTTTGAAGATTTTCAAAAAACTATCAAAATACTAGGACCTTGAAATCGAAATCTCAAAAATGTGGCACATGGGAACATCAATAAACCTTGTAGTTGAAACCCTCGGAGTGATTGGAAAAGATTCTAGTAGACTCATTGAAGGGATTCCTGGAAGCCCATGCCTTTAAAAAAAATTCAAAAACTTGTTCTCAGGAGTACAGCTCTCACCTTACGAGGGGCTTTATCTATGTAGTGTGTGTGTGTGTGTGTGTGTGTGTGTGTGTGTGTGTGTGTGTGTGTGTGTGTGTGTGTGTGTGTGTGTGTTTAATTGATCAGTGAAAAATGTCATAACGCCATTTCTAACCTTAGGTCTGTGGGCGGGAACCGGAAAGAAATGTGTACACGCCAGAAATGAAAGATAATAATTAAAAAATAATAATAAGAAGAAGAAATACAAAAAAATGTTCTCACAATTACAGCCTACACTTTACGAAGGGCTTTATCTATGTAAAATATACGTTTTTTGTCAGTGGAAAGTGTCATGATGTTATTTCTAACCTTAGGTCTCTGGGCGGGACCCGGAAAGAAATGTGTACACGCCAGAAATCAAAGGAAATAAAAACAATTATAATAAAACCTAGGAAGCACTTGAGTCAGAAAGATGCAAGATTTCGTAGGATTTTTAATTATTACTACTACTATTACTAATACTCCTCCTCCTACTACTACTTCACATAAGTAACTAGAGCACGACAAGCCATGTAAGACAGAGTTAATCACTGACAGATCGTGTCCTGGTGATACATGTATAAAACGAAAGGAAGAGGGTGGAATGTAATCAACGATTTCTCATTGAATTTGCCCGGCTTTGGATGTTGAAAAGATAACAGTCATTCTAGTTGTCATCGGTGAATGAAACAATAGACTTATGCATAAAGAAAATAGACATTTATTGCCTATTGGAACTGTTTCAGAAAGTACGTCTCTCAGAGGACCGGAAAATGATGAACACTTATTGTCATAAGAAATTTGCACGATATCTGCTAATGTTGTTTGTAGCCCGTTATCCATGAATTAATTACCAGCTATTAAGATCTCATCTGAGAAAATACAGAAGTAGTAATATTAGTATAGTAGTAATAATAATAATAATAATAATAATAATAATAAGTACCAATAATAATAATAATAATAATCTCTATGTAAAAAAGGCAGGATGTGTCTGTGTGTGTGTAACGAATGCACGGCCGCAAATTTTCGACGGATTTGCACCAAAATTTACATGCACATGCTCCAAGTAAGCGAAAAGGCCAAGACCGACTTTGCATTTCCCAACTCCCATCGATAGTGGAAATAATCGATTTTTTTCATGCTTCTACAGCAGTTTTCATGTATTTTGCGGCCATTTTCTAATGGCCAGAGTGAGAGCTGCATTCGTCACAAGTGGGAAAAATTTAAATCTGCATGGCACTTTACTCCAATTGGCTCATTCGTTTGCTTAAACTTAACGTTGATTCTGATTCTGCAGAACTGGGTTGGGTGTGAAAAAGTATTTGTTGTTAACATTCTTTTTTCATTCGGTTTTTCCAGTTACAAGTCATTTTTTAAAGCTGATCGTTTTGTGTTCATTTTGTTTAGTTCTTTTTTCGTAACAGACTTAATGTTTAGTATAGAGTTTTAAAAAAATCGCAGTGTGAGATAGGCAAGAAGTAAGGCATGTAGCAACATCAGCACGGAAAAGGGCACTCCTTTAAAGGCAAGGAAGGACAAAAATATTTTAAGTCAAGTGATAGCGATTGCTGAATGAGTCGTACGATTTTTGAATCGAGCACGGACAACGCCGGGCCATGCTGCTAGTGTATATATATATATATGTCTGCGTGTGTATTAAAAAAGAAGGTACGGTGGAGTAATGGATAGCGGTTCGGATTGAGGAATCGGAGAGCTGAGTTCGAATTGTCATAAAAAAATTGCACGATATCTAAGAATGTTGCTTGTAGCCCGCTATCCACGAATTAATTACCAGTTACTAAGATCTCATCTGAGAAAATACAGAAGTAGTAGTAGTAGTAGTAGTATAGTAGTAATAATAATAATGAGAAGAACTTATTCTATGTGCTGTATTTCTTTAGGATAAGGGCAATCATTGCTTGCCATAATGTCCTATCCTTCGAGGCTTTTTGTCTCTCTCTAATCCCTTTTCTGTCAACCATTGACAGAAACTCGTTAGATAGATAATGCACTGCTTTCTTCTGTCCAACTTGCCTTCAATATGTCATGTGAGTGCCGAATTTTCCAAGTCCTCTTTCCTCATTATATTCCCTAGAAATTTCAACTATCTCTTTCTGGTGCTAAGTATAAGTGTTCTTGTTGTTTTCCGAATTCTCTAAAACTTCGTTTAGCCCGCTTTATTTTCTAGATTCGCCAGAACCACATTTCTATGGCCATGTGTCTCTTTTTCATTTGTAATGAGATTTCCCAGCATTCTTTGCCATGTAGGATGACCGATATTCCAAAACATTACAATACTTTTTTTTTCATTACTAATTAAATCTTTCTGTTTCATAATACATTGCTTAGCTTTAGGAAGCCATCTTTGTCCATCCCAATGCGTTTTTTTATTTGTTTATTGAGATAGAAACGAAAATACCCCCACAGCCATTACACATACATGCATACACATTTTTCTTTTTATGGCTATGGTGCCAATTTGGAATGAAATAATATAAAAACGAAAGTGAAAGTAGACATGAACTAGAAATAATGAACGGCACGTAAAAGATTCTCAAATGATATAGACATTTCTTCTGGGCTTGAAAGAAACCAGTACATCCATTTAATCAGGTTGACAGAATATATGTGATGTTGGCACAAAGCACAAATGCCATTGGTCCGAGGGAATATGCAATTGCGCAATAGGTTAAGACAATTCGGACAAAGATTCAACTCTCTATGCTCTTACCGCATATCACATTCAAACACCGTTCGATCAGAAGAGTTAAGCAACGTCGAGCTAGATAGGTGACCGCTTGGTAAAAGCAGGTGCTGTAAGCTGGGGTGCGCTGGTGGTGTAATGGATACGAGCTCGGAATTGGCAATAAGCCCAGTTCTAGTTCCAGTCGGGTTCGTTACATTCACTTACCCGCAAATACGCCCAGGAAAGCCATAAAACCAACCTTTCTCCTCTCATCTGCGGGTTAAATAGTAGGACCTCTAAATCTTTAAGTCAGTAAATCAATATTATCTCCAAAGAATTCTTACAATCTAAAAAAATATTATACCTTTAAATAACTTTAAATAAAAAATGAATCTTTTAATACTGGCTTTCTAAGCAAAACTTACATCTGGTACGGGGCCAAAAGTACAGAGAACCCAGTGAGGATCGAACTCACTTATCAGTCGGAATTGATATAGCGAGGTGAGGTTGCTAACCATTACATCACGAGGAAAATATCCAGACGTTTTTTTTTAACATGGTCATAAGCAAGAAAGGAAATCAACTATGTAGTTTTTTTTTTATTTTTTATTTGATTTGATTTATTTAATTTAATTTTATTCTTAATGTTTTCAGTCGATTCTCTTTTCATTTACTTCTCCTTTTTTATTTTTTAATTATTTTTTTTTTCTGTTATTGTATAAAGATTAATTTTTACCAATTCTTTCAAACGCAAATCAGTTGTAGGAATCTTATTAGATTTATTCAAACCTGAATTTTCCTTTCTTGGGAATTAAAAGTGGCACTAAAAGAATTCTTTCATTTTGTATCACAGTTTTACTTTATTCTTTTTCCTAATCTGAAATTCCTCGCGTTTCGTTTTTGGATAGTTTACCTTTCTTTTTTTGTTTTATTCATCTAACTTCTTTCTTATTTTTTTTCTCTTCATTCTCTTAAATTGCTTTCCCTTTTCATATGTCGTTTCTTTCTTCGTGTTTTTTTTTAGTCGTCTTCTTAAACATCTCATCGCTGTTTTTCTTCGTTTTCATTCGATTAAATTTATAATTTCTTCCTTCGTTTTTTCCATCATAATGATGAGCATCATCGACAGCATCATTAAAAACATCATTATCAGCATCAGCAGCACCCGTCCCATAAAATGGTGTATACACTAGGCCGCTGCGCAGTTGGGCCTCTGACCAGTTCACCACAAATCCCTGGTGCGATTTTAAAATAACGTAGTATAAACGTGTCTTTCGCAAAAATCGACATCACACCGATCCACAGTTACGATAAGGTTGTCTTTAATTCACCCCTGTTCATGTTATCGGAGATCGAAAGTACTTGGGTAAGAAAAAACTATAGCGTCTACATTGATGAATTTCATCTTAACGCCAAGAAACTGATTAGAGGACTAGAAAATATTATAATAAAAATAAATAAATATATCTATATTATTCAATGGAAAATGTTTTAATGAAGATATGCTCCTCATATATATATATATATATATATATATATAAACTGTATCAAAAATATCTTCACACACACTGGGCGGGTTCCTCACATCAAAACAAGGACAAAATTCCATATAAACATCTGTTCACAAATCCTTTGTTTTTGTCTCATGGTAGGTGGTGGTGTGTTGCTATACAGACTAGTTTACATTTGTCATTCGTGTATAATTGCAGCCCGTAGCAATGACAGGATATTCATATTGTGCCTAGGCAGACATGATTTTTACATAGGCCCGTGCAAATGGTAATGGATGCGAGGATACACGGTTGTATCAAATTGCGTTTCCAGACTGAAGGCAGCCGAGTCATCCAAATTTTGCTGCTGTTTTCTCGTCGCGTTGCTGAGATAGGATCCGTGGCACCGCAAACTATGGCTTGAAAAAGACCGTGAACAGCTCATACACCTGACAACGAAGAATACATTGTACAAGCTGTCGGAGATGAGCTAACTGTCAGCATACGCCAGGTGGCCCTATCCTGTCATACATATCATAGTACTTCAAGAGCAGCTCCTGTAACCGTATCATTTGCAACGTGTGCCATCTGATCACTCACCACGGGAGAACTTTTGCTGTGGTTTATTACACCAACCGACGATCTGTTTGTCTCTTCAATCTGGTTAACCAACGAAGCGACATTTAGAAGAGATGAAATAACAAATTTACACTAAAAAAAAACAATTGTGCGTCCTGGGTAAGACGCTAAACTATATCCACATCCTGGGTAAGACAATAAATTACATCCAACATCAAGGCCTCTGGTCGGGAGGTTTTGACAAGCGTGGAACCACGTCTTAATTACTGATGTTCCCAGGTCCACACTGACCCGGAATAGTAGTGCCTGTTAGGGTCCCAGCTATGAGCAAACAGTTAACTCGTAAACTGGGGTCAAAGCATTATGAAAGTGTAAAAATAGACAATATATTTTTGTAAAAATATTATTACTAGCAATGAATTTTTGAAGGAAAAAAATACTATCAGCAATACATTATTAACAGCAATACATTTTTGAAAAAAATATTACCAGCAATACATTTTTGAAAAAAATATTACCGGCAATACATTTTTGAAAAGAAAAATATTGCCAGCAATACATTTTTTTGACAAAAATATTACCAGCAATACATTTTTGAAAAAAATTACCGGCAATACATTTTTGAAAAGAAAAATTTTACCAGCAATGCATTTAAAAAAATATTGCCAGCAATACATTTTTTTAAAAAAATATTACCAGCAATACGTTTTTGAAAAAAAATTACCGGCAATACATTTTTGAAAAGAAAAATTTTACCAGCAATGCATTTAAAAAAATATTGCCAGCATTACATTTTTTTGAAAAAAAAATATTACCAGTTATACATTTTTGAGAAAATATTATATATTATCAACAATACATTTTTGGAAAAGAAATATTACCAGCAATAAAAAAAAAAAAAAAAACTTGTCGGCATTAAATAACCTATAAATTACAACCAACGAACCATACCAAACAATTGTGGGTGGATCGAAATCTTCATGGTACAGTAAAGGCTAGACACCAGAATAAGTATGATAGGTCTATGTGTTCTCCCAGCACGTCTCACAGGATCTGTCTACAGGGACAGAACCCACTACCAGACCTGCTCGAAAATGTCCCTCTGCTAACACGAAAACGGATGTGGTTAATGCATGATGGGAATCCATCACATTTTAGTCATATTTTTTGCCATGCACCGGCTGACATCTTTTTTGAAAGATGGATAGGTAGAGGTGGAGCGGTCCCATGGCCTGCAAGTTTCCCCAACCTCAATCCTGTGGAGCCGCCTAAAACAACTGATTTATGCAGCAGACATTAATAATACAGAGACGGCTCCGCGAAACCATTGGACACCGTGTGGGATTATTTGAAAGGGTCTGCAAGTCAGCACTCTATGGGGCAGAGTCTCGTCTCGGGAAACAGGTACCCGACCCCGTTTTATACGGGTTCTACTGGAATTTGAGGCTGAACCTACAGGCTCGGCTACCCCATATTAAATTCGACCCTGTGCCACATTTGATCGCGTGGTGAGGTTAGTAAATACACTAGCTGGGATCTGTTACTCAGCTCTTAGCTATTGTCGATCTCTCTGCCTTTGGGCAGAGAGGAACCCGGACGAGTCTATGCCTCAAGTATAGAGTCTCGTCCGGGTAGGTAAACAGACCCGAACCCGTTTATGCAGGGTTATGAGGAATTTGAGGCCAAAACTACGGGCTCAGATTGCCCCACATTAAACTCGGACTTGAGCCACAGCCTACCTCGTCGGGAGGCTGGTAAATATTGTCTATCTGGTATCTATTGTGTACGACTCAGACTTGCGCGAGAACTACCGACCTTCAAATAGTAGCAATCACTGCTGGATTGACTTGCGAGAATCGTGTGCATAACTGTTACCTTATTTCTTACTTTAATGGTTTTTACAATAAATCTTTACTTATTCTATCTAACCGTGTTTTTCAAGTATATATTCCTATTAGCACGGAATATAACAATTTACGTACTATTTCGTAATTTGGCTTGCTTTCTAGTGTATTTGTTTACCTATACTAAAAAAACCCTTGACCTTCTAAAACTCTTAATATATATACTGTGTATATATCGTGTGTCGTAGTTGAGGAGCTCGCGCGTCACTAGGAAACTGAAGGCGATGTTGTCGGGAGCTCTGTCTCCTGTCACCAGAGAGTTATCGGTTTTTTCTCTGTCAGCATTTATTTGTTTTTTTGTACAACCATCATGGCGATCGATTTGCTGATCTAAAATTATATTTATCAACTTTACATTTTCGACTCTCGTTTATTTTCATCAATTGATAGTTTGGGTTTTACTAAGGCAGGATAAATGATTTTATTCTCTGTTAAATAATGATTTCATAATCTCCGAGTATTTTAGGCTTAAACCCCTAAGTATTTTTCCCATTTTTGTTCTTCTCTCTATTTTTTAAATGTACAAACTTTTTGATATTTATGATTGTTTATTTATATAGTATTTCGTAATTTTTCTTGCTTTTTAGTGGTTTTGTTTATCTAACAATTAATATATTTAAACACCGTTAATTTAGGTGGGGGGTATAATGTTTATTTGCGTATATTATAAATATTCCAAAAGTTGTGTAGCGGACCGTCGGTTTACGTGTTGTTAAATTAGGAAAACGTGTGTGACTCCTGATAGAATAAAGTTCACTACAAGAATATGGCGGACTCAGAGATTGAATCCACCATAAAGAAATGTAAAAGAAAAACTAAATAGACCGATAATATATATATACAAACAAGTATATGCATTAAACAAAAAAAAACTTACAATGGACATTTGTGTCTCTTGCATGAACGTAAAGAGTTCGTGTTTTGATGAATTTTCATACGTATGTGTATGTGTGTGCTTCATGGCGTTTTCCCACAAGTGGGCAAAACGCAAATCTCCGCGAGAGATCACATCTTTTAAACGTGTCCGCTGAAATGCAAAGTAAAAAGAGAGAACAAGGAAGGTTCTTGTCACGTATATATAGTGTCGGGATTATATATTATTATTGTTTGATGATATATATGTATTGTTTATTATTATTATTTCTTTTAAATTTTCCAAAGTTACCGAGGTTTTCTCTAGTAGCTTTTATTTGTTTTTGTACAACGATAATGACGATCGATTTGCTGATCTAAAGTTGTATTAATCAACTTTGTATTTTTAGACTCCTTTATTTTCATCGGTTAATAGTTTAGGTGTTACTACTGTCAAAAAGACAGGTTAAATGATTTTATTCTATGTTAAATATTGACTTCATAATCTCCAAGTATTTTAGGTTTAAATCCCTATATATTTCTTCCATTTTTTTTCTTCTATCTGTTTCTAAAATTAACAAACTTTTCGATATTTGTGTACAATTTCATAATTTGTTTTGCTTTCTACTGGTTTTGTTTACTTAACGTTTGATATTTTTAAACACCGTTAATTTGGGTGGAGGGATATAATGTTTATATGAGTGTATTACATGTGTGTCAAAGGTTGTCATAGCCTGAGTGACAGTGGGGACAATCTCCCACTGTTTATAAAATACTTCCGTAAGATGTGTCCCTAATAGCATCTGGCAACAAAATCCAGCCGCAAACAGAAGGATGGGTGAAGGCAAGAATCTGTTGCCTCATAACGGCGTGAAGCAAATGAATAAACTGTATCCAGCACATATGTTTGGCATTACTTATACTTCTATTGTTGTCATTACTTTTTGGTAGTGGGTGACCACCATGTATATTAAATAGTGGCTTCATAATCTCCGAGTATTTTAGTCTTAAATCCCTTATATATATTATTTAATTGACTTTTTCTGCCATCTGTTTCTAAAAGGAACAAAGTTTTCGATATGTGTGTTTGTTTATTGATATACTCTTTCGTAATTTGTCTTGCTTTCAAGTTGTTTTGTTTACCTAAAGTTTACCTATATATAAACACCGTTAATTTTTATGTTTTTTCGTTTGTTTAGCTTTTGTTTTGTTTTTTGGGGATTTTTTGTGGGGCGAGCTTCTAAAACTCGTAATGTATATAATGCTTATATACGTATATTATATATGTTGCAAAGGTCGTAATAGCCGGGGGGTGATAGTAGAGACAAGCAACCACTGCCTATAAAATGCTTCCGTGGCAGGCGTCTCAAATAGCCTCTGACAATTAAGTCCAGTTCCAAGCCGGAGAATAGGCGAGACAACTGGCGCCTCATTACCAGCTGCTTTTATTTTTAGCTATTATATATCGGCTATTAATATATAAGATTATTTTCGGATAATCCAACAACCGTTTTACTAAACTTTTATAATTTTAAGAATCGGTTCACGCAAACGGTGCGATGTCACCACTGCTTAAATGTAATATAATAATTTAATATAATTTACAATTATTATTTATTTTATTTCATTTATTATATTATGATTTTATATTTATTTGAAGTTATATATTTATTGTTTATATTATTTCTTTCAAATTTTACAACAGTTACCGGGTTTTTCCTGTATTAGTATTTATCTATTTTTGTACAAAAAAAACCCTAAAGATCGTTTGTCTTATTTTTGCTTTGATTTTGCTTATCTGAAGTAAAAAAGCAAAGTTGATAGACATTATCAACTTTGCTTTTTCTACATTCATTCATTTGGTATCAATTAATAATTTGGGCGTTAGTACTGTCAAAAAAGGTAGGTTTTATTGTAGGTTAACTATTGACTTCTTAACCTCCGCGTGCTTTAGGCTTAAATTCTGATTTATATATCTTTTTCTAAAATGAACAAACTTTTCGATATTGCATTTTTTTATGTACTATTTCGTAATGTTTTTCAATTTTTAGTGTTTTCGTTCACCTTTAGTAAACTTTGATGCATTGATAAACGTTTTATATATTTAAAAAAAAACCCTTAGTTTTGGTTATTGTGGGGGAACTTCTAAAACAAGTATATCAATATTTATATACGAGCATTATGTTCAATTGTTGTTAATGGGGACAAGTTTCCAGTATCTATAATATACTTCCGTGGGATGCATCTCAAATAGGATCTGGCAAATGTTAATTTGGGTGAGGGCATAACACAGCCTTATTGTGCAGACCAAGTTTGAAAAAGTTCCCATCATCATAGATACATATATATATAGAAAATTCGGCTACTATTTGAGAGAGAAGGACAATAAAAGAACTAATAGTAAGAACACAGAAGATAACGATTGATATTACATTTAATTTTTTGAAGAGACATCCACAAGCGAAAAGTGCGACAGAAGAAACTGTTAGCATAGAACTTACGGTTACATTTAACCATTTTAACTGAAAAATGATGAGACCATGCCGCCAACATAGTACTGTCCTTAAATTCATAAAGTCTAGATACAATAGAAATTAAGAGAATATCTTCCAGTTTATTTGCATTTAAGTCAAGGGACTAAAAGTTTTATCTACGTTTAAGTCAAGGTACTAAAAGGTTTATTCGCGTTTAAGTCCAGGTACGAATAGGTTTATCTGCATTTACATGCATCTACTAAAAGATTTATCTGTGTTTAAGTTAAGGTACTAAAAGTTTTTACCTGTGTTTAACTCAAGGTACTAAAAGGTTTATCTGCATTTAAGTCAAGGTAGAAAAAGTTTATCTGTGTTTAAGTCAAGGTACTAAACGTTTTTACCTGTGTATAATTAAGTTACTAAAAGGTATATCTGCGTTTAAGTCAAGGTACTGAAAGGTTTATCTTCTTTTAATCAAGGTACTAAAAGGTTTATCTGCGTTTAAGTCAAGGTAGAAAAGGTTTATCTGTGTTTAAGTCAAGGTACTAAACGTTTTTACCTGTGTGTAATCAAGGGACTAAGAGGTTTATCTGCGTTTAATTCAAGGTACTGAAAGGTTTCTCTTCTTTTAATAAAGGTACTAAAATGTTTATCTCCGTTTAAGTCAAGGTAGAAAAGGTTTATCTGTGTTTAAGTCAAGATACTTAACGTTTTTACCTGTTTAATCAAGGTAAAAAAGTTTATCTGCGTTTAAGTCAAAAATACTGAAGGTTTATCTTCTTTTAATCAAGGTACTAAAAGGTTTATCTCCGTTTAAGTCAAGGTAGAAAAGGTTTATCTGTGTTTAAGTCAAGATACTTAACGTTTTTACCTGTGTGTAATCAAGGTACTGAAAGGTTTATCTACTTTTAATCATGGTACTAAAAGGTTTATCTGCGTTTAAGTCAAGGTACTGAAAAGTTTATCTTCTTTTAATCAAGGTACTGAAAGGTTTATCTTCTTTTAATTAAGGTACTAAAAGGTTTATCTGCGTTTAAGTCCAGCTCTAAACTAGCGAAAGGCTGAAGGTGGAAAACTGGCGCCTTATAACCAGCTGTTTCGGGCAGATGGAGCTAGACAGCCTGGAAAGACAGTTCATCTTCAGGTAAGACCACCCTGATTTTTAACCCAAGCTGCTTGCGGTCATATCCAGACGGAAAACCCGGAGCTGGATGGCTGTCAATACTGACAGCTTTCCGTCAACTCCTGCAGACAAACCATCCCCAAATGTAATGAGCTGTATTCCTTTGTATCATATCGCTACCGCCCAGAATGCGGGCATGTAATCAAGACATCACATGGCTTTCTTATACCATCACCAGTCTAGGAGGAGGAGAACAATTCATACCACACCCTGCCTTGTAGGCCTTGTCTCTTTAAATTCTGAGTGGAGCGACGGGATAACCTCAGCATCCCCGGTGCCAAGCCTTTGAAATAATCTGGCTTGGATCTGGGATGTCACCTTGTTCGCTATTGTAGATGGAAAGGAATGATGACCACGGCGGCGCAAAATGCGCAAACTTAATAAATGAATGAAAAATGAGAAAAAAAGAAACTTTTAAAATCCTAACTTCTCGATAAATCTCGTGAGACGTTCACAAGCGCAAAAATGACGTCATTTATTTACTCCAGTTGGTATACACAAAGACACCGAGATGTCTACTTTAGTTTCCAATGTGATGATGATTGAGTATAGACTTCAGCACAGTGTGGTACACAGTGATACAAATGCCTGTGGTAGTATATAACTCGATATTTCAATTTTGTTGTGAGTTTTCTGAGAAATGAGAGCTCTGCTGTTTAATATAAATGGTGTCCGCCATTGTTTTCTTTGTTTGTCTTTAATACGCTATTATTACTTTTATATAAAATGGGACGCAAAATATTAGGTTGGTGCAAAAATAATGACGTAATAATGTCGTTTTTTGACGTATTTTTAACATTAAAAAACGACATTAATACGTCATTATTTTTGCACCAACCTGATATTTGATTTATTTCGATATTTAAAAAACAAAATTGTTTGTCGAGTTATTATGGGCGCATAACTTACTAAGACGGCTCACACGCGCGCCAAAATTATAGATATTACTTACTGATATTAAATTCGTTTCAGACCTTCTGTTACTTCTTGCTGGGAATCACGACTCTCCGCAGCTTCTCTTTCCTTATATGGGAATTGACGTGTTTTCTTGGATAAAATAAAGGATGATTTTTTTTTCATTGTTTTGTTCACAGATTTGTATTTTTTTTCTTCAATTGGTTGACATCCATGTTTAAAGAGTCCGCCCCACCCTGCTAGGGTTGAGGGAAGGGAATAATTCATTACTTGCCGGACGAAGTTCTAGACCTACCACGTGTTAAATTTGGAAAATTTAGAAAATAACAATAACTCCTTTTAACACACCTGCAAATTTGAGACACTTTTATTTTCGCGAGTCAGGGTGAAATTACTTTCTAACCAACGAAAACCTAGTATTAAAATGTTTCACACCTCTATGTGAAATTAGATTTTGAATCCCCTCACGGATATAAAAAAATGTCAGGGTGACATGACACGTTGAACTAGAACAGTCTACCCCAGTGAGCGAAATAAAGGGTTCAGTTCGGCATTCCAACCACCTGAAGAAGGCCGGAGCGTACAACGGCCGAAACGTTGTGATAAATATGGCAACAAAGATGAGGATGATAGTCCGAGCAATGTAAATAAACTGCGTCTTGAGAATTTGTACTATTATGTAAGTCCCAATTTTCAATTTCAGATTGATATTTAGTATTTTTTCAGTAATTATAGCAATTTGCTGTGTCAAGAGATTATTTGCAAGAACTAGAATTTTGTATTATGGCTCGTAAAAAGAACTAACAATGAATGAAAAGAACGATATAATCAAAGAAATTAGCAAAGGAAAGTCTTCGCTTCTAATTTCTAAGGATTTGAAAAGGGATCATCGAACAATCAAGAAAATATGTCAAATGGAATTCAACCAAGGAAAAAAAAAGTCTCAGGCTGAATTCAGGAATTTAACAAAGCGAGATCTATCACATATCCGAAGAGAATTAATAAAAACCCAAATGCGTCAAGTGCGTTCATATTTGAGGGCCGTTGGAGCTCCTATGGTGTCCAGGGAAACAAGGTGTAAAAAAGCATTAAGGAAGTTTTCTGATGTAAAAAATCAAATAAAAGAAACCCATTTTAACAAAAAAAACATAAGGAAAGAAGATTGCAGTGGGTAAAAAAATACATGAAAACTGATTTCAGTAAAGTGCTTTTTACAGACGAATCAAGGATCACCCTCGATGGGCCCGATTGATGGGCTCGAGTATGGGTTTGCAAGCAACATGACTCAAGAAATTTTTTTTAAACTCCAACAAGGCGGCGGTGGGATCATGATATGGGCTGGGATTATTGGTAATGAGCTCGTGGGTCCATTTAAACTGAAAGACGGGGTTAAAATGAATTCCAAAAGTTACTGTGATTTTCTAGAGCAATATTTCTTTGAATGGCTTGATGAGCAGTCTTTAGCCAAGCGTAGATCTATGATCTTTATGCAAGACAACGCACCAAGTCATGCATCAAAGTTTACTAAATCCTGGTTGAAAGAAAAGGGATTTGTTAAAGATTCTCTTATGGACTGGCCTTCAAATAGCTGTGACTTGAATCCTATTGAGAACCTGTGGAGCATCCTCAAGAGAGATATTTATGCTAATGGAAGGCAATTCAACAGAAAGTGTGACCTCTGGGAGGCAGTTAAAGTTTCTGCAAACAACTTACCAGCCGCTAAAATTGCAAATCTAACATCAGATGTTGACAATAGGCGACTAAGAGTTTTTGAAAAGAAAGGAGCATTTGTGCAATAAAGTTTAGGAGGTTCTTATCATTTTTTGTTAATATATCTTTTATTTTTAAAATAAAATGCTTTTTTTAATGTTTTTACTTTAAGAAATTGAGGAATTTGTTCTAAGATCTTTTCATATTATTTTTTTTACATTATTTTTACAAGTTATAATAATGTAAAAGCTATAAAATAAATAGTTGCAAATAAACTACTGACAGTCAAATTAGTCTGTTTTGTTAACTTAGTAAAATTTTTTCCAACCAAAAACAATAGTTTTCTCTATCACTATACATCTAAGTTAATAATATTGAGCAGAATCTAAACAACATCATAATAGGACTTTTAACATTAAAGACGCAACTCTTTATACCAATTCATAACTTGCATATAATCTCTAGACGAAGGAGATCAAAGAAATTAGCAAAGGAAAGTCTTCGCTTCAAATTTCTAAGAATTTGAAAAGGGATCATCAAACAATCAAGAAAATATGTCAAATCGGAATTCAACCGAGGAAAAAAAGTCTCAGGCTGAATTCAGTTATATATGTTATATCCAGTCCATAAACATAATACCTCATCTCAGAAATATAGAAAGATGTGTGTTGTTGTTAATGTTTGGAATCCCGACACTCAGATAGCAACAAAAAACCTGATTAAACGGATCCCAACAAGAGCACCAGATGTTCAGGAAGACCTTATGCAGAAAAGAATTTTCATCGAGGAACTTTATTTTTTTAATTTCCGTCCCCATATTTCTTTTCGACTTACCTAATATTTGTGACGGCGCACGTAACGAATAATAGATTCTGTTTGGCTACTGTTGTTTATCGACTTTGCAATTCCAATTAAGTCTGTTTTTTTTTCGCACTGATTAGAAAAACACCTAGCGAAAGTGATAAAAAAAGTAAGAAATTGTTTATCTAGTTTAGTACACAGATCAGAGTTATAACTGATAGAATATCAAAGCGTTGTTGATGTTTTAGGAATAAAATGTAATCTCAAGGCAAGTATTTTTTAGATAAAATTCGCCGTGAAACAAAATATTTGAGAATATTTTTTATTTCTTATTAATTCTGTTAAGCATTTAACAAATTACAAATGAATTATATTACGATAATAAACAGAATAATAGAATGAAATCTAAAACCGTTCTAAGCAATTTTGGATCCGAGTAAACAAGATTGTTATAAGCGACAATGAATAGCATAAGAAATAACAATTGTTGTTTCTTTCTTTTATAACGGATTCGGCATGTTTATCATCTAAATTCCAGTTTTACTCCCTGTTTATACTTCCCTTCAAATGATTGCAAATGAAAACATTCATTTCTTCATTATATATATATATATATATATATATATATATATATGTGTGTGTGTGTGTGTGTGTCGGAATATATATATATATATATATATATATATATATATATATATATATATATATATATAAAATAATTCTGTCCTCAAATTCACTTATGAACTCAATACTAATAATAAAATCCCCTTCCTTGACACAAATAATAACAAATTTACTATTTCGCCATACAAAAAACCTACAAGCATAAATTCATGTACACTTAACTACAAGAGCGAATGTCCATATTACTACAAAATAGCAATTATAAAGAATCTAATACATCGTGCAGAAACTAATTCATCCACAAAACAGATTTTTTACAGTGAACTAAAGAATATAAAACAAACACTTATTAACACTACATTTTAATGAAAACTCTAACATTTTTAGACATTTAAAACAACATGCCTGTCCGCACACACAATTCCGTAAAATACTTGTCGAAAACACAACTATACTTCGACATGAAAACAATAGACAAAAACTAAAAATACTTGAAGCATTATACATCAAACAGTTAAAAACAACCTAAACAAAATCAACTATGGCATCTCTAGAAATATTCTTAAATGTCTATAATTGTTAACAGAAGCCATTGGTTTATAACAACGGCTTTCCTTACTTCATTCTACAATTCACTCTCGTGTGTAGTCATGTGTGACGTCATGAGATGCGGTGCGATTTTTCGCTTCTAGCGTCTTATATGCGCGTGTTTATCGTTGCTTAGAAATCATCTATGTAAACATTGACAGACTATCATCACTGTCGTGTCCGTATATTTGCTTAATATGTTTATAATTGACATCTTTGATAATGGCTTAAGTAAGCCGAAAGCTTAGATTATATAAAATAAAATATGGATCAATATTGTGAATTTCTTTCTTCGTTTAATGATAATGTTATCAAACTTATCAGATGTTACGAAAAAAAATTTACATAAAATAAATAGACAACATTGTCTATATTATTTAATGAAACGTGTATAAATGAAAATATGCTGCCTAAATACACACAATATATATATATATATATATATATATATATATATATATATATATATATATACACAAACTATATATATATATATATATATATATATATATATATATATATATATTGTGTATTTGGGCAGGACTCCCTCTTTTATACAGGTTTCATTAAATACGACCGACAAGATAGGTGGATTAAGAGTTTATTCAATTTATGTTGTTTGCAGAAGTGATTTCTTTTCTTGACATAAAGTGTGTACAATCTGACGAAATGTTTTCTATATACAACTGCTTTCGGCCATTATCGAGTATGCTTTAAATTTTTTTTATTTTTAAATGAATCTTTAGAATTTTTTATATGTGGCTATAATAGCTTGATTCATGTATAAAAATGTTCAAATAATGGAAGCGTTAATAATAAGAAAGTAAAAGCTACCACTCAATAGCATGAACTATCAAAACAACTTTATTATTTGAAAAAATTCCCATCATGATAGATACATATATATAGAACATTCGGGCAGATGATGAGAAATACAATATGATAAAGGCTACTATTTGAGAGAGAGAGGACAATAAAAGAACTAATATTAAGAACACAGAAGATAACGATTGATATTGAATTTAATTTTTTGAAGAGACAGCCACAAGCGAAACGTGCGATAGAAGAAACTGTTAGCATAGAACTTACGGTTACATCCAGCCATTTCAACAGAAAAATGATAAAACTATGCCGAAAACATAGTACTGTCCTTAAAATTCAAAAAGTCTAGATACAATAGAAATTAAGAGAATATCTGCCACGTTATCTGCGTTTAAGTCAAGGTACTAAGAGTTTTATCTACGTTTAAGTCCAGGTACTCAAAGGTTTATCTGCGTTTAAATCAAAGTACTGAAAGGTTTAACTGCATTTAAGTCAAGGTACGAAAAGGTTTATCTGCGTTTAAGCAACGGTACGAAAAGGTTTATCTTCGTTTGAATCCAGGTACTGAAATGTTTATCTGCATTTAAGTCAAGGTACTAAAAGGTTTACCGGCGTTTAACTCAAGGTACATAAAGGTTTATCTACGTTTAAGTCAAAGTACTAAAAGGTTTATCTGCGTTTATTTCCAGGTACTAAAAAGTTTATCTGCGTTTAAGTCAAGCTACTAAAATATTTATCTGCATAAATTCAATGTACTAAAAGATTTTATCTGTGTTTAATTCGAGGTATTAAATGTTTATCTGCGTTTAAGTCAAGGTACTAAAACGTTTATCTTCGTTTAAGTCAAGGTACTAATAGGTTTATCTCCGTTTACATCCATCTACTAAAAGGTTTATCAGTGTTCAAGTCAATGTACTAAAGGTTTTTACCTGTGTTTAACTCAAGGTACTAAAAGGTTTATCTGCGTTTAATTCAAGGTATTTAAAGGTTTATCTGCGTTTAAGTCAAGGTAAGAAAAGATTTATCTGAGTTTAAATTCAGGTACTAAAAGGTTTATCTGCGTTTAAATCCAGGTACTAAAAGGTTTATCTGCGTTTAAATCCAGGTACGAAAAGATTTATCTGCGTTTAAATCCAGCTACTTAAAGGTTTATCTGCGTTTAAATCCAGGTACGAAAAGATTTATCTGCATTTAAATCCAGGTACTAAAAGGTTTATCTGCGTTTAAGCCCGGGTACTAAAAGATTTATCTGCGTTTAAGTCAAGGTACTAATAGGTTTATCTGCGTTTACATCCATCTACTAAAAGGTTTATCTGTGTTTAAGTCAATGTATTTAAAGGTTTATCTGCGTTTAAGTCAAAGTACGAAAAGGTTTATCAGCGTTTAAGTCGAGGTACTAAACGTTTTTACTTGTGTGTAAGTCAAGGCACTAAAGTTTTATCTTCGTTTAATTCAGGGTAGTCAATAAGAAAGTTCATCGGAACAATTGCCGTGAAAATATTTATAGAAAAATTACAGGGAAGCTAATTAATTAATTTGAAACTATACCTATTTACAACTATAATAATTGTTTAGTTGTTCCTATAAATGCAAATGTACAAAAAACAACTTTGTCATTGAGACTGAATAATGAGACTACATGATCAGTAACGTTTTTTTTTTTTTTTTTTTTTTTAAATAGCTTTCTTTTTTGCAACGAGGTTCACCCTGTAGAAAACCGGGTGTCCACTCGAAGTAGAATTTTTTTTTATTCGATATCACTCTATGCAAGGCAGTTAAGCCACTAAGACACAACGGGTTACTGGGTTTGGAACAGAAGCATTAATAATGAGCGGGGAATAGAAAGAGTAATCCGGAAGGTAGTAGATGACGATGGACATTGCATTTCAGTTTTTGCAGATTCAAGTTAGCTGGTAAGCGTGGAGCCGGAAGGGAGTTCCACAGGCAAGAAGTGCGAGAAAAAAATAACTTTTAGAATAGAACTTACGGCTACATCTAAGCCAGCACAACTGTAAATTGTAGAGATCTCGACGCCAAACTTCAAAAAGTCTAGGCACGATAGCGAAGAGCACATCCGAACAATTACCATGAAATATTTGCTGGAAAGGCAAAAAGAAGCAACTTGACGTGGTGGGAAAGTGACCGAAGCCGAGATGCCAGGTCAGAACCAATAATATTGCTGATTCTTCTCTGGATTGTATCAAGAATTTTTTTTTAAATATATATAACGGAAGCAGCAGACCAGACAAGACCAAGTGTAGTAGCAATATTCAAAGCAAAGATGAATCTGGCGGGAAAACACGACAGAGTGAACCAATTTTTCACAGCTGCATTTGACTCATGTCAGCTGAAAACGTTAGTCAGAGAAAGCGCATTGAGGCACTCTCCTGGGGGGTTATAATTAACCATGCTGATTGAAGTTAAAAATGGTTCTCTTCGAACATTAAATCCTTGCTCTAGTTAGCAACAGACGCGATTTTTTTAGATCAGATGCCAAATTGACCTTATTGACAATTTGACCATTTTGTGTCTGATATAAGCACTATCATATGCATATTTGTTAAGATTGTGGCCACTAATGAGGAAGCCTGGTAATTCTCTCAGAATCCTCTCATTGTAATGTCTGAATAACGCTGACGAGAAATACATCCTTGTCCTTTCTATTTGTGGACATTTACCGAATTCCTGTTCTATCCGTATGCAGGCGGTTTGCAATAGTGTAAGTTTTATCCGTAACCTAATATTTTTTTCCAAATGCATAAGCTTACTCATAACCCTAGAACAGTTCTTTTCTTACCTATTTTTAACAAACAGCTTATCTCAGCAGTGTTGTGTGTGTGTGTCTGTACGTTTATATATTGGATCGGATTTCCTACTATTTTAACAAACTTCACGGACTATACATAAATTACCTTGTGAATAAAATGGGAAAAATAAATTGTGCAGGATGTGTGTGTGATTAATTTCTGCACGTGAAAATGGAAGGGGACACCTGACATCAGTTTGTTTGTGTGTTTAAATATGGTGTGTTTCCTGTGTGTGATAAAACAAAACTTCACTTTTTTATTTGGCAGTGTGTGTGAATGCTTTAAAAATTCCATTTACAATTATTTATAATAAAATTCCTATTCAATCGAAATTCGGCCGATTGAAAACAATGTTTTTGTTTGAGTTTGGGTTTGACCAATTCGTAAAAAATAAAACGGATAAAATGTAACGGATGCACGGCCGTAATTTTCGACGGATTTGCACCCAAATTTACATGCACATGCTTCAAGTTAGCGGGAAGACCAAGACCGACGTTGCATTACCCAACTCCCATCGATAGTGGAAATAATCGATTTTTTCATGCTTCTACGGCAGTTTTCATGTAGTTTGCGGCCATTTTGTACTGGCTAGAGTGAGAGCCTATAGCTGGCTGCCACGAATAGACAGGAAAATTCTATAGGCCAGCGTGAGAGCCAACAGCTGACTGACACGAATGTTAACTAGCATGCTAGCATGCAAAAAAAAAAAATCGATAGCTGCATTCGTCAAAAGTGGGAAAAATTTAAATCTGCATGGCACTTTACTCCAATTGGCTCATTCGCTTGCTTAAACTCAACGTTGATTCTGATTCCGCAGAACTGGGTTGGGTGTCAAAAAGTATTTGTTGTTAACATTTTTTTTCATTCGGTTTTTCCAGTTACGAGTCCTTTTTTAAAGCTGATCTTTTTGTGTTCATTTTGTTTACTTATTTTTTCGTAACTTATTTAATGTTTAGTATAGAGCTTAGAAAAAATTCGCAGTGTGAGATAGGCAAGAAGAAAGGCATGTAGCAACATCAGCACGGCAAAGCGCACTTCTTTAAAGGCAAGGAAGGGCAAAAATATTTTAAGTCAAGTGATAGCGATTGCTGTATGAGTCGTACGATTTTTGAATCAAGCACGGGCAACGCCGGGCCATGCAGCTAATCATTTATAAAACTTAAGTATGTTTTCTTTTTTAACTAGTATTTAACATGTAAATACCTTGATTAATTTATTTTAAGCAATTTTAGTTAAATGTTATTTCTCTTAGATTTTAAACGAAATTTATTAGACTATCAATTAATATCCGAAATTATTCATACCGTATTTTAGAAGATTTTTTTTTTAAATAGTCTGAGTAAGTTATTTTAATCACTTTCTTTTAAACGTTTTTTTAATATATTTAAGAATAAAAAGGAAAGTTATGAAAAGAGAAAAAGATCAAAGAAATAAGAAATAACAAAGAATTCCAAAGAGGAGGAAGAGAAAGAAAAGTAAGTCGAAAGACAAACCAACTCGAATTTTTATTTTATTTTATTAATGTATATATATATTCATTGGGTTTTTTCTTCTTCTTCTACCTAAAATAAAACACTCAGTCATTGCCTCATGTAGGAAAATCAGTACAACCAAGCATATTCGATCTATAGCCCAAGAGTAGACTTGATTAGTTGCCGTTTTAGGGGGTAACTTATATTAAGCACGCCCTAAAGCTAGTAGCATGTGTGCGGTATACTTACCTGGCATATTTCAGAGGGTAAACCCCAGAAGAGACTCTACCGAAAGGCAGAGTCTCGTCTCAGGAAATTGACTCCGTTTTTACGTGGTCTATAGGGAATTTTTGCCCGAGCCTACGGGCTCGGATACCCCATTTTAAAACTCGGCCTTGTGCCACATCTTGCTGCCTGTGGCAGCGGATAAATAATATTTACTCTCGGTGTGGGCCGAATACTGATCACATTCGGTCGGGTCGTCCATCGAAGACGTTTGTTGTTTATTTAGACCCGAAACTTCTAGTGACATCGGAGCAACAACACTGACGACGCACCTAGAGTCGCCACTTAAAGGTGTAATTTTAACAATACTTGTACATCCCTTTTGCATTTCTATTGCTAATTCAGATAATATAATTCTAGGAGGCAAAGGTAATTGTTTAACAAATCACTACTCCAAATCTTTGTGCCAACTCGTTCATTCGTATATTCTATTCGTTTTAAATTCATAGGTTAATAATTTGCTTTAAGGACAAAGTCAACTTCGGAGAATATGTTTGAATTCTTTAATTTGTAAAGATTTGTCTACCTGATTAATCAATATATCAAATCAGTACTTTTCTCATCTGTGACTGAAAACCGAACTCTGGCACAAGGGAGAGAAACATAATAAAAGATAAAAATGACTCACCAACGCCACTTGCAGACAAACATATATACACAAACTCATTATTACAAGGTAACCAAAAATGTTCTGCCCGTTTTAAAGGAAAAAAATAAAACGCTTCACAATATGTGTAACTTATATTTAGTCTTCGAAGTCGCCATCGGCATCCAGCCCCTTCTGCCAACGTGTCTCCAGCTGTTCAATGCCCTTGAGGTAGAACTCGGGGGGGGGGTTAACGCAAAAGAAATCCGTGAGGGCTTTGCGCAAGTCTCTTCATTGGTGAAGGATTTCCCATGAAGATGATTATCCAGGAGAGGAAGAGGTGGTAATCGGATGGCACAAGGTCAGGAGAATAAGGTGGATGGCACAAAGTCTTCCACCCAAGTTGCTCTATGGTAACCCTGACCCCCTCGCGCGACATGCGGCCTGGCGTTGGCATGGAGGAAAAGCACACCTTTGCGATTCACCAGTGCTGGCTCCTTCTGGCGCAATGCCTGTTGCACACGTTCGTTTCAGTTGCTGCGAGTATAGGTCTCCAGTGACCGTTTGGCCCATTGGTAGCAGTTCATAATGAACCACTTGACGACCTGTCCACCAGACACAAAGCATAATCTTGCGTGGGTGCATAGGCGGTCTTGCGGTGTGAGGGACAGCATCCTGAGGAGACAACCAATATATGGAACGCTTGGGAGTTTCGTACAGAACCCACTTTTCATCACTGGTAAGCACTCGATTGAATAAAGATGCGGTACGGTGGTGAGAAAGCAGCGATACCCAGGCTGCTACTCGTTGTGCCTTGTGGACCTCCAACAGCGTTTGCGGAACTCACTTGCTCAGTTTGTACGTCTTACCTAGGCGGTGCAGGTGAAGTCTAACTGTTTCATCGGAAACGTTGAACTGTCTTGCAAGTTCACCACAGGTTAGACTACTGTCCTCTTCAATGGCCGTCTTCAGGACTCTGTCATTCAAGATCTGTGGTCGTCCACTGCGAGGCTCATCATAGAGAGACAAATATCCCAACTTGAATTTTCAAAACCAACGCACTGTAGTACGTTCATCCACAGCACTATCCCCAAACGCTTGACATATACGGCGACTTGATGCAGCTGCTGATAAGCCCACTTTGAAATCGTAAAGCAAACAGCCCCGAACGAGATGTCTAGACACTTCCATCATTCTCACAGCTGCCCGGCTTATAACTGATGGCCGGGCACGGTGCGCATGTTTTTTTATAACGTCCGATGTTCCTACTTCCGGCTGTCCGAATTTGAAAATAATTGCTAGACGCATTTCGTATATATTTCAAATTCATTCAATGACTAATCAAAAAACTGACAGAACTTTTTTGGTTACCTTGTATTATTTTATTTATTTATTTTATTTTTTTACAAAACTTCGTCTTTTGTTTGTTGTTGTTTTTTTTTTTTCAGTCCTACTCCATTACTCGGATTTTACAAGTGTGTAAATCTATCGAAGTAAACCGAAAACATTAAATTAGAGAAGAAAGACAACATTGCGCCGAGCTTCTGAATGACTAGATTCGACTTATCACTGATTTTACACACCGACCCCTGCAGCGTAAGTAAATTAAATAAGTATTTCAATCATTGGAAAAGTTATGTCTTCATAAATATTTACAATCATATATTCGTCTGGCACAAGGCCATGAGAATGGATGGTGCAGGAGAAACGATCTCGTCAAACTAGCTATCTTTTAATCTGCTTTATCTAAACAAACTAGGATCAATTTCAGTATAATATCACATGAGCCTCTCCAATCTGTTGTTAACTGGGGCAAGAAATGGCTGGTTAACTTTAATGCCTCAAAAACAAAACTGTTCTCTATTACCCAACACAGAGAACCCTCCCTGCCTCCCATTAGAATGTCTGATGCTCAACTCCACGAGAGCACATCTCTGCGACTGCTTATTCTTACACTGTCCGCTGACATGAGATGGAACAAATACATTGAATCAATAGATTCATCTACCGAAAGGAAAGTTGGTTCTCTGTGTTGCGCCAGAAGGTTTTTCTTATCGAAGTCCACCCTTCAAATTTATAAAACAAACCATTCGCTCTTGCGTGGAATATTGTTGCCATATATTGTCTGGAGCCCCCGTTGTTCGTCTTAAAGTCCTCGACAAAATCCAGACACGGATATGCAATGTGATTGGCCCTGATCTGGCATCTCGTTTACAGTCGCTCTCTCAGAGACGTGCTGTCGCCCCCCTCTGTCTTTTCTACAAATACTTCCACGGTAACTGCTCCGACGAGCTACTTTCGCTTGTTCCCAAACTGTATGAATTTAAACGTGCTACTAGGCTGGCATCTTGATTCCACACTTTCACTGCCGAAACTGTTAAATGTAGCTTTCTCTTCTATCCCAATAGCTTCATGCCTCGTACTTCTCGTCTCTGGAAGTCCCTTCTTCTTACTTGCTTCCCTGGTAGCTATAATCTTCAAATATTCAAATGTAATATCAATCGACATCTCCAGATGCCTTGATCTATTTCCCGTCCTTCTCTTTATCCATTTCTATATCACGCCTCTTTACTCTTGTCCCCATTCTCTGTTACCCCTTACGTGCTAGTGGCACTCCGGCCTTGCTTTTGGGTAAATGCTTAAAAAAGAATCAATGCACTATTTTGATAGCTGTTGCTATTGCATGGTTCGATTTTATTGTGGATCCCCATGAAAAACGGTCATTTTATAAAGCTTATTTTACTAATTATTCACTAAAATACAAGGAATAAGAGCCAATAAATGTAGAGCGATAATCAATGTAATTGTTTTTTTTTTTATGAGCAAGGCCAGTAGGTGGTGACTGCATATTATGAGGATATGTAGGATAGACAACGGATGGTTCTGGTTTGGTTTGCTTTGGTTTGGTTTGGTTTGGTTTGTTTTGTTTTACGCCATATCAACCTCAATGAGTTGTGTTATGCCGAGAAGATTTTTATTGATAGTAATATTTTTTTTTTCAAAACTGTATAACTGATAATATTTTTTTTTTTCAAAAATGTATTGCTTGTAATATTTTTTTTTCGAAAATATATTGCTGGTAATTTAAAAAAAAAAAAAAATATATATATATTGCTGGTAAAATTTTTCCAAAAAAGTGTTGCTGGTATTAAAACCTATTTTTATACTTTAGTAATGTTTTGACACCTTTCGAGTGTGTGAGGTGGGGGTAACTATTTGCTCATAGCTGGGACCCTAACAGGTGCTACCACCCCGGGTCAGGATGAATATTGGAACACCAGCAATTAACATGTGGTTCCACGCACTTCAAAACCTTCTGATCAAAGGCCTTGCAGTCAGATGCAGTTTATCGTCTTACCCATGACGGAGTTGGTCAGGAGTATCATGCATCTGTTTTCATGTAATTTATTATTTTCGATATTGTTATTATTTTTGTTTCGGTTGTATATTTTGTATGCCTTTCTTCTTGCGTCGTGCATGAAATGATATGGGTATTGTAGGTTGTCGAATGTGTTTTCTGTGTATGTCTCTTTAGGCAAATATTGGAGACTGTAGATTCTTAATGTTCTCAGAGGGAAACCTATAATAATTCCAAATTTAATTTTAGAAGAGTGGTTTGAGTAGAAACTGATCAGGTCATTTTTTGTAGCCTTTCTGTAAACGTCAATATTGAGTACGTTATTGTTTCTGCGTAACACGATATCTAGAAAGGAAAATGACCTGATCAGTTTCTATTCAAACCACTCTTCTAAAATTAGATATGAAATTATTATTACATGATATGTACTTGATAATTATATAATTACATGAGAACAGATGCATAATACTACCACCCATTTTATGTTTACACATTCTTTTATTAGATACAAATATTTAAGTAAATGCTCTGTTTATAATAAACAGTATTAAAAAACATTTACCGGTCTGAATGTCCGAGAGATTTTCACAGAAAATATTCGTCCTCCGACAAGATTCGAACATGTATCCTATACGGAACCGTCATTTAGCTTGACGTGCCTTTACCGATTTGGACACAGAGGCGCGTTCTTTGAGCAAGGTCGAACGTACTGTATTTAAACTTCAATCTTCCATGTTTCTCTCACGTACATTCATATCTTCTCATGGCGTATCAAATGTAAACAAATGACGTCACACATTATGAAATGGACAAAGTCCGACAATCATTTTAATATATATATATATATATATATATATATATATAGAGAGAGAGAGAGAGAGAGAGAGAGAGAGAGAGTGTGTTCGCATATCTTTTTCTTATTTATTCATTGTTTCTATTATATCATTTAAAATATATATAATAATAATTTTAAAAGTGTTACATTTGAAGACAAACTCTTTACTCTATCATCTAGTGTAAAATATATACGTTAGTTTATGCGTGTATACATGCTTAGAGGCGACAGGCTGTTTCATACTAGACGCAATCGTCGCCTGACGATTGCGTCTAGCATGAAACAGCCTGTCGCCTTTAAGTTTTGACTTCAATGTTCACTTTTATATTTACACACGCTCTATCTCTGATATTGAGCCCTTTATCCCATAAATATACCACACCTTAAGTGTATATTTCTTCATATATATATATATATATATATATATATAATTCATGTAATTGAAACCCGTCAGCTCGAGAGGGTATTCTTTCTATGAGTAGGTATACTTTAGTCTTAAACCTTCACTGCCTCGCGACCACACCCAATCGTGCGAAAGGCTTCGGGAGTAATCAGCAAGGACAAATCCGGTGCCTGTCTCCCTAAGACAGACAGATATTATGTTCAATTTTGTTCGGGTAATTCCTGCGACCACACCCATGCTATGGTTATTTGATTCTGCCTTTCCTTGGACAACATCGGTGGCGTGGAGAGGTGAGACGTGCTGTATGGGCAACTGCCGATCTCTCATTAAAAAAAAAAAATCTTTGAACCCACACCCATTTCTGTCGAGACCAAAGAATGCCATTTTGAGCAAATCCTTGTATTTTACTGGCTTTTATGTCTTTCCTTGAGGATGAGAAGTTTAAAAAAAAAACGTTAATATTTACAATGGTTTGCTTAATATGACACAAGTAGAAATCATGTGTGAGGCTTCAAATGAAGATCGCCCTTGATGTGCTCTGTAATTCGATTTTATTTTCCCTTGATCAAAACGGAGGCTCTTCTGTCAATCAGTTTACAGACTGCTTAGCTCCTAGAAACCGACCCGCTAATGGAACCAGACTTTGACAATCATTATCCGATACCGACAGATTAGATTATCACGCTGAACATCATTCTCGAGTTCCGAATACAACAGAAATACGGGTTTACCGACCCGATGGGCTAATTTAGATCTGATATAATCCCGCAGAATTACACGGGCTACCGAATTATGCAAATAATAATGTTAAGGCTTTCACACGTCAGCTCCCAATTGCGTTTTTAATAGACGGCTTAGCGATATCGTGTCGATTAAAATATTCGAAACCAGCTGAGGCTCGTCGTATGTGCTTAAAGTATCGAGTAACACTGCTGACGAAAAACAAAAAAACTGCAGTCAATAAGTAATGCCAGATGCTTTGTAATTAGAATTTTTGTACTAACTGCATTTTCTTTCTATCTTTCTAGGTACCGAGTGAACTATCTTCTAGCCATCTTTGCATTTTATGTATCTTCAGTTGAAGTGCTTTGCAAATTAAATAATTTGCCTTTTCCAAACACGTTTTTAATGATCTGCTCACCAAAGGCAGTAAAAGATAGAAGAAATGAATAACGATCTATTCTAAGAACGAATACGTGATTGTCAAAATGAAAACTCCTTGCAAGTGCTTTAAATAAGAAAGTACGAATATTTAAATATCCGGCAAAAGGCGTTTAAACAGAGGAAAATATTATTATTATTATTTTTAGTTTTTCCACCATTCTTACATTTTTTTGGTGGGAATGAATGACTACAAAAACTGTCCATATCGATCATTATCCCAAAAGCTTTTTGATCACTTCCTAAGCAATTTTCAAGGTGTTTTTTTTTTAATTTTTTATTATTTTAGTATGCTTAGTTTCTTTTCATATTTTGACTATCTGAGATGTACTATTTGTGTGGTTTTTGAACATGAGTAAGATCACTTAGTCCGGTGCCTTCGCTTGTCGGGCACGGCTGGAATTCGAGTGGGCATCTTTCTATTTTAATATATATATATATATATATATATATATAAGTGAACATAGAAGTCAACACTTAGAGGCGACAGGCTGTTTCATGCTAGACGCAATCGTGACCTGACGATTGTGTCTAGCATGAAACAGCCTGTCGCTTTTAAGTTTTGATTTCAATGTTTATTTTTATATTTACACACGCTCTCTCGCTCTCTGATATTGAGAACTTTATCCCATAAATATAGCACACCGTAAGCTATATTTCTTCATATATATATATATATATATATATATATATATATATATATATATATATATATATATATATATATATATATTACACCCGTATTCGAGGATACCTGTCTACTAGGGGGGCTAGCCAAACTGCAAAGGCGCATTTGTGTTTATTTAACACCCACAGAGCCCACCTGTGTTTTATACCTCAACTTTGCTAAGCAGACCCTAGTTACATTTTCATTATCTAGCGTCATCAACAATTTGAACAAGGCCAGCACGTTAAAGCCCTAGATTTTGTGCTAGCGCAGCTGTCGACAGGTTCCGTCTACTCAATCACAAGGCTTGGGTCAAACCGTGGTATGGTTTCTCAGGCACGCTAGGACTGACCCCTCCAATCTGATAACATCAGGAAGTCTCCTTACTGACAAAGCTACCATGGTGAGATTTGAACCCGGGTCTTAAGGTCAGAATGCGAACGTTCTAACCACTAGCTATACCATATATATATATATATATATATATATATATATATATATATATATATATATATATATATATATATATATATATATATGGAGGGATATATATATTTTTATATATAAATATCTCTGATATTTAGGCCGGTAAATGTTAATGCTGTTTATTATGAACAGAGAATTTACTTAAATATCTGTATCTATAAAAAGTACGTATAAATATAAAAAATGTCTTAAAGAATTGTCGGACTTTTTTCATTTCATAATGCATAAATTGTACACTATTTAAATATTAACGTTAACAACAAACTATTTTAAATTACAAAATCGTACTTGGATTAAACGAAAATTATTCACAATATAATATATGTTACTTATAATGTATAATAATATATTCTTTCTTACTGTTAATTTTGACGGCACGGGTACTATATTTACACACACACACACAGGCACACGTAGATTAATAATTTTGATTTTAAAAATGCTACACTCATAAAAATAGAAAATAACTCACTCAGAAAGGAAAATTCTGGAGAGTGCCGCCATAGAATAATACCCAAATATTAATCTACGCCCAGGTTTTTCCCCATTTCGCTTTTCTTAACAAAATTACTGCTCTTACAAACAAATGTACACAACAGATTCATAAAATCAAAAGAAAATGGTTGAATACATCAACACAGATATAATGACAATATTCTCCACACGTGACAAATACTGACGTTATTTCAGTTAACAATATGAAAATAGCGTTTCTCTAGATTCCAGTTGCTAGGAACATTCTGTTTTTGTTTTTATTAGTTACCTTGTTCAATTAAATTCATTTCGCATTTTGCTTTGATTAAGTCCACATTAGACGAAACGCGTCAGCAATTACTAGCAATTGTCATTTTTATTCATAAATATTGTCTTCTCTACTTTTTAATCGGAGAAAAAATTTCATATATATATATATATATATATATATATATATATATATATATATATATATATGGGTGGGGTTATATAATTTTTTTATATATCAAGAACAATTTTATGAACATTTGTGACAATATGGAAAAATAGGTTTCGTGTGTCGAATAATAATTAGTTCAGGGATGGTGTTAATAACATATTGCTCGATTTCATATAGCAATGATATTAAGTATGTATTATTAAATGTATAAAGTTTGTTTTTCACCTATGGTATCCGGGATCGAATCTTGCCAGGGTTGATTTGTCAAAAATTAAATTTCTTGATGTTATCGGCCTCTGGGGGCAATCCCGGCGTGCAGTGACATTTGCAATGTACCCTAAAAACCAGTTGAACCTAGACATGCGAGAGAAATTTGATAAGTCACTATGCCACCCCTGGCGCCACCAGTAGCTTTTCCCACCAGGATATTGTTTCTTTTGTGTGTGTTTGTGTGTGTGTGTGTGTGTGTGTGTGTGTGTAGACGTGTCAGTCTCTGCTATTTTTTATGCATCTGCAAGTCAGATTTTCAACGCTGTGGTAAAGGCATATGCTTTTGATCATTAGCAAATACATAACGCACTCGAAGCGACCATCATCATTGACGTAGAATGAAAGATAAACTGGTGTGTTTCACGTTTGAAGTAACAATGTTTTTTGAGCAAGGTTTAAATTAGCATTGTTTTTTTTATGTCTAATATGTTTATAACTATGTTTACTTCACACACACATACATATATATATATATATATATATATATATATATATATATATATATATATGATAATTATACTCATTTGGTAAAAAAACCTGGATAGCACAATTTGCCACTATATAATGTCAAATTGAGTTATCCGTTTATGTTTCTTTTTGTTTGTTTTTTTAACGACCGAGTATAATTATTAGGATAATAATTTTACCTCTAAGTCATCCAATCGTGCACTTTTTTGAGTTAATCTTCATGGAACAAGAAAATATTGGTTACCCATTTGAAAACATCCCTTTACCAGATTAGGCATTTATACCAATGAACAATGTTTGAAAGAATGGAGGTTTTGTTTGTTTTGGTTTTTTTTTTTTGGTTTTTTAGAGTGGGTTACTTTAATTGGTTCTTTCTTCTTTTGTCACGTGGTTTATGTTATTTTTTAAAAGTTACTCCAAAATTCGCTTGAAGATGAAATGGAACTAATGCTTTTAATTTAATTGCAAAATTATATTCGGGGCTTTTAGCTTCTATTTTTGAAACATGGTTAGAACTGTGTAGCGGAAAAAACATATTTTAAATCAATTAATTTATAATATTAATGCTCTGTAAATTTACATTGAGCACTATTTTGTAAAAATAAAAATATCTATAAGAACACAGGATTATATATCTTACTGTTCTTTCTTTTTTATTATATATATATATATATATATATATATATATATATATATATATATATATATATATATGTGTGTGTGTGTGTGTGATAGTGAGTGTGTGTATGTATATCTATATATATATATATATATATATATATGAATGAAGAATATAGTTTTAAAAATGTGCTATATTTATGGGATGAAGTGCTCATTATCAGAGATAGAGCGTATGTAAATATAAATATAAAAGTGAACAGTGAAGTCAACACTCCAGAGGCCTTGTCGCCTCTGAGTGTTGACGTCAATTCCTCAAGTATTATATATATATATATATATATATATATATATATATATATATATATATATATATATATATTCAGGCATTTAGGTTGAATAATCTGGATATATTATTTATCTTTAATGAGATCCTCTCAAATCTTTTACCTCTTCATATTGTTGATATTAAATTCACTAAGGGAGGCGCGCGGTAGTTACTTTATTTTATTTTATTTTACCTATAATCTGGACATATTATGCCCAGATTAATCAACTAGACATGCCTGA
>CAHIKZ030000854.1:445000-497500 GCA_903632075.3 Acanthosepion pharaonis | reverse complement strand
TTATATTGTTTCTTCAAAAATGTATTGCTGGTAATTTTTTTTTTTTTTCAAAAATGTATTGCTAGTAGTATTTTGTAAGTGTGTGTGTGTGTGTGTTCAACAACGTATTGCTGTTAATATTTTTAATGCTGGGAATTTTTTTGTCTTTAAAAATGTATTGCTGGTAATATTTTTTCTTCAGAAATGTATTTCTGGTAATATTTTTATTGCTGGTAATATTTTTTCTTCAAAAATGTATTTCTAGTAATATCATTATTGCTGGTAATTTTTTTTTCTTCAAAAATGTATTGTTGGTAATATTTTTATTGCTGTTATTTTCTTCAGCCGTTACAATGTTAATACATTCGATTCCTTCCTTCAAACTTACAAGGGCCCCACATATATCACGGGTAGCGTAGGCTTCGTTGAAAACGTAAATAACAAAATCCATGTGCGCTGATAGTTCGTCTAAGTAGACGATAATTGTTTTATCGATGAAAAAACGGTCTTCTGAACTTTTAAATTCGTTTCCGGATAAGCGTAAAAAACGTAGATAAGACTCGTTATTTCATTACACGAATGCGAAAAAAAAAAAAAAAAAAAAAGAAGCTATTTTTGTGAAATGCTATCAATATTTTATCGACGACAATAAACAGTTGAAGAAACCTGCCGGCTACTGACAGCTTCTGACAGAGAATTCTCAGATGTTCATAAATAATCATTTGGAAAAAATGTTTTCCCTTAATTTTTAACTTGATCGTGTTTAAAATAAAATAAAATAATGACAAGCAACATGAAAGTACGCCGCCTTACTTCGGATATCTTGTGGTACAACACTTTCCCGTTGTATATGAGAGGACCGACTGGAAAGTTCGTAGACCGACCAAAGATATAAATGTAAGTAGACACCAATTGGGAGACTATGCAAGTGTACAAGAATACAACATATTAGCAAATATGGAAACCTGCGTCAGAATCGAAAACCTGAAAATAAATTAAACTGGATTAATATATAGAGAGGCTGAAGACAATTCAATTAATTGTGTATCATAGAAAACATTTTTCGGGAAGCTGAGCAATAGTAAATTATGCAAAATAGGAAAAATTAAATGATTTGTTTTTTACGGTATACCACCCGTTTGTGGGTTATTTAAAATTTGAAAATCTTGTGGATTCTAAGAATAATTAGTTTTTTCCAGCTAGTAAACATTGCATTAACAGTTTTTGAGAATAACAATGATTTTCCCAGATGCAAATCCTACTGTTTAACCCACACCTGAGGGGAGGAAATGGATTCATAAATTTTCGAAGGTTTTTGGCCGATGTAAAGTGTATGTAACAAACCTGACTGCAGCTCGAACGCGGCTCTCTGCATTCCCATTCAGATTTGCTATACATTACACCACCCGCACATCCTCGCAGAATATCAAGAAGCGTTCATCATTTACATTATTCGGACTATTGTCCTCATATTTATTACAACGTTTCGGCCGTTGTACGCTCCGGCTTTCTTCAGGTGGTTGGAATGTCAAACTGAACACTTTATTTCGCTCACTGGGGTAGGCTGTTCTAGTTCCACGTCTCATGTTTAATGGATGTCATTTATCAGTTATTTTCTGTTAATTTCCCTCTGAATGTTCTCCACTGCCTTAACCGGGTATTGAACTCACACTCTTTGGGTCTTTATCCACTGTGCCATTTGTCCTTGAGAGGCATTGTCTTGTATGAAGATACACTTTAGATGAAACTTCCTTATTTTTCACTAAAAAATATTCTGTCCCTTAATTTTGGTTTTACAATAACTCTTTCCAATGTATCTTGCAATCATCGTCAAATTTTAAGGTACCTATACTTTACTGTCTGCAGTACTAGCTCCAGAAATTGCTGTCGTTTTGGTAAACTACTTCCACGAACGACCCGACCTAGAAGCTTCCATTACGTTCAATCAATGTAGCTCTACAATCATCACTAATCAGTATTGTCGAGATATCAATTTTCACGCACTTCTTCGCGTAACTTATACGGTTCTCTGAGTGACGCCTCAAGGAAGTGGCTACTGTCACCATTACCATTTGGTTACTTGGTTACGCGACCGAATGTTTAAACCCAGATTAGAATTTCACTATTATTTATTTGTCTAGATAGCCACACATTTATAATAACGGCCTGGATCTCAACATGCAACACCTCTAAAAAAATGCATAAAAGCCCTACCACGGGTGAACCAAAGTCATGTGAAGGAAATCCGATTGATGAAACTGATCAGAAATCGAACAATAGCACAAAATCACATGTCATCGTGATCGATGCTTTCAGCGTATTGGGCTTACTGATGTCGATCACCACGCCAGCGCCTCTCTGCGCCTGCTTGGTCTCACGCTGTCCACTGACCTGGTGTGGAACAACTACATTGAATCTATAGCTTCATCTATTGCAAGGAAAGTTTGTTCTCTGTATCGCGCCAGAAGGTTTTTCTCGCCTGAGTCCATCCTACAAATCTACAAATCAACCTTTCGTCCTTGCATGGAATACTGCTGCCATATATGATCTGGTGATTCTACTGTTCATCTCGAGGTCCTCGACAAAATCCAGAGACGGATATGCAACGTGGTTGATCCTGATCTGGCATCCCGTCTGCAGTCGCTATCTCACAGACGGGCTGTGGCTTCCCTCTGTATTTTCTACAAGTATTTTCATTGCAACTACACGGGCGAGCTACTTTCAAACTGCATGAATTTAAGCATTCTACTAGGTTGGCATCTCGGTCCTGTTGTTCATGATGACGGTCGTCTTTGAGTATAGAATCCAGAGGTTAGCAGTGAATATTTCGAAGACAATAGGGAAGCGTAGTTCAGGTCAGCAGTGGATATTTTGGTAAAGTAGCAGAGCGTAGTTCTTTCTTTCTGTTCATCTTCGGCTGACAAGCTGGCACTGGACATTCGGGAAGAGTAAACAAAATGGCCGCCTTTATACACGACGGATTGAATATTCTACGTCTTCTGAGTATAGAATCCAGAGGTTGGTAGTGAATATTTCGAAGACGGTAGGGAAGCGTTGTTCAGGTCAGCAGTGGATATTTTGGTAAAAGTAGCAGAGCGTAGTTCTTCCTTCTGTTCCTCTTCGCCTGACAAGTTGGCACTGGACATTCGGATAGAGTAAACAAAATGGCCACCTTTATACACGACGGATTGAATATTCTACGTCTTCTGATTGGTTAACCCTTCTCTTGGTGGACTATAAAATGAGTCAAGTCATTTTGACTGGCTCACTAGTACATACATACATAGTGTTATGGTGCATGGAGGATTGATTGGTGATGGACGAGTTCTTGTGGTGAATGGGTAATTGTAATGTATGAATGGGTCGTGAATCAGATTAGCGAGGTATAAGATAGTTAATGTTGACCAGCCTCTACCCTCACCTTTTTCGGCCTTGTGCCACAATTTGTATTTTATACAAATAAATATCCTAGTACATACATACATACATACCCAAAAAACTGAAATAGGTCCCACCCTTTCACTGTCGAAACGACTAAATTTTTGCCATCTCTTCTACTCCAAGAACTTCTTATTTCACACATCCTGTCACTGGAGCTCCATTCCTATCACTTGCTTCCCTGATAGCTATAATCTTCAAATATGCAAATGTAATGTCAATCGACATCTTCTGATACCTTGACCTTTGATCCCTGCCCTTCTCTTCATCCTTTTCCCCAAACACTCCTCTTTGCTCTTACACACACTCTCGGTAACCCCTTGCGTGCTAGTGGCACTCCCGCTTTGCTTGGGGTGATTTGCTTAAAAAAATTATTCGATATCTCATGCACGCTCTTCTCACTATCTATCTCTCTACCTCTCTCTCACTCTTTGTTTCTATCTCTTTCTCTATCACTCTTTCTCTCTCTCACTCTTTCTCTCTCTCTCTCTCTCTCTCTTTCTCCCTCTCAGAGAAACGGCAACTGATGCCGGTTCAACCTTGTAACAGGATAAACCAAAGTTGGTTCTGTAAGTGCTCAAGAAACAGAAATATTCCAGAGGGATTAGCGAGCCATTGTCACAGACTTTTTTACTTCAAGATGAGTAGACATTCTTCCTTTGGTTGCTTTCATGGGATTAACGAATTGTTTTTTTTTAACACTGTTCATCTTTATACAATCGTTAAAATTGCAATAATATATATATATATATATATATATATATATATATATATATATATATATATTTTCATGCGACTCCTTTCATTTTATGGCTTTTTCTCTTTTCCTACTTCATTATACTTTGCTTAGTTTCTGGAAGACATTTTCACCGATATCCTACCATACTGCTTTTGACGTCCCCAAATACGTAACTCCCACTTCCGGCTGTCTCTTTTGCTCACGACCGCGCAGCCTGTCTTCCTAAAAAGTATTTCTTTCTTCCCAATTTACAAATTGTTGTAGCATACCTACGGATGATAATGGCTATGTCGCCATTTACATAAGTACAGTAGTAAATACTGTATGTTGGTTCTGCAGTTGGGGATTCGTCTCCAACTGTGCTGGGAGGACTGTCTGCCTCTGGGCAGAGTGGAACCCTAGATCGGGCTATGTCAAAGGGCAGTGACTCGACTCGGGAAACACCTACCCGACCCCGTTTTATATATAGCAAAATTACCAACGGTTCATTTCATAGTAGAATTACCAACAGTACATTTCATAGTAGAATTACCAACAGTACATTTCATAGAAGACTTACCAATGGTACATTTCATAGTTCATAGTGCCATTACCCATAGAACATTTCATAGCAGAATTACCAACGGTGCGTTTCATAGTAGAATTACTAACAGTACATATCATAGTAGAATTACTAACAGTACATTTCATAGTAGAATTACCAACAGTACCTTTCATAGTAGAATTAGAAACAGTATATTTCATTCTAGAATTAGCAACACTACATTTCATATTAGAATTACCAACAGTACATTTTCTAGCAAAATAATCAATAATACATTTTATCTATAGTTGAAAGCATACAATTATATTCAAAATATATTTAGTAAAAGCGAAAAAATTGTGTTCCGAATATTTAGATTTCTGCATTAAGTAACCCACAGCGGTGTTGATATGCCGCTAAAATATTAACCAATCAAATTTTTTGTTCTCTAACCTTAACAATTTTTTTCTTTTCCTCATATTTTTTCACACTATGTAACCCCCATGAGTCTGCACTATATGTTACGTCCTTATAGCGTTGAAATACCAGTTCCCCCTACGATCACCGAAGTTAAGCAACGTTGAGCCTGTTCAGTACTTAGATGGGTGGCCGCTCGAGACTACCAGTTGCTATAAGCTTGGATGTGGCGGTTGACAGAATAGATAATTTATCGAAATTATTAACGAGAAAGCAGTTTTTTTTTAATTTTGTTATATTCACCTTGGGAAAGGTATGAATCCACATCATCTCCCCCAGCTATGGGTTAATTACTAAGACTTGCATTACTAAATCATTATTATCTCAAAAAAATTCCTACAATCTCAAATAGTAATTTCTGGCTTTAAATAACTTGCATACGGTTGAAAAACGAATTAATCAATGTCCGCACTGCCTTACATGTGGTGAAATGATTAAAACATTAATACCTAGACAATTTCATAAATTTATTTGCAATATGAGGAACAGTTTTATAAAGTCTCACAACAAATCAATTACTGTATTTGTAATAAAAACAGCCATTAATAAACCGTAAGTCATTTGGTATATTTATGATATAAATATACCTATATTCCGAAACTTTTATCCAAATCAGTTGCTTAATAACAATGTCATTGGGAAAATACTGACTTCTGTAAAATTTGAGATAATATCCTCAGGAGAAAGGAAATTAAGGTCAGCTATTTGCTTATATTGATGGAGTTTATGCCAGAAGCTATTCGTAATAACTGGCCGGGTTTATGCCTGAGTCGATATATAATAATTTGTCGGTATCCTTGAGGCTATGCGCAAATATTTCTGCTTGATAATAAGTGTCCTAAGATATAGAACTCAAAATAAACAGACCAACCGAATAAAATCTCTGGTCTCGAATTGGAATAAAAGCATTGATGACACATATCTTGAATCCATCATAAAAAAAAAAAAAATTCTGGATACGGATTTAGTAAACAATTCAAACGCCTTAGTGTATGGATCAGGCATGTCGACTCCTTCCAATTTCTCACCAACATGGCGTCGCTTTCCTTTGTCTTTTTTATAAATATTTTCATGGCCACTGTTCTGACGAGCTATTTTTTCTGGTGCCTCGTTTGCATGAATTGAAGTTAGATTGGCAACCACCACTTCTAACAGTTTCTTTTCTCGAAATCTTCACAAGTGGAACTCCATTCTGATTTCTGGCTTCCCTGATAGTGACAATCTACAAGAATGCAGCGTCAATCGACACCTTCCATCTTCCTTTCTGGTTCATTCTTCAATCCATTCCATTCCATTTTTCAGTGTTATTCCCCATAAACCCCTGCGTTCTAGTGGTATTATCAGCTGAATTGGGGTGAAACTATATATATATATATATATATATATATATATATATATATATATATATAATATTAGGCAGCATATATTTTATATATAAAGAAAAAATTATACATAGAATCAATCAGCAATACTAATGCGATTAATGGTGAAATCACTTCGCTAATACAACATAATGCATGCATTAAAATACTGTTAATCCATTGAATGATGTGATCCTCATTTATAAAAATGTTGTCAGATGTTTCTAGTGTATATTTTTTTAAAGTTAATTAAGTACTTTCGAAGATCCATGTCTCCATCGTCAGACTGTAATTTTTTTCCTTTAAAGTTAAAACTTAAAGACGAAATAATTGTTTGTAGACCAAAAAATGTTTTTTTTTAAGAATGTGCTATTTATTGACGGTTGTACAATATCGGAATGTGCGAGTCGCAACGCTAAAGTTCAAAATTTCAAGTGAGAATTTTTATATGAATTTTGTAATATGGTAAATCCACGAATTCTTTTTTTACAAGTGTTTTTCAGTTAACATGACATGAACTAAGTATATAGTTCAATTAATATAGTGATATGTCTTAGTAGTTTTTTTTCTTTCTCGGGAATTTAGTACTGCGGGATCAATTGTTTTTTTCCGAGATTGTACAACCGTCAATAAATAGCACATTAAAACATTTTTAAAATTTAGTAAACCCAGCGAATTCGCCATTTTATCTCATTAACTTTACTAATTTTAACTTTTTTTATATTTTGTATGAATGATTTATCCTAATATAAATTAAGCTGCACCAAACACACACACACACACATACATACACATATACATATATATATATATATATATATATATATATATATATATATATATATATATATATAGTGAACAAACAATTTATACAGGAATTAAATAGTAATATTAATGTGATTAATAGCGAAATCATTTCGCTAACACAACTTAATGAGATGTTGTTGTCATATGGAAGACACATGCCTAGTACTTCCGACAATTTCAAATTGTCATCTTCAGGGCACAATTTTCCCATACATAGGCAAACGTTAAGACGAAATATGTGTAGACCGAAAGATGATTTTTTTTTTAAATTATGCTGTGTATTGACAGTTGAATATATGTTTTAGAACGTACGATGCCGCGGTGCTAGAGTGCTTGTTCAAATCGATCAAGTGAGAATTTTGTTTTAATTTGAAAAAAAATAAATCCACGAAATTTCTTGTCATATGCATTTAAATAACATAGTCAGTTAATGACTTATTAAGTTCTGTTAGCGAAGTGATTTCACCATAAATCACATTGCTATTTAATTCTTTATATGAATTGTTTCTTTTATGATATAAAATATAAGATGCACGCTCTAACACACACACACACACACACACACACACACACACACACACACACATATATATATATATATATATATATATATATATATATATATATATATATATATATAGATTTATATTTTTGGATAATTTTAAATTAAAATTCTCCGTGTATCTATAAAAAAGAACGTATAAACATAAAAAAAAATCGCAAAATAATTGTCGGACTTTGTCCATTTCATAATGTGTGACGTCATTTATTTACATTTGATTACGCATCGAGCAGATATGAATGTACGAGAGAAAATCATGGAGAATTGTAGTTTAAAAACAGTAAAATCGACCTTGCCAACCGAAACGCTCCTCTGTGGCTCAATCGGTTAAGGCACGTCAGGCTATATGACGGTTCCGTATATCGGTGGAAGAATATTTTTTATTAAAATTCCTCTGATATTCAGGCCGGTAAAGGGCGTTAATACTGTTTATTACAATACTGTTTATTATACTTAACTGGTGTGTAGGTATACCTGGCTTATGTCAGAGGGTATACACCAGACGAGGCTGAAACTGACCCCGTTTTTACGTGGTCTAGGGAATTTTTGCCCGAGCCAACGGGCTCGGATACCCCACTTTAAACTCGGCCTTGTGCCACATCTTGCTGTGTGGGGCAGCGGGTAAATTTATTTTGTTTATTATAAATATAGCATTTACTTAAATATTTCTATCTATAAAAAGAACGTATAAACATAAAAATAATATACATATATATATATATATATATATATATATATATATATATATATATATATATATACACTAGCAGCATGGCCCCGGCGTTGCCCGTGCTTGATTCAAAAATCGTACGACACATACAGCAATTGCTATCATTTAACTTAAAAATATTTTTCCCTTCCTTGCCTTTTGCCGTGCTGATGTTGCTACATGCCTTACTTCTTGCCTATCTCACACTGCGAATTTACAAGCTCTATACTAAACATTAAATCTATTACGAAAAAAGAACTAAACAAAATGAACACAAAACGATCAGCTTTAAAAAAGGACGCGTAACTGGAAAAACCGTATGAAAAAGAATGTTAACAACAAATGTTTTTTTTTCACCTAACCCAGTTCTGCGGAATCAAAATCAACGTTGAGTTTAAGCAAGTGAATGAGCCAATTGGAGTAAAGTGCCATGCAGATTTAAATTTTCCCCACTTATGACGAATGCAGCTATCGATTTTTTTTGCATGCTAGCATGCTAGTTTACATTCGTGTGAGTCAGCTGTTGGCTCTCACGCTGGCCAATAGAATCTTCCTGCCTATTCCTGGCAGCCAGCTATAGACTCTCACTCTCGTCAGTACAAAATGGCCGCAAACTACATGAAAACTGCCGTAGAAGTATGAAAAAAATCGATTATTTCCACTATCGATGGAAGTTGGGAAATGCAACGTCGGTCTTGGCCTTCCCGCTAACTTGGAGCATGTACACGTAAATTTTGGCTCAAATCCGTCGAGAATTGCGGCCGTGCATTCGTTACACACACACACACACACACACACACACACACACACACACACACATCCTGCCTTATATATATATATATATATATATATATATATATATATAAAATGTAATGTGTAGGAGCAGTAGATAATTATTCAGAAATATCTTGTTAAATATAACAGAATAACGAATGTCTATTATGTTTTATCATGAGGCGTTCTAAGTTTCGTATACTGGCTTTAATTTTAGGAGAAAGTTTAGGAAAAATTGTCCAACATTTGACTATTTCTTTATTATATTTTTCATTGACAACACGAATCAGTATCAGATTGGTTTCTGTTCATTATCTATCTATCTATCTATCTCTCTCTCTCTCTCTCTCTCTCTCTCTATATATATATATATATATATATATATATATGTTCATTATTTATCTATCTGTCTGATATAATGTATAACTTGTCTCTCTGTCAATCAACCTTCATTCCATTTTTCTACCAACGCCTAACATCTCGCAGCCTCTTCAAATTTAAATCCATCATTTAGTTTTAAAAGTACGTAAGCCTTATTTTTTTATTCTTGATTCATGTCCTTTTCCATCTAAATTATTCTAATCACATCTTTCCAAATCTATTTTTCTATCCCTCAATCTCTTAGTCTGATTCTATTTCGATCTATGTTACCTATCACTTCCCGACTAGCTGTCTAAATATATCTTTCAAATATCTGATTTCCATCTCCTTGTTTGCGAGGTCCCGACATCGTCTTGAGATCGGGATATCGACCGATAAAATCGAGTCACATCTTCTTGGTATGTCCAAAAATGTTTACTGCAACGTCGGATCTTTATTTTGAAGATGCAATTAAGATTATAAATTTCTTCTCAATTTTTCTCTAAAAGGGAACAGGTATAAAAAAAAAAAAAAAAGATTTTCGTTATTTATCCTTATAAAGTCAATGTCTACATTAACCGGCGATATTTTAATACAAACCAAAAACCCCCATTATATGACAGACGAGACACAGCTTCCTCACTTAGAAATATATTTGACTTATGAGAAAAGGCAGCGATAAAAATTAAATAAATTCAACATGAACTTTTCAGTTGTCGGTAAAGACATTTTTTTTTTTTTAAAAATATGCTTCCCCTTCGAAAGCCTAGATCAATTGTTTATTATTATTCTTTTTAATTCTTTTGATTTCTGTCGTTTACACATTTCTTTCCGGGTCTCGCCCAGAAACCTAAAGTTAGAAATGGCATCATAACACTTTCCACTGACAAAAAAAAAAAAAAAAAAAATTACATACTTAAAGCCCTTCGTAAAGTGTGGGCTGTATTTGTCAGAACAATTTGTTGTATCTCTTTGAGGCACGGACTTCCAGGAATCCCTTCAATTAGTCTACTGGAATCTTTTCCAACCAATCTGTTGTGGTACGATACACCTAATTTACATAAGTGGAGTACCGACCATATAAATATGAGTTGGTACCGGAAGACGGAGATAGTAGTAAGAAGAGATCGAATCGAGAGACTCTGCCCGACTTCGATTAAGTCAACCCATTCTGCAGGAACAGTCTTCCCAAGAATATACCAAAACTAACTGTAAATATTGTGTACCTTTTCCTTGTTTCAATACATTTTGTTTACGTACATTTTGTGTTGTATTATTATTATTCCATGCTTATCCAAGTTTCAACACAATCCTAGGGCTCCAACTACAACAGGGATTGTTGATGTTCCCATGTGCCACATTTTTGAGATTATTATTATTATTATTATTAAAATAATTTTATTAGGTAGGCGACATGTTCCCGTTCTTTTACAGTTGAAATTGCAAGACTGAACTGTAAGTTCTAGGCTAACACTTTCTTCTCTCGAAATTCTCGCTGGTAGAACTCTCTTCCAGCTTCTTGATTTCTAGTTAAATCTGATCTTCAAAAATGTTAAAAAATCTTCAAAAAAGATTTAACCGTAAGTCCTATGCTAACAGTTTCTTCTCTCGTTTGTGCTATTTGATTTGATCTTCCAAAATATAAATGCAACGTCAATCGGTATTTTCCGTCTTAATTTCTCTTCTTTTTATTATTCCCCTTCCTTGATAATGTTTTATTTTTTCTCTTATTTTTACACATTCAGTGACCCCCTTGCGTTTTAGTTGTTTTAATGCCTTGCTTGAGGGGAATTTATTAAAACTCTTATATACAGGATGTATCAAAAAATACTTTTAAAAACTTTAGGGGCGAGTTTCTCACACAAAAAGTCCATATAGACTTATGCTCGCAAATCCTTCGCGTCTTTAGCTATTAAGTTTAAAGTAAGTTTCCGGTAGATGACGCCTTGTTGATATTTGGACGAGGTGACGCTTGTTTTTTAATGGAATAATATAGAGAGAGATTGAGTGTCTGATCCGTTCAACAATTCCGAGGCATTATCTATAACAGCTACCTTATTCCCAAGCTTATAACACCTGCAATTATCAAATGGTCACCCCATTACGTACTGACCAGATTCCGCGTTGCTTAATCGTACGAGAACCAGTGTACAAGCTTCTAACACCTGCAATTATCAAATGGTCACCCCATTACGTACTGACCAGGTTCCACGTTGCTTAATCGTACGAGAACCAGTGTACAAGCTTATATCACCTGCAATTATCAAATGGTCACCCCATTACGTACTGACCAGGTACCACGTTGCTTAGCTTCGTTGATCGTATGAAAACCTGTGTTTCAACATGATGTGACTATAACCAGGAGGTGAGAGCGATATAAAGACGCAAGGAGGTGGGGTCATAATTATGCACCAACACGAAACGCTCAAGTTGTTTGGGACGTTAAACTTTAAAATTTATATCTTTTTACAGGCATTTCGAGACGATTTCATTCAGTTTCCTTCTGCTTTTGAATTTGTTTTTATCGCTTTTATCATTGTGCAAGGTCTCATCCATTTACAGTTGAGCTGGCTAGATGTAACCGTAAGTTCTATGCTAACAGTTTCCTCTCCGCTTGTGGAAGTCCCTTCCGTCTTCATACTGTCCAGGCAACTTTGATTTTCAAAAATTTAAACGTCCATGGTTATCTACTGTATTCCTGGTTACTCTTCTATAGTTTTCACTTCTTCATAATGTTTTCTCTTTTCGAATTCTTTCGCACAGAGTAGTCTCCAGTGTCTTAGTGACTTTACGGCCTTACTCGGGGTAAATCAGATGAAGAAAAAAAAAACAACTAAAAAGAAAATTGTGAGAATCTACCAAGCGAAACGAAATATTGTAAGAACCTGGACATAAATTTACAGCGGAAAATCTAGCAATCAGAGTACTTTCTATACACTTTCAGCTTAGTAAATGACTTTCTCTATTAATTAAAACAGAATTGAAATTGTACTCGATCTCATTACGATAGACAGGTGCGCAAAAATACGGTGTCTTCCGATGGCGGACAACGCTCGTCAGTTCTCCAGTTCCGGGTGCTTTTCACCATTAGCGACCTTTCCGATTACGACCAGGTCTAAATTCAGGGTCTGATATTACAGAAGGGGCTTGTAATACACAATGCTCATCAGTTCCTCCTAAATACACAGCAACATCTACTTCAAATACTTTTCGGTTTTCGGACCGTTCAACAGTTACTCATTTAGGTTTCACAAGGAATTTTTCAATTCACATTTTTGTAAACAATCCACTTTTCATCGCCTGTGATTGTACGTTTCAAAAAAAGAGGGGTCATTATTTCAACTTAAAGCTAAAGAGATAAAAAAAAGATCCAACTCAATCCATAAGAAGTTTGACATGCGAGAGAAGAGGTTCAGCTATGACAGTTCAAAAATAGTGAAAAAAAGACTTGCAAATGAATTCGTACATGAAAACTGGGAGGCACCTTGTTACTCCAGTACAGAAAGTCAGAATTTAGAGAGGGCGAATATCAACTTGAATAAGTTTGAAAATGCCTCTGGAATATATATATATATATATATATATATATATATTTGCACTGAACTTCATTTCTTCATGAGCTTCCGAACCTTAACTATGATTAATTAATAATGTAAATATCATTTTCGTTATGATCGATTTCACCAAGATTCCTCTCTTAAGCATGGACAGTAATTATACAATCTTATTGCTGAAAGTAGATTCCAATAGTGTTATAAAAGTCCTCGGAGAATTCCAGTAAGATATTTTTAATCTTTTCTAAGATATAACGGTTCAGTGCTTCATCTAACAAGCAGGCAATTTTGCTTTTACACGATTTGGACAATTTTGCTCGGTATATATGACCTAAATATCATTTATGTAATTTTGTTCCAACTTAATAAGTATTATTTTATATGTTCAGGGACCCATAAACACATGGCCTTGTGTCAGACTAAGCTAAAATTAGCAGCTTTTAATGAATGAATGAATGGAAAGAATAAATTAAACCTTAAACGTCATGGAAGGAATAAAACACCTAATTTCATTCTAACCAAGATAAAAAAATTTAAAATATCAATGAGGCAATGAAAGAATAAAAGAATGAAAGAATGAAAGAATAAAAGAATAAAAGAATGAAAGAATGAAAAAATAAAAGAATGAAAGAATAAAAGAATGAAAGAATAAAAAGAATGAAAGATTAAAAGAATGAAAGTCTAAAAGAGTAATAGAATGAAATAATAAAAGAATAAAAAGAATAAAAGAATGAAAGTTTAAAAGAATAAAAGTATGAAAGAATAAAAAGAATGAGTGAATGAAATACTGATTGGAAGTGAAAAATATATTGACTGATTAAATCCTGTTTTTTTTTTTTTCCATTTTCTCTCACTCTATCTAACTAATATACGCGTTGTTCACTTTGAGAATCATGAAGGTTGTCTTTGATTACTGGAATTCTCATATTCCTTAAGAAAATTAACCCAAAAATAAATTAAAAATCATTTTTTTTTCCAGTCGCTGATGGACAATAGCAGCGCATGTGTCAATTGACCCAGTTTTATTTTATTTTCATTTGTCAAAAGTGTCAAAACGACCTCTCTAATTCGAGATGTGCAAATGGTGGAAGGCAAATATTGATTGAAGTAAAGAAGACTAAAAAAAAAATATCTTACCCTAAAATATTTTAAGGATAATAAAATTAATAATAGTATCAGTTAGGGTCCTAACGCTACACTAGGCACGAATCATCATGGGTTCCGATCATAAAGGATTGAACGTGTTAACATATATATATATATATATATATATATATATATATATATTTAGAGAGAGAGAGACTTTAAAAATCAGGATGTAAGTTGAATCCGTTACCTTGGTTTCAACCTTATGTTTTCCTCAGGCGATTTTTTAGCAAATGACCGCTTAACGCTTTATTTAAAAAACAAAAAAGTAATGAACGCCTCATTATTATTTACAAAAATAAATAAACAAACGTACGCCGTTAGGTGTAATAGAAAAGAAGAAGAAGAGAAAAAAAAGAAGAAGAGAAAAAAAAGAAGAAGAAGAAGAAGAGAAAAAGAAGAAGAAGAAGAAGAAGAGAAAAAAAGAAGAGAAAAAAAGAGAAAAAAAAGAAAAGAAAAAGAAGAAGAAGAAGAGAAAAAAAGAAGAAGAGAAAAAAAGAAAAGAAAAAGAAGAAGAAGAGAAAAAGAAGAAGAAGAGAAAAAAAGAAGAAAAGGAAGGAATGACGGGGGTGATAATAATAATAATAATAATGGGGAAAAAGAGAAAAATGTATCGGTGGGGGTTTAATTGAAATGTATATTAATTTTTTTATTAAGCCTCATATGTGCTTAAGAGAAAATTTTTAATATGTAAACAAAGACTTAATACTTCAGAATTCTGGTTTAAAAGGTATTTTGGATATGGAAATGTAATTTTTTTCACACGTGTATTGAGCACTTTTTAATACTACTGTTTCCTGGTTTGATTCAACTTTGACCATTAACCTTTTATGTATTACATAGATAGATAGATAGATAGATAGATATGCGTGATGGGGTAACTCCCCATTTTAAAATACTTATAAATACAATTTTTGCAAGAAATGAGAGGAAAGGGTATAGCATGATGTTTTATTCAAAATTCGACATGGGCACCAGATTTCGCTATCAGTTTTGCGAGATGCCCAGGAATCGCGTCAACTGTTTACACCAGGAACTCTTGTGGTATGGAAGACATAACTTCTTTATTCGTCTTTCAAGTTTTTAACCAACCCCAAAAGAAAAAAAGTTACAGGGTATCAAGTTTGGACTCCTGCCTGGCCACGCATACATAAAATATAGAGTTACTTTTCAATCACCCTGTTTATTTTATATATATATATATATATATATATATATATATATATATATGAAGAAAAATATACACAAAAAACAAACAAATATCTTAATATGCAATTATGCTAATATAAAGTCAACGTCAACGTTTCGGTCTATTTTAGACCATCATCAGGACATATTCATTAAACATAATTAACATTAGAACATATAAAATTCAAGAATACGCAGAGATCAATAGGTTCTTATATCTTCATATATATATATATATATATATATATATATATATATATATATATATATATATATATATATATAAATCTATTTATTCCGCTATTCCTGTAAGTAAGGAAAGGATTCATTAACGAACTGTTTAAAATTGTTTCCATCGAGCCTGTATAATATTTTGAAATCATTTTTGATTTGCTTTGTAACGTGGAGGACTTCAAGCTTGTATGAAGATATAAGAACCTATTGATCTCTGCGTATTCCTAAATAAACGGAAGGGATTTCTTTAACTGTTTATATAAAATAGTTCAATCGAGCTTTTTTTTTTTAAATATTTTAATATTTGAAATCATATTTTAATATTTTGAAATCATCTTCGAATACGTTTTCACAACATCGCCCACGTGACGACGACGTGATCATACTGAAACGGAACGCTGATCTATATAAAAATTTCAGTTATCTGTTTGGATTAGTTGTGCTCTTATGTCCATCGTCTTTTCATGTTGGATTTTAGATGTTCTAATGTTAATTATGTTTAAATGAATATGTCCTGATGATGGTCTAAAATAGTCCGAAACGTCCGACGTTGACTTTATATTAACATTAATACAGCATAATTGCATATTAAGATTTTTGTTTGTTTTTTTCTGTATATTTTTCTTCATACTGTCGGATCTATATCCATATATTTGCTTATATATATATATATATATATATATATATATATATATATATATATATTGGAATGTTTATGGGATTTCCCTGAAAGGAAAATCAATGTCTATAGAGCAATCATTCTCACCACACTTCTTTATGAGTCAGAATCATGGACGCCATACAGGACGCACATCAATCAACTCGATGCTTTTCATAAATGCTCTCTTCGTTCAATATGCGGTTATACACGACAGGACAAAATTTCTGACCCTGATCATTTCATCAAATGTGGCGTCGGTGGTATTGAATCTTTTCTGACGCAATCACAGTCCAGATGGGCTGGTCATGTCATCCGAATGAGTGATGATCGGATGCCGAAAACCTTCATGTATAGCCAACGTTTTCATGCTAAGAGTAACGTAGGCCATCATTGGTTACGCTTCAAGGATAAACTTAAATACAATTTAATTGCTGCAAACATCCCTATTCAGGAATTTGAACTTGCAGCTGAACACCGAGCAAACTAGAGGAACAACTACCACGGAGGTAACTTCAAAAAGAATCGTCTCATCCATCTGAGAGAATTAAGAATTAACACTAAACCTCGGGCTAATACATCAGCCAATATGGCAGTCAACCCTTCAGCATGGCCCTCGTGTGGACTTTTTTGCAAATACCGAACAGGATTGTTGTCTCATACGAAACATAAACATAAAAACTGAAATGAAAGACATGCGTCGAAAACGACGGGAGACTCCATCATATATATATATATATATATATATATATAATAGACTCTCTCTCCCGTCGGTTTCGACGTATGAGGATCGGACAGCTTATTGATTCAGTTATAAAATTTTGTGCGATAATCTTAAGTGGCATTTAAGGCCCGCTAGTGATTTACAAAGGAGGCCACATATGGAGCAAGTGTGAGGGTTGTAAGGTGAGCTCACTGTTAGATTGGCTGATATTTTAGATCTTGCTCTCGCTTCTTAAGATGATTTAGACAAGCAGATTGAAAATTGCTGAGTCCACTAAAACATGTTGATCTCCATTCTACCCGCTCCAAGGCTAAGCGGTCAAGGATGTTACGTGGTATATTGACTGCTGACAAGAATATATATATATATATATATATATATATATATATATTCAGGGACGTGCCGTCTAGAGAGGAATGTCAGACAGTGACTACCCTGAATAAAATAGGTCAGTAGTTACATTTTCTTTCTGTAGAACAATATTAGCCTCATATAATAAAATTATGAAGTTACTCAAGCTGGCTACCCTGTGTAATTACTGAAAGCACGTTCATGATATATATATATATATATATATATATATATATATATATATATATATATTCAGACATGTATTGTTAAATATAACAGAAAAAGAATGTCTGTTATATTTTATTAGGAGCCGTTCTAAGCTTCGTATGTTGGCTTTAATTTCAGGAGAGAAGAGCTACAAAAACTGTCGAACGTTTGGATATTTCTTTATTGTGTTATCATATATGGTCTGCACCCCCCTGCTGTTCATCTAAAGGCTCTCGACAAAATCCAAAGACGGATCTGCAATGTGATCGGTTCTGACATGGCACCTCGTCACCATTCATTTTTCCAAAGACCTGATGTGGTTTCCCTCTTTCTTTTCTCCTAATATTTTCATGGAAACTGCTCTGACGAGCTATTTTTCTCCTTGTGTCCCGACTGCATGAATTTAAGAGTGCCACCAGGTTGGTATCTAATTTTTTGAAGACTGTAGTCATCAGAGAATCAAGTAAACGGAAGTGAGTTCCACATGCGGAAAATGCAAGGAAAGAAACTATTGGATTAGAAGTGGCGGTTACATTTAACTATTTCAACTGTAAATAGGTGGGACCTAGCCTCGTATTGGACTCACAACTCTTTGAGTCTAATCATGAGATCTAACCAATGTCTATCTACAAAGCCTTGAGTTCTTGAGGACAACTCTGCATGATTTTTTTGTGACTTATAAACGTTCGAGATACCTAGAACCATAGCTTGAGCTTTGCTGTTATTATCAAGAGCTTTATATACATATTCAGTGATGACTGTTATCACTACAGCGGTAGGCCTGGCAAAACGGGAGCCATATTGTTTATCAGATCATGAGTGGTAAGATGCTTAACCACTTCAGCATTGATTAAAGCCTTAGATACTTTATCGTAAAGCGGAAGGAGACTAATAGTGCGATAGGTAGACGGATGAGATGGTTCTCCAGAGTTCTTAAAAACAAGAACTACATGAGAAGGTTTTCCACGAAGCTGGGAAGCAGGAAGCAGAGAGGCGATAGTTGTAGAGTTGGGAGAAAACTGGAGCCACCTCGGAAGCACATGTCTTTAGGAGAACGGATGGGATCCCGTCAACTCCACTTGCCTTATGGGAGTCTAATTTAGAAATGATGTCCGAGACGGGGTTATGCACATATCAGTCAGTAGAGCCTCTGTTATAGAGAAGAAATCAGGTGTCGTTATTGCAAATGTCGAGTGTTGAATTGGAAGAGAATTTCCGAGCAAAGTATTTAAGCTTATCTGATGTCGACATCAGGACGTCGAATTCATTACATAAAGAAGGGACTTAGGATTAGCTGTTGTTCAGCACACTCTTGCAAAGCCGGCAATAATCTCTGGAATTGACTTTGGCAGGTGCTATACATTGTTGCATTCTATCGGCAAACAGTAACTCCACTTCTTTGGGGACACGCTTTCACTCGTTACAAGCAGAGACAGAACGACGCCTGTTGCAATTAGACGCGTCTCTCTAATACAACTGGAAGAAGTGATGCCTGTGGGCTAGAGCGACCGGGCATGCAGGTGAGGAGCAAGGAGATGAACGCGGCTGAAGTTGGTATTTCCTTCATGAAATGAAAGCATCGATGCCGGCTTTCACTCAGGAGTAGACCTCCAACGAGTATTTTTGAACACCATGATTAAAAAGTTCATTCCAAGGTACGTCACGAAGGAAAAAAAACGGAACGAGTCCCAATTTTCTAGTTGATAAAAGAAAGATATTATGTTGGGAGTTCTTGGCTAGGTGGGGATCGGAAGGAGATGTTTACAGACACCACCGCATGATCAGAGCTACCAAGAGGGCAGAGTTGCATACTACGTCATGAGTCAGGGATAGAGGTAAAAAAAAAGCGATATAAAAGAGAGGCGTGTTTGTCAGGGTTACTGGGGGGGTGCGTAGGGAATCCACAAGTTGCATGAGAAATTGGGAAGTTTTGGATTTCACCGAGATCAGTGATAGTGTATTTAAGCCACCTTGCATGGTTGGCATTAAAATAACGGAACATAAATACATTTGCAAATGGGTGTAAGTAGATGGCCTTGTCTATATACTCAGAAATACTATCTAGCAAGCAAGTCATGAGAGAAAGGGAAACAGTAGTGAACGAAGAAATAGCTGACTGAGTTAAGTAGAGAGACGGAAACACATGTAAGAAAGGTTTGTCCATTCAAGAGGTAAGTCCCTAGCCAACGGAAGATGTTCGCGGACATAAACTCCCAGGCCATGCTTGTGGAGATTAGAGTCCTTCCAAAGGTGTGGAAAATAGCCAGGAATCGAGAAATCAGAGAAGTGGACTTAAGAGTTAAAATTATTTTCGCAAATAGCTAGGATATCCGGAAACTTTTTGAGGAAAAACGATTCTATACTGCTGAAGTTGGTGCGAACTCCATGTATGTTGGAGGAAGACAGGTTGAGGACTTTCGCTGTTTTGGTTGAGATGGTTTAGATTTAGATTTTTGATTTTTAGATTTCTCCGGATTTATCTTTAAAACATGTCCTAAAAATAATTGTCAATTCCATTTCATAATGTATTTACATTTGGAAACGTATAGAGAAGATATGAATGTACGAGAGAAAATCATGGAGAATTGTAGTTTAAAAACAGTAATATCGACCTTGCTAACCGAAACGCTCCTCTGTGGTTCAATCGGTTAAGGCACGTCAGGCTATATGACGGGTCTGTATATCAGTGGAAGAATATTTTCTATTAAAATTTCTCGGACATTCAGGCCGGTAAAGGGCGTCAATACTGTTTATTATAAATATAGCATTTACTTAAATATTCGTATCTAAAAAAGAACGTATAAACAAAAAAAAAAATATATATATATATATATATATATATATATATATATATATATATATATATGTATATATATATACTAGCAGCATGGCTCGGCGTTGCCTGTGCTTGATTCAAAAATCGTACGACTCACTTGACTTAAAATATTTTTGCCCTTCCTTGCCTTTAAAGGAGTGCCCTTTGCCGTGCTGATGTTGCTACATGCCTTACTTCTTGCCCATCTCACACTGCGAATTTTATCTAAGCTCTATACTAAACATTAAATCTGTTACGAAAAAAATAACTAAACAAAATGAACACAAAACGATCAGCTTTAAAAAAAAAAAAAAGGACTCGTAACTGGAAAAACCGAATGAAAAAAGAATGTTAACAACAAATACGGGTTTGGTCTAATTTATATACATTAACACAGTTTCTAATTTGGGACCAGCGAAAATCTCTCTTATATCCGGGTTACATGTATATATATATATATATATATATATATATATATATATATATATATATTATATCTATCTCTGATATTGAGCGCTTTATAAATATGTTAGCTCTATCTCTGATATATATATATATATATATATATATATATATATATATATATATAAATTCATCGAGGCTAGAAGAAACCACAACAAAATGCAGAAAGTACTGGACGGCCATTTCGTCGTATATTTGGGACTCATAAGTAGTGAGCATCCACTACCGAGAATTGAAACCATGAGTTAGGTTATCAGGCAAACGTCATACAAACTGGTGACAAAGAGGTAGCGAATCAGACTCAATATAGCGCCGCTCGATACCACACACAAATATATATATATATATATATATATATATATATATATATATATATATATATATATATATATATATATATATATATGGATAGATGTAAGTTTGTGACCCTGTGTTTTACGCTTTATAAATATGTTAGCTCTATCTCTGATATTGAACGCTTTCTAATAAGTACCGCTCATATAATATATAAATAATTATACATATATATATTTATTTATATTTATATACACTTTTCATATATATATATATATATATATATATATATATATATATATATATATATATATATATGTAGCAAATAAGGGATATTGCGACATCGTAATTTAATTTTCTTTGACACGAAGACATACACTTTGATGCTCGATTAGATTCTAACGGACCTTCGATTCCCTCGGGATACTCTATCGCGCGACACACATTTTATTTCTACTGATGTTTGTGTCGAAACAATTTTTACCGTTTCTCATTACTGAACCAAGATAATTCCATGAACAATTTTATGAGATTTTTTTTTTTACTTTCAAGTCATAAATATAAAACGACTAAAACCGACTCACACTGATAAAGTGATGTGATCTTTTGTCCCTTCCGTCAGGCTGAAGGTTGAGGCATATGAATGCTTACGGCTACATCACATTGAAACACCATCTCGTAAGACAGGTGACCGTGTGGAAAAACGAAGTACAATAAGCTTGGTTGTGCGCGTGTGGTAATGGATAATGGTTTGGAATTGTTAATCAGATAGCAGAGTTCCAATTCCAGTTGGGTTCGTTATATTCACTTACGCAAAAATGCCCTTCGAAAAGTTATGAAAACATTTCTTCTCCCCCTAACTATGGGTTAATTATCAACTCTTGTGTCACTAAAATATTATAATTTCAAAAGAAGAGAATCGTTCTATCAAAAAAAAAATTCTGACTTTAAATAACATGAAACCGGTTGATAAGCCGTAAAAAAACAAATCAAATCTCATGGAAAGAAAATACCTCGACGAAATACCAAAATCCTTCAGAGCTTTTTTGGTTAAATAGGCAGATTATTGTCAAATATGATGCTCGGAATTACTTCTGATATAAATTCGTTAAAATTACTTAATATGCAAAGACTTTAACTGCATGGACGGAGCACGACTTCTATTAGCAATACCAAATGCCATCGATGTTAGCGAAAAGAATCGAGCCACTTTATGCCTGCATCCATAGAAACGATCCCGGCTGCTTTGTTATCTGGAATTGATCAGGGCGTCAGGGCGGAGACCCGAACAATCAAAGAGAGAAGCAGGTCACATAAAATACGGCCCGCGGAGAATACTGATGGCCATTCGAAGGCCGGACGCACGTCCAGGCCTAGAGTCTTGGAGGACACGCCAAGGGGCCAAACCGGATTTGCGTGTGGATAATTCGGCCGTTTTCTAAATTCTCACGTTTGAAATGGCGGTCAGGAGCTTCAAGCTCAGATCATTTCTCCGAGAGCGGATCAGTTTCCACATGAGAAAACACACACGGACAAACACACACAGATATATACATACAAACATACAAACACAAACATGCAGACATATACGAATACACACACACAAATATATATATATATATATATATTTAAACACCGGTTATTCCTACAAAACATTCATGTGCATACACACACACACATACATGCATATATATACGTATATGTATATATATATATATATGCATATATATAAAACGTATATGTATATATATATATATATATAAAAAAGAAGAGGGGTATAAAACGTTTTTGGTTGTAATGTGGATTTATTAGAGAAAAAATATAAGTATATATTTGTTTTATATAAAAAAATTTAAATCGACACGTGTTTTTCTTTAGTCTGGTTTCTGCAACCGTCTTCATATATAATATATATATATATATATATATATAGTGGAGATTTTATAAAACAAATGCCGATAACTATATATATATATACAAATATATATATATATATATATATATATATATATATATATATTATTGTTTTAATTTTGACCTTCAAAATCAGTACGCAGAACTCGTTTCCATGCTATCAAATTCATTGACAATTCTATAGAAAGAAAATCAGAAATTCGATTCGCCCGGGTCTCAAGACACATATATAACTAAACAAGAATGTCTCCAAAATATAGAGAATATTCCACATTGAAATATGAAATGAAAAAATTATAACAATTTTAAATAATTTGTAAAATAAAATCTCCACTTAATTCAAACAGACTATAGAAGACCATGAAAAGTTCGAAAACAGACAGCTTATTTAAACATAAAATAGCGATTAAGGACAACACCGAACGACGACAGTTTCATTCTTAAACGCATTCTTCAGGCATATATATATATATATAACATATATATATAAATATATATATATATATATATATATATATATATATTATTATTATTATTGCTAAATCCTATTTTTAGTGAATACTCATATTTGAGTACTTTCATTTATTTATTTTCGTCTTCAAACCTTTATTAGATTCGACGTCCTCTGACCGTCTCGGCCACGATGTGCGACGACGAACAAGCAACGTTGCATAGTGGTTTATAAATGGGTAATCGGGAATAAACAAATATACTCTTTAATAAATAAACAGAGCGTCTAATTATTTAAAGGTATCCACTAAAAATAAAGTTTAAATAATAACATCTGTTGGTTTAATAAACAAAAACACACCACATCTATAGAAATTGCTTTGTTTACGTGAGGAAACGGAACTGAACAGATATGAAAGTTTCGAAAATTATTTCTTCAATAAGAAAATTAATAAATATAGTATTTAATAAATAAGCGTACGTCTACTATAATACGGGTATCCACTAAAAATAATCGTTAACTAAAAAGGAATTTGTCGGATTAATAAATAAAAGTTTAATTTCGAAATTGCTATATATATATATATATATATATATATGTGTGTGTGTGTGTGTGTGTGTGTGTATAAGTGCGTGCATATTTAAGTTGCTTAATAAAATATGAAGAAGAAAAAGCCAGCAAAATTACCAATATCGGCAATAAAATTGATATGTATTACATACTAACCTTTTGATTGTACTGAAGCATTAAGAGAAATTATTTTGATGTCGGAATTTTCGAAAACCCTTGTGTTCTTTTTCAACGATACGAGGAATAAACAAAGAAGTCGAAGTTACTCTTCCGAGGAATATATATATATATATTGTTTGTTAAGAGATCTTTCTATGGAAATGATACACTGCGAGTAAAACTAAACCCCTGTTTAAATCGTTAATGTTTGAATTTATTTTGAAAATAAATTTCAACTCCGATCGGCGTCTTTCTTGTCAGCATTTCACCACCCATTCCTTAATAATTCTGACAAATATAGATAGATTACCAAACGATTCAGTCCTAGTGGCGATGGATCCGATATTCCTATATTCTAACATCCATCTACACGCACACACAAACACACATACACACACACACTTACACATATATATATATATATATATATATATATATATATCTTACTTATTATAAAACCCATGTTGTGTGTGTGTGTGTGTGTGTGTCTGTACGTTTATATATTGGATCGAATTTCCTACATTTTTCAGCCGATTTCAACAAAACTTCACAGGACTACGTAAAATTACCTTGTGGTGGTTCTGACAGCGCCAAAATTTGGAAAAACACAATTGTTTTTGCACAAAATCAATTTGAAATACGATAAATCACGATTCTGTCACCAGAATGAAAGGGGGACAATTCATCTCGAGTTATACTTATTATAAAACCCAGGTTGTTTGTGTGTGTCTGTGTTCGTTTATATATGGGATCGGATTTCCTACATTTTTCAACCGATTTCAACAAAACTTCACTTTTTTGGCAGGTACTGTGTTTCTTATTGTCTTGCACACTTTTTTTCTTTATTTTTATATTCAGAATGCTTTAAAAATTCCATTTACAAGACAATTGTTTATGATAAAATTCTATTCAATCGGTAGACCCATAACGATTGAAAACAATGTTTTTCTTTGAGTTTGTGTTTGACTAATTCGTAAAAAAAACAAAAAAAATAATTAAGACATGCGTGTCCGTCAATCTTAAACAATAATCTTTGTCAATTTTATTCTTCAGTCTTTATAAATGGTCGATACTTGATCTATCTCTTACTGTTACATCCCCGGGCAACGCCGGGCTCTACTGTATATATATATATATATATATATATATATATATATATATATATATATATATAGTGAAAAGGAGAGAAAAATTTTTTTCTTGTCCATTTCTTTAGCTTGATGATTAAGATGAATGAAAATGAGGATAAGTGTAAGGAGAACGAGTGCTTTTATCCCTGTGTGTGTGTGCGTATATATATGTCGGTGGGGGGGGATCAAATCTGTACTTACCACTTCAAACCAAGCACGCCGCCATATTCCTGATCAGATATAAAAACCATATTTTTTTTATGGAAGAGTGAATTCTGCTGGTGAACCGGAATTCATCCGTGACTGGAAAATAAATTGCCAAGAAGAGTCGTATGGTATGCTTTTCGGAAGCACTTCTAGTTGACGCAAGTTACACAAGTCGAAACCCGATCGGTTTCGGCTGGGTCACCGTGGAGAAGAGGTATAATGTTGAAAGACCCGAAACCCCTAATGAACCTCGGCTAGAAATATCACTGATGATGTGCACTAAAGCATCCAACAGATGTATTTACGAAATAAAATTATATATATATATATATATATATATATATATATATATATATATATAATATATATAACAAAATATAATATTATTGAAATATTTTTTTTATAGTAGATTACAATCAAAACATTTTTACATCGCTACACAAAAACTTTCATGTTTCGAAACTTTAATAGTTCCTCATCAGGCGATGGTAGATAACATAATACAATGATTTATTTAGAAAATTTGAAAACAAATCGTTACCTCTTTTGAAAGTTATAAGTGGGGGGGGGCTAATATCGGTATTACAAGTAAAAGTTTTAATTCTAACATTAGGCTTTCTCTACTTTATAACTAGCAAAAGAGGCAAGGAAACATGTTCCGAAAAATGATTTTTTTGTGTAACGATGTAATTATTTTTATTGTAATCTAATATAATAAAAATATTTAAAATATATATATATATACAAGAATTAATCACACATAAATTAATCAGAAGTATATATATATATATATATGTGTGTGTGTGTGTGTGTGTGTATATAAAACTGAAAATAAATGGGTATCCACTAAAAGTAATCGTTAACTAGAAACTCGAATTAATAAATGAAAAGTTTAATTTCGAAATTGTCTATGAAGGCAATAGTGTTATAAAAAAACTCGAAAAATTCCAGTAAGTTATCTTTAATCATTTCTAAGTTACAACGGTTCAAAATTAATCCAATAAATGAGCAAGTTTCCTTTACAATTTTGAAGTTACACCTGGTATATATATATATATATATATATATATATATATATATATATATATATATATATATATATGGTTGAATTATCTGGACATGTTATGTCTATTTTATATTTACCGGCCTGAATGTCCAAGAAAATTTATATAAAAATTTCTCGGACATTCAGGTCGGTAAATGTTATTTGTTACTGTTTATTATAAAAAATGTCTTTAAATAATTGTCGAACATTATCCATTTCATAATACATATATATATATATATATATATATATATATATATATATATATATATATATATATAGAGAGAGAGAGAGAGAGAGAGAGAGAGAGAGAGAGAGTTGAATTAAGCAGGAGATAACTGATAACTGACATCCATTAGACATAGCGGGTGAAACTAGTCTACCCCAACGAGGGAAATAATGGGTTCAGTTCGACATTCCAACCACCTGAAGAAGGTAGGAGCGTACAACGGCCGAAACGTTGTAATAAATATGGCGACAGAGAGGAGGGCTATAGTCCGAATAATGTAAATAGTGTACTTAATAGAAAATGCTCAAATATTATTGCTCGAACCACCGACACAGGTGATGGTTAATTAGAATAAAACCGGTTATGCAAATTAAGAGATTAAAATATATGCACAGAGATAAATATGGATGCTGATCTAATTTGGCTCCAGGTATCGTTTACCTTTTAGCTAAATAAATCGACATTTGTTTCAGTACTATCGCAGCCGAAGTCGAGATAGAATTACAGATTTCTAAATAAATCGATAGTCCGAGCCAATATTAAATCTATGTATTTATTCACGAATAAATAGATTAGCTGACTAATCGATAGGCTAATAAAGTCTGATACAGGCAGAGTATTACACACACACATACACACACACACACACACACACATATATATATATATATATATATATATATATATATATATATATATATATATATGTGTGTGTAGCGAGAACTGTAAAATAGTAATAGTGAGATAGAAAACTTTATAGCCGAGGTAGATATATATATATAGACATGAGTGCTTTATGAAAAATAAAAAAATTATCAGAAACAGCCAAAAAGACTCACGATACAATCAAGATGTTCGCTTTCCACACCTGATACACTCACACACACTCACTCATACATACACACACACACACATATATGTGAGTGTGTACGCGCGTGTGTTGTATATATATATATATATATATATATATTCAGACACACAAACACAAGCCTACATGAAAAACTACACATTATCAAGTTTCTAAATAATAAAAAATTTATTAAACAATAGACATGAGTTAACGGTTTTTTGCCGATATCATCAAATTGAATAATTAGCATAAAAAGCAAACAAACAATAAAATAATAAATACAAATTTTAAACCCCATTGTCTAAATAAAAGTTTAAATGCCCTACCCCCCAAAAAAACCTTTATGAAGTCGGCAAAAAACAAATGGTAGTGAATTATGACGGGTTTTTTTTATATACACAAAACCCTTTCAGGAAGAAAAATAAAAAAAAAAAAAAATGATTAAATCTCCATAGACACTTAACCAGACTAGACGATGTCATATTCCGCTTTAAATTTAGACACCCCAACCTTACCCAGACTTGACCTCTTTGAATGTAACTGAGATATTGATACAAATTATTAACCGTTACGCCCCCTTTTTTAAATAATTGCTCTAGCCGTTACCATAGTAATTTTAATTTTAATAATGAATATGCTTATAAAACGCGTAAATTTAAAAAATTCGTTATTCCAAAAAAGAATTTCGCTTGAAGATGGGACAGAGCTTGGTACTTTAATTCAATTTAATTCGAATAATTATATTGAAGTTTTCGGCTCTTGCTTTGAAACATGAGAACTCTTATGTAGCGATGGAATCATTAGGTGAGAGATAGTCACCGAAACGCAGAAATTCTTTTGGTTAAATTAGAATAGGCCGGGGCTTTATCCTTTCCTTTTTTTATCATTCCCTTCAAGCTGTATGCATTAAAAAGAGAGATAGAATAATAAAGTGATCGGTCACAGCGAAAAATATACCGAAATGCAGAAAATCTTTTGCTTCGTTTCCAACCATATTAAGCCAGCAGAAATTCTCTATTGAAGTGATGATATTTTATTGTGTGTGGCTGAAATCAATGACTTGTTTATTCGAAGGACTTATAGTCGGAAAGAAGATGTAGACGAAAACTTTGTATTATTCTTTTCTGAATCATATATAGGGAACATTTGACAAATTTAGTCCTGCAACAAAGGTTTTTATTTTTAAATATTGTTAAAAAGTTTTAACCAATTGAGAGTATTTTTGAACCTTTCTTAAGACTCGGATTCAGTCATGCGACCATTACCCAGAATGTTTTTGACCAGTTCATTCGTGGAAAGAAAAAGAGCAACCGGCGAAGTCTATTTTTTGTTGTTAAAAGGTAAGTTTTCATTTGTTACGATGCCTTCAGATTTAAATCTAAATGATCAAAATTATTTTTTAAAGTTCTGTAGAAAAATGTCTTGATAATATTTTATATTATTACATTAAACATGATAAATTTTGTTTAAGGACATTTTTAAATATTTCACTGCAATACCTAATTATAAAAATAAATTAAAAGTATTTAAATGCAAATTTCATGTATTATTGTTGTTAATTTAAAGAAGAATGGTTGAACTTTACCTTAAAAGAACATTTGGATTATTATAACAATTTAAATTAAAACAATATTAATTTAATTTACGTTAAAAGTACAAATTTTTACATTTCCAGTCATCAGTCAATGCCATTTTCTGAAACCTGTTGTCAAGCGATGATGAACTTGTCCTAAGATTTTTAAAAATTAAAATAAAAATGTCAACGTCTCGTTAAAACAGAAACTGTCAATTTAATTAATGGTAAACAAAATAATTTCAAAAGAACTTAATATATTTTCTTAAAAAGTACTGAAAAAACAACTTTTTGCGAGGAGGCTCCTTTTCCTCTCCACCTTGGCGATTAGCCTGCATAATGGACTGTATGCCCTGGTTCCCCAAGTCACGCTTGCCATCTGATATATATATATATATATATATATATATAGGCAAAGAAAGAAAGAAAGAAAGAAAGAAAAGGACGTATATAGATGGCAAGATACATAGATACAAACGGGGAGAGAGATTCGTATATGGATAAATAGATATGAACATATATATATATATATATATATATATATATATATATATATATATATATATAAATTCATGAAACATATAAATTAGATACATCAACCCCAAACCTGTATATGAATGATATGATCTCTGTTCATAAATTCCAGTTGCATAAGGTTTTTTAATTTTTACAAACTTTCGTCTGTTCCTACAGACATGCTCAGGTATGTTTTTACTTCTTGGTAATAAAAGGACAACGAAAATAGAGATGTAATCCGAAAAAATGCTATGAGAAATGTGTTATTGTTTTGGAACGTGCGGTCGCAACGCTGAGTTTGAATTTAAATTTTAAGGTTCCAAAACAATAACACATGTCTTTAGGGACAGATGAAAGCTTGTAAAAATTAAAAGACCTTATGCAACTGGAATTTATGAACAGGGATCATATCATTCATATACAGGTTTGGGGTTGATGTATCTCATTTATATTGTTTGCGAAGATGTATTCTCGCCATTTAAATCATTAACCTCTACATTTGTTTTTTGCGTGAATGATTTATGAATTTATAAATTATAATTTGCACCTTTTAATTGAAATATATATATATATATATATATATATATATATATATATATTTTTTATAAAAAAATTATAACATAAGTATGTTATAAAATCACTACAAAAAGTATGTTATAAAATCACTACAATATATATATATATATATATATATATATATATATATATAGAGAGAGAGAGAGAGAGATGAATATACAGAAATAGATACATATGATTAAACAGAGATAGATATTAACATAGATAGATAATTAGATAGACATGAACATAGATAGATAGATAGATAGATAGACATGAACATAGATAGATAGATAGATAGATAGATAGATAGATAGATAGATAGATAGATAGATAGATAGATCCGTATTGAAACATGCAAAATATCTTGAATAGTGATTTATAAAAAGTAAAAAAAAAGCTTACGTATTTCCCTTGTCTTTCTTTCTCTCACTCACTCTCTAACGCTGCTTCACCTCTCCCCTCTCTCTCTCTCTCTCTCTCTCTCCCTCGATGCTGAATATTTTAATCTTAATTAGATCAGCTATTTCTTGTTACAAAATAAACAAAGCGACAATATCATTTGTGTAAATAATCAATTGAACCCACTTCTCTTCCGAGACACTCAATCTAAATTTATATTCCAAACTTAGTGATTTATGGAAGTGCTCTCGGCCGTCGAATCGAATTTAATGATATCGACATATTGCAATACAAACAAACAAACAAACAAAAAAAAAGCTTCTTAATTCGGTATTTTTAAAAGCGTAACTTAACCAGATAAACATTGGGTATTACATAAATAACATTATACAAATGCGTACGGCTTTGGCTAATAAAAATAGTAACAACCTTTGAAAATATTTATAATTTTATTCATTTCAATTCATAATTCAACTGCACTAATGGAATAAGTATGGTAAAATGTCATATTCTACTTCGACGCTAGAGCCAGAGTTTGATTTCGAAAGAGTGTGTGATTGGATGGATGTTTCTGAAGAATTCCTTAAAGTGAAAGCTGCTGCACGCCCGTCTTTAAGAGCAAAAAGCGAAAGCTCTTTAGTTTTATGTGAAACTAGAACACCTCTGACCCGTTGGATCAACCTTGTTATGTTTACTGTTTACATTTAGTTCCGTGAAGAGTTTACGAAAGTAGAGCTATTTTAAAAATTCATTTATTTGCAGTTATTGAAGTTGCTTTCAACATTAAAAAAAAATTGTCTGCTTGAAGAAAGTTGAACAATAGGAGCTTGGAATGTCTGACTTCGGAATGTTGAAATTTGATACAAAAACATAAAATATTGTCGCGATATTCATTGGAAGAAAAAATTCAGTAGAAAAGACAACGTAGTTTCAACAAATGAACATTAATTTAATATAACGACAAGAATACAAGCAATTGGTCATAGACTAGAAAGTAATGTCTTTGTGTTTGGTTTAATAAAATTCTGAAATAAAATATAAATTCTCCTTGTGTACGTATGTGAGAAACAATTAAATGTTATATGTGTGTTTGTGTGAAAAAGTCTACACGTGTGAGCGTGGTTCATATTAAAGAGGATACAATTTGTTTCTTACTGTGGACGGTGTTGCCGTAATCTGAAGTGCTCTCCTTGAAGTTTGTCAGCGCTTTTAGCATGAGGTCGTGAAGTTCACAACCGAGAGTGGCGTGGACCTTGATGACAGCTGCGTATATGCTGTTTGGGGCCGGATTTCGTGTTTTATACAGTTTCTCGTAAGAAAATCGGCTCCATCCCCCACTTCCTACACGATAATAAATTTACACCTTTTTTTTTCCCCAATTTTCTATATATGACTTGTTTATATCTTTTTTTTTCTCCACTCTCTATATATGACTTCTGGAAATCACATGAGATACAAAGTTCACGGAGTTTTATATAGTACCAATCTAATTTTGCCCTTTAAAAATGCAGAAGCAAATAAATATAAGTAGTGTGAATAAAAGTGAATGTAATGTAAAGTTTAAACGAAAGAAATCGGAGGTGAAATTAAAAAGGAACCAGAAATACATTGAAAACCGAGAAACTGAAAAGAAAAATCGAGTTTAAATTAAGGGGAAAATGAAAAAAAAGTTATTAATATTTCTAGGAGTAAAAAGAAAAGAAAAATTGAATGAAGCATAAAGAAAGAAAAAGAAGAAGAAATAAAGATAACAAGAAAAAAGATTCTTCACATAAAGGAAGAGGGTTTTGAGCAATGGACAGGAAAAATAACAAATAAAAACAAAAAAAAAAGAGAAAAAAGGAAAGAAAGAAAGAAAAAGAAAAAGGAAACGGAAGAAAGGGAAAAAGAAATTAAGAAAAAGAAAGAAAGAAAGAAAAGGAACAGAAAATGGAAAGAAAAAAAGAAAGAAAGAAAAAGGAACAGAAAATTGAAAGTAAGAAAAAAAGACAAAGAAAAATAACAGAAAGAAAATGAAAAGAAAGAAAGAAAGAAAGAAAAAGGGCAGAAAATTGAAAGTAAGAAATAAAGACAAAGAAAAATAACAGCAAGAAAATGTAAAGAAAGAAAGAAAGAAAAAAAGGAAGTAAACGAAAGAGTCTTTCTATATTTCTAAGATGAACGATCGTAATTATTTACGCTATTTACATTATTCAGACTTCTCATCTTTATTGATATATTCACGGTGTTTCGGCCGTTGTACGCTCCGGCTTTCTTCAGAATCTCTCTATATTTCTAAGATGAAGTATCGTAATTATTTACGCTATTTACATTATTCGGTTTTGTCCTCATCTTTATTGCCATATTCACGACGTTTCAACTGCTATCCACAAGAACACGTGGGCCGGTAGTAAAAACATTCGTTGAATCCATTAACTTGACCCGTAGTGTTGTGAGTTCAATACCTGGCTAAAGTAGTGGTGAACAAAACTTGGGGAGTTGAATTAAAGGAGGATAACTGAAACATACGGAGGCATGGTACGTGGAGCTAGAACAATATACCTTGTTGAAATAAAGGGTTCAGTAAGAAATCCCAGTAACTTGTAGAAGGCCGGGTCGTACGACGGCCGAAACGTCGGGGATATAGCAATAAAGATGAGAACAACAGTCCGAACCATATAAATAATGTAAATAAAAGAAAGAGATTAAAAACAGATATAAATAAAACAAAATTAATTGTAAATAAATAAAAAAAAATGTCAGAGATGGGGGGGAATGAAATAAAGAAAGAATAAAAAAAGAAAAGAAATGGAAAGGAAGATAAACATAAAGGAGAAAAAAGAAACAGAATGAAAGAAAAAAAGAAAGAAGGAAAGCATGAAAAAGAAAAAAGCTCGAATGAAACTTTATTTTGAAGGGACAGCATAAAATTATAAAGAAGAAAAGACAAATGGAAGGAAGAAAAAGAAAGAAAGAAATAAAGAAAAAGGGTGGAATAATAAGAAAGAAAGAAAGAAAGAAGAAAAAAAGGAAGAAAAGAAGAAACATTAATAAGAAAAAGAAAGAAAGAAAGAAAGAAAGAAAGAAAGAAAGAAAAAAGGAAGAAAAACAACGAAAGTGGACTGGAATAGAAAAGAAAGAAAGAAAAAAGAAAAGAAAAAAGAAAGAAAGAAAGAAAGAAAGAAAGTTTAAGAAAGAAAAGAAAGAAAAGAAAAGAAAAAAAATGAAGGAAGAAAAAGAAAAAGAAGAGAACATTAATAGAAAGAAAGCAAGAAAGAAAGAAAGAAAGAAAGAAAGAAAGAAAGAAAAAGGAAGAAAACAACGAAAGTGGACTGGAAAAGAAAGAAAGAAAGAAAGAAAGAAAGAAAGAAAGAAAGAGGGTAGGAATAATAAGAAAGAAAGAAAAAAAGAAAGAAAGAAAGAAAAAGGGTAGAATAATAAGAAAGAAAGAAAGAAAGAAAGAAAAAAAATGAAAAGAGAACATTAATAGAAAAGAAAGAAAAAAAGAAAAGAAAGAAATAGGAATAATAAGAAAGAAAAAGAAAGAAAGAAAGAAAGAAAAAAGAAAGAAAGAAAGAAGAAAGAAAAGAAAAAAAAACAACGAAAGTGGACTGAAAGAAAAAGAAAGAAAGAAAAGAAAGAAAAGAAGAAGAAAGAAAGAAAGAAAGAAAGAGGGGTAGGATGAATAAGAAAGAAAAGAAAAAAAGAAAGAAAGAAAAAAAGAAATAATAAGAAAGAAAAGAAAGAAAGAAAAGAAAGAAAGAAAGAAAAGAAAAAAAAATGAAGGAAGAGAACATTAATAGAAAGAAAGAAAGAAAGAAAGAAAGAAAGAAAAAGAAAAAAAACAACGAAAGTGGAAATAGAAAGAAAGAAAGAAAGAAAGAAAAAAGAAAAAGAAAGGGTAGGAATAATAAAAAGAAAGAAAGAAAAAAGAAAGAAAGAAAAAGGGCGGAATAATGAGAAAGAAAGAAAGAAAAAAAAAAGAAAGAAAGAAAAAGGGTAGGAATAATAAGAAAGAAAGAAAGAAAGAAAGAAAGAAAGAAAGAAAGAAAGAAAAATGAAGGAAGAGAACATTAAAAGAAAGAAAGAAAGAAAGAAAGAAAAAAGAAAAGAAAGAAAGATAAAGGAAGAAAAACAACGAAAGTGGACTGGAATAGAAAGAAAGAAAGAAAGAAAGAAAGAAAGAAAGAAAGAAATAATAAAAAAGAAAGAAAGAAAGAAAGAAAAAGGGTAGGAATAATAAGAAAGAAAGAAAGAAAAATGTAGGAAGAAAAAAAAGTAATAGAGAAAGAAGAAAAATGACAAAAGCAAAATAAACGGAGGCAAATTGAATTGATTGTAAGGAAAGAACGCTAATTTAAGTATAAAATACAAAAATAAGAAAAAAAACATGACCCTTATAAGCGATTAAAGAATAAAATCAAAAGAAATCACCAAAAAAGAAAGATTACAATAAACAATATCAATTCTAGTAATTTTCGATGATGAAAGAAGCTTTAAAGTAAACAAAATTTCATGGTTGCCCGTGTCTAAGAAATCTCACAACTCCGTTCTTCACATTCGCACACCTCCGATAATTACAGAAACTATTTTTTTTCACAAACAAAAATTGGCACAAAGTAAAAAAAATATATATATATAAAGAGATTATTGATTTTATGTGCGGTTGGTAATTGGAATAATTAAGTCGAAATTTAAAAAAAAAAAGGTATGCACTCAGGTTCTAATTGTCATAAAAGAACGAAAAAAAATGTCTTTAAAAACATCAGGTACTTTCACCTATTAAGTATCTCTTTTCAAATGACCGAGGAGGCCTCTAAAATTGTTGGCAGCGTTAGACAGGGAACAAGATAGATATCTATTATCTACTTCTTAACAATTCATCAACGTCAAACGAAAAGAAAAATAACGTGTATATCGTTTACTCTTCAATGATCATGTTGTACCTATTGGTTTAAAATGTACGCAATTTTAGAAAGCGAAAATATTTATTAGAAAGATCAACTTTGCCTCTCTTTTTTTTTCTTTTACACGTTCTCTCTGTCCCTCCCTTCTCCGCTTGTCTGTCTCTCGCACAGAATATCTGATGATACGTGGACCTTACTTTCTGTCTGCGATGTGTGAGTGACTGCCAAAAAACAATTTTGTGTCAGATGTCTATATATTCATGTATCTAACATGCTCATCAACACGCTTATAATACTAGATTCAAACGTGAAGTAATGTACTGCTGCATTCGGCGGCTGAGAATTGCCCTAGTTCGACCTTGCAGCTGGATTCCTTTGACGGTCTGCTGTGAAATATGAGTTCGGTATCTATTCTGGCATAATACCACACACACACCCACACACATACGCGCGCGCAAAACACAGATACATACGTACGCATACATACACTCACCATTATATATATATATATATATATATATATATATATATATATATTGATGCATTTTTTATTAACTAATATAGAGAAGTGTTTTCTATTTATTTTAAGTAAGTTTATTTCATATTGTCTGATAAACTTAATAATATTATCATTGAATGATATATATATATATATATATATATATATATGTGTGTGTGTGTGTGTGTGTGCGCGTGTGTGTGCGTGAATACATATAGAAAATAGGAAAGAACTCGTTAGGTAAATAATTCAAAGTTCTTTAGTATTTGTGTTAATATTTTTAAAAACAGTGCTCGATACAAAATTAGAGCTTAAATATAATTATTTATTTAAAAATATGATCCCATTGCTACATAAGAGTTCTCATGTTTCAAAACAAGAGCCAAAAACTTCAATATAATTATTTGAATTAAACTGAAATAAAGTTCCAAGCTCTGTTCCATCTTTAAGCGAAATTTTTTTCGGCTCTTGTTTTGAAACATGAGAACTCTTACGTAGCGATGGAAACATATTTTTAAATTTTAAATAATAATATATATATATATATATATATATATATATATATATATATATATATATATCCTATGCAATGAGAATGAAAGTAATATATAAATTCTAACGTTCACAGCATTAAGTAAAAAGAGAGTTCGATACCGATAGTAGAGCGATAATACAAAAACAGCTTATGTTGAATTTAATATATATATATATATATATATATATATATATATATATATATATAAATTCAACCTAAAAAGAAATGGAAAATTTGAAGATCTTAAAAGTAGTTAAAGGAGGAAAAGTTATAGAAGAAAAATTAATGCCACATTAGAAATTCTAGAAAATGATGAAAACCTTATTAAACTGTTTTCAACAGACAAAAAACCTGAATTCATGGCTGCTAAAAATAAATTACATCTCTAAATAATAAAACAGATTTGTAACAAATCCGAAATAGAATTCGAAACCTGGGGATTAATAACAGACCTGATGCAGAAAATATTATATCTGTCGGAGAAAAAATAAACGAATTTTCTATAAAGGAGTCATTTTAGCGTCTACGACGACTACTATAATTGGAGAAAGGAGAGAGATAAATACTTTTTTTCTTTTTCGGTTCCAAGTCTTTTCAGAACGCAGGCGATCCCTAGCCGAGTGGCTAGAACGTTCGGATTCTGATCATGAGACCCGGGTTCGAATCTCACCATGGTCAATTTGTCAGAAAGTAGACTTCCTGATGTTATAGGTCTGGATCCCAGAGTGCGGCGCCTTTGGAAACTGCCTAACCCATGCCTTGTGGTTGAAATTGGCTAGACGGTAGCACGAAGTCACAAGTCATCGTGACCGAGGGTTTTCTGGCTTTGTTCAGATTGTTGATCACGCTAGAAAACACGCCCTCTCCCAGAAACTGTAACTAAGATCTGCTCAGAATATTTGCAGTATAAACCACAGGTGGGTTCTTTGGGCGTTGATCAAACACAGATGTGCCTGAGCGAACGTCTGCATGGATTGGCTAGCGGCCCTAGTAGACAGGTGTCCTCGAATACGAGTGGCCTGCTATATATACATACCTCCCTATATCTCTTGTAGCCCTCAAGTTCCTCCCCTCTGCTTCCTCCCCACACCACGTTCTGTCATCCACTTGTTTAAGTCCGCTAGGTATGCCATGCGTTGTTTTCCCTTGTCTCTCTTTTCCTCTATTCGACCCGTGAGTATCAGATTCTCTAGGCCCTCCTTCCTCATTATGTGTCCCAGAAACTTCAGCTGCCTCTTTCTGATGTTAAGTATAAGCCTCCTCCTTCTTTGCATCCTCTCTAAGACCTCATCGTTAACTGATACAGTTTTAGGGATGAAAAGAAGTGCGTTTCATAGACCGTATTTCTTTCTTTTTATGTGCCATGTCCTTTCAGGACACCAGGTGATTATGGCTCTCCACCTCCCTCTAAACCCTTGCAGCTCTCAACAAGTTCATTCCCTCTGCTTCCTTCCCCAGACAACGTTCTGTCGTCCACTTGCTTAAGCTCACAGGTATGTCATGCATTGTTTTCCCTTGTCTCTCTTTCCCTCTATTCGACCCGCGAGTATCAGATTCTCCAGGCGCTCCTTCCTCATGTGTTCCAGAAACTTCAGCTTCCTCTTTCTGATATCAAGTATAAACTACCTCATCGTTGCTCACACGCTCGGTCATGTTATCTTTAGCGTCCTTCTATAGAAGCACATCTCTTGAGTCTCTTCTTCATCTTTGAGTAAATCGTCCAACCTTCGCTGCCGTAAAGAAGGTCAGATGTCACGTAACACCTCAGTATACCATGGATCGACCGTGTCAGCAACGATGAGGTCTTAGAGAGGTTGCAAACAAGGAGGAGACTTATATTTAGCATCAGGAAGAGGCAGCTGAAGATTCTAGGACACATAACGAGGAAGAAGGGCCTAGAGAATCTGATACTCACTAGTCAAATAGACGGAAAGAGAGACAAGGGAATACAACACGTGATATACCTGGCGGGCTTAAGCAAGTAGATGACAGAACGTGGTCTTGGGGGGGGGGGGCGATGAAGAGGACAGGAACTTGTTGAGAGCTGCAAGAAGTGGAGTGAGGTGGACAGTCATGGTTGCCTGATATGCTTTCTTTTTATGTGCTATATCCTTTCTGGACATCTCTATCTATAAAAGACAGGATGTGTGTGTGTGTGTGTGTGTGTGTAACGAATGCACGGCCGCAATTTTCGACGGATTTGCACCAAAATTTACATGCACATGCTCCAAGTTAGCAGGAACATAAGATCGACTGCATTTCCCAACTCCATCGATAGTGGAAATAATCGATTTTTTCATGCTTCTACGGCAGTTTTCATGTAGTTTGCGGGCATTTTCTACTGGCCAGTGTGAGAGCCAATAGGTAGCTGCCACGAATAGGCAGGAAGATTCTATTGGCCAGCGTGAGAGCTAACAGCTAAGTGACACGAATGTTAACTAGCATACAAAAAAATTGATAGCTGCATTCGTCACAAGTGGGAAAAATTTAAATCTGCATGGCACATTACTCCAATTGGCTCATTCGCTTGCTTAAACTCAACGTTGATTCTGATTCCGTAGAACTGGGTTTGGTGTGAAAAAGTATTTGTTGTTAACATTCTTTTTTCATTCGGCTTTTCCAGTTACGAGTCCTTTTTTAAAGCTGATCGTTTTGTGTTCATTTTGTTTAGTTCTTTTTTTCGTAACAGACTTAATGTTTAGTATAGAGTTTAGAAAAAATTTGCAGTGTGAGATAGGCAAGAAGTAAGGCATGTAGCAATATCAGCACGGCAAAGGGCACTCCTTTAAAGACAAGGAAGAGCATAAACATTTTATGTGAAGTGTTAGCGATTTCTATATGAGTCGTACGATTTTGTATCAAGCACATTGCAACGCCGGGCCATGCTGCTAGTATATATATATATATATATATATATATATATATATATATATATATATATATATATTATTTTTTTATGTTTATACGTTCTTTTTATAGATAAACATATTTAAGTAAATGCTATATTTATAATAAACAGTATTAACAACATTTAATATCCTGAATGTCCGAGAAATTGTCATAGAAAATATGCGTCCTCCAACAGGAATCGAACCTGTATCCTATACGGAACCGTCATATAGACGTGCTTTTACCGATTTTGCCACAGAGGAGCGTTTCGGTTAGCAAGGTCGATTTTACTGTTTTTAAACTACAATTCTCCATGATTTTCTCTCGTATATTCATATCTGCTCGATGCGTATCCAAATGTAAATAAATGACGTCACACATTATGAAATGTACAAAGTCCGACAATTATTTTTAAGTCATTCTTTATGTTTATACGTTCTTTTTATGGATACACGAGCCATGCTGCTAGTAGCACATAAAAAGAAAGAAAAGAATGCAGCATCAAAAACTTAAAGCTTTAAACATCTCTGCCCACTAGAGCTATCCTTGAGACATAACTTTGTCCCTCTTATACAAGATCCTGAAGTATCAGGGAAATAAAAACTAAAACGGGCATAAAAATATACAAATTACTAAGAATAACTCTAATTCCATCACTTGGCATTCGAGCCAAAAAGGAAAACAAAGAAAGTGACTGAAAATGATTATATATATATTATTATTGTCATAGAAATTCAAATATATTTGTATTATTTCAATTTTAAAACGTGAAAAAAGATTAAAATTACTTACAATGTTATCTGACAACTTTGTAATGACTATGGTCATTAAGTCTTTTGAATATAAAATAAGAAAAAGGGACTCGCCATTTTCTTCATATTGAATCTAAATGATGCAAACAAACTTTAATATGCAATAAATTCATACTGCAATTCTTCGTGTCGGGAAAGGCTAAGAATTTGAAAGAGGATAATAAAAGAAGCTAACCATTTTCTGTGTATTAAACCCATTGAATTAAATACTGTGTTTTAGTGTCCGTCTTTGTCTTTGATTTTCATTTTTGGAACATAACTGCAACTGATAGAATCTTTATAGGCTATGTGCTATGGGCAGCGCCCCGTCTTCATATAGCATTTCATCTACGTGTCATCGCCTAACTTAGAATACAACACGGGAGACAGCATTTTACGACTCCAGACTCAGCTCAAAAAGGGTGATTTTTTTTTTGAATTACATCGTATCGTGTGATAAACAGATGCCGGAAATTGAGAATATATATATATATATATATATATATATATATATATATATATATATATATATATATATATATATATATATATATGTGTGTGTGTGTGTGTGTGTGTGTGTGTGTGTGTGTGTGTGCTTTCCCTGACGATCCGCTTAGGTGAAACCTTGGTAGGTTTTCTGGCTCTCTAGGTTTGAAAAAGTCTGCTTTACTTTTGTATTGAGCACTTTTAAGTTAGTTGATTACTCGTATCGGTTTTTTTCCTTCGGGCTTTGGACCTGTATGCTGTACGATTATTTTCGACAGACGTTCATGTTCATGGCTCTTTCTTTTTTTAAAACCTTTTTTTTTTCTTCCGGATTGATTTGACCATTAGCAAATCAAGAAACCGAAGGTTTTCCGAGACGAGTGTAGTTACCTATATATATATATATATATATATATATATATATTATAAATTAATTGATTTAAAATATGTTTTTTCGCTACACAGTTCTAAACATGTTTCAAAAATGGAAGCTAAAAACTCGAATTTAATTTTGTAATTAAATTAAAGACATTAGTTCCATTTCATCCTCAAGCGAATTTTGAAGTAACTTTTAAAATTACTGGGTTTTAAAGACACAGCTAAAATCATAATTCACGTTTCCAAGGATACAGAGAAATCCAATTCAACCAGACGAGGGGTGTCTGGGTGTTCATTATGTCTGTATATTGAGCACTATTTAAATATCTATAAGAACTCCGGATTATATATCTTACTGTTCTTTCTTTATATATATATATATATATATATATATATATATATATATATGAGTGGACTCAATTATGTGACTGTTAAACAATCAACTTATTGTTAGCTACAAATGAGTAAAGTTTGTATTTGCTTGAATATTGAGGGGTTTTTTGTTTAAAATTGGTATGGGGGACTTTGATGGGGTGTAATGGATAGCAATCATGTATCTCTAGATCAATTCCGACTGAGTAGAATGTTTGATCCTTATTAGGTAATCCATAATTTCTGTCACGTGCCACAACCGAGCTACGTTTAGCCAATCATCATCAGTGTATACAGCTGGATATTCCATACAAGTTATTCCTGGCGGAAGAGATTTCATGATGGAAAGGTTGGTTTGAGAGTTCTCGGATTGGCAAGGAAACGCTGAAAAGAAATGTGCGAAAAGTTCCTGATGTCGAACATCCAGACTATAAAAATGGCGCACATGACCTCCCTTGCGACGTTTAGGGTAGACTTTCCTTTAGTAAAGCAGATAAACTAAATCATATATCATATGCGAAGTTAGTGTGACGTCGTCCCCCGGTCGCAGCGCCGACTGTGTCGTTCTATCCTGATCTACCACGGCGCCAGTTGTGACGTCCCCAAACAGCACCAATTGTGACGTCTTCGCCGCGGCGTCAGCTGTTCGCTCCTCGCTGCTCCGTCCGGGTGTCGCTGCTCCAAACGTGACGTTCTAACCCTTTTGTGATTCGGGTAGGAATCTGGTTAGATTGATACCAGCCTCGCCGTTCCCAACCTGCCTCCAACGCCTGGTTACCAGGGTAACTGCACTGATCTCCAGTCTGCCTACCCACGTTTAGACAGACGAGATCAAACAGGGGTTGGGGCCGTAATGCAAGCTGAGTTCAACGGGGGTGATAACACACAATTATGTATAAAAGAAAATAAAATGAAAACTCACAAAGTCCAAAGTATCAAAGAAAAAGGTAACAAACTTTTTATGTCTATTTTTTCGGTACATAGGACTATGTCTACTTCCTGACCCGTTCTGCGTTCTGTTTTCGCTAGGCAAACTTTAACGCTTCAAGTTGTCTGCTCTCTAAGAAATTTGTGTTTCGGTGTGTCTTTGGACGAAAGTCGAAAAACTTATTTCTGTGATCTGATTCTAAGTCGCTCTTCAAACTACTTGTTCTTGGTTGAAGAAGACTCCAAAAGTGTGCGTGAATCTTGGTCAGCTATCTTGATGCGGTTTCAACACTGGGCACTCATCTCTGCCTGCCGTCCGGGGCTCAAAACTCAAACTGCCGTCCGCGGCTGAACTGATTTCTGTCTGGTGGGGCTTCGTTTTTATTGACGCCGTCAAAACTGGGGTGGGTCTGTCGGCGCCAGGGGTTCTTCGATAATTTTAAATACGTATCCACCCTTCTTATTTCTGGTTAGGGATTTTCCACTCTATTCCATTTTTGGTAACTATTTTCTCACTCCCACTCTCTTACCGTGCTTCTGAGAGGCGTGCACTAACTTCTCCACTTTTTCGTATCGGCTTCTCACACTTACAATGAGGTCCTGGTCGGGTATCTTTCCTCCTCCTTCGTGCGTCATGTGATCCACTTGGCCAATGACGTCTTAGTCGGGTATCTTTCCTCCTCCTTCGTGCGTCATGTGATCCACTTGGCCAATGACGTCTTAGTCGGGCGTGAACAACCCGTGGCTTTGTTTTGGGAAAGAAATACCTTGCTTAACTAAAAAAAAAATTAATTAAATCGCCCTTATTATGAGCGGCCGAGGTGACAATCCTCGGTTTTAACACGTGGCGTTTGTCAGGCAGTTTATCGCTAATTGGACATGATCTAAGAAAGAAATTTTCCTAGCCACCCTGGCGTCTTTAAAGCAAAAATAAAAATATTTCATTTTCCTTTCGGCCCATGTGTTGATAACAAAAATCTTTATTATCACAGGGCAAACGTTTATTCTGTCAAAAAACTTAGCCAGTGAAAACTTCTTGTGTGGGATTTTAATTCTTTACCCAGGGAAGACTGTCTGTGTTTCGTCAATGTTCAACAATGGATTTCTTCTTTTGGTGACATCCATAGATAACAAAATTCCATTTTTCGTGGACAAGCGGAAATCGGTCAACGCTTGTTCGTAGGTGACCTAGATATTTTCGACATCTGATACCTATCAACTATAACCTTTTTCCTCCTCATTTCCGTCTCTTAAGCCGTGTGTGTGTGTGTGTGTGTTCGCCTATGACCCGTCTGGTATTATTCTTTCTTTCTTTCTTCTTCGTTTTCTCTTTCTTTCTCCCAAATCGCTTGAATGCAAAGAAAGAATTATTCTTAAAACCTAAAATATTTTTCGGCCTTAAACAATTATCAAATGGTTGATAAACCGTAAAAAAGCAAATCATATATCTATAAATATTTCTTTCAAATCGTCCGGATGCATGGTGCCACATTAGCAAGTACTGAGAATTAATATAACATTTATGGAAATGTTTGTCAGTGAGCCTCTGGGCTTCAAAGACATTTAAATCCTAAAATTAGATCCACTGACTTCAAAATGTATCTGATTCTCCTCTTTCAAATTCTGTCTATAGGTTTTTAAACACAGTTAATTATTACAATGATATCATGTCCGACAATAATATGGCAGCAATCATCATATGCAACTATGGATGTACGTATACGTCCATTTTGTTGTGTGTACATCATAAGTTTATTTCATTTTATTTGTGTACGTGTTTAATTTTGGAAATATTACGTAATTTATCTACGTATTGAACATTACATGATAAATATAAGAGTAATTGCAAGATAATTACGTACTGTTTAACGTCATATGCAAATGGATGGATAATTAAGCTTAATTATTTAATTATTTAATTAGTGGATTAAGTATAGGTTTCACGAATATCAGTGACAAGAAAGCGTTGAAATTAGGTGTCCAAAAATGCACCACATGATTCAAGTTTTTGATAAAGCTAAATCAATAACTAAATATATTAAACTTATAAAGAATAACTACGAAAGATTGAATCTATTATTACAGTGTCTTCGGGATATTATCTTTCTTATATCAACAATATACCATGTAACACAATTTCAATTGGCAAAATTATTTCTATTGGAAAACATCAAAATTACATAAGCATAAAAGAATATACACCAAATATTCTTACATATAACAAATATGCGTGCACACACACACACTCATGTATATATATATATATATATATATATATATATATATATATATATATATGTATGTATGTATGTATGTATGCATGTATGTATAATAAAAAGGCTTAAACACTAATATTCCATGGTCATAATTTGTTCCATTGGAATCGTAAATATATGTGTATGTGTATGCATGTATTTATATATTTTGCATATGTATGTGTATATTTACCACTAATATTATCTATATATATGTATATGTATGTATACTCATGAATATAAATTAAATATATTAACAGTTAAATAAGGAATAGTTTGTTGCTTGTATGTTTTATAAAATGTTTTCTGACAAAAGGTCAATTAGATCTCATTTAAATATTCATGGAGACCTACCGGATACTATTCGTAACATACTTGTTGACAACTAAAGTGTGTAATAGCTTCATTTACATAAAAAACAGGCTAAAAATAAAGGAAGCCTTATTAAAAAAAAAATTAATAATATCAACTATGAAACATGGACACAATATCTTGACCGTGTTTTGAAAAATGAAAACATTTTATAAAACATACATGCAACAAACTATTTCTAATTTAACAATTAAAATATTTAATCCTTAAAAATGGCTAAATGTATAGCCGAAAGCGCTCGGATAAAAACAACATTCGGGCAGTTTTTAATGTAATTTATTATCTGAAAAGAAAAAAGGTATTAGATCGCATGAAAAATTTAAAAATTGTCTGTCGTATTCAATGAAATGCCGAATATATATATCGAAATCGCTAAATTACCGAAATTATCTTGCTATAAAAGAGGCCCTTTATATTAAACATCTCTCTCCTACTATCAACTTAACCTTGTTTAACAATGAGCGTTACCTGCTGAAGGTTTATATATATATATTCATTCACCCAAAAAGAAGGTGATATATATATATATATATATATATATATATATATATATATATATATATATATATATATATATATATATATATATATATATATAAGAGATCGTCAGGTAAGGCTGGCTAAGTTTTAAGAAAGAATGGAATATATAGTCAATAAACAAAAAAAAAAAAAAAAAAAAAACCACCTGGACTTGGATGCTAGACGATTATTATTTTCGGCTAATGTACATGTTGTTGGTTCTTGCTTTTTTTATAGTTTTTTTTTCCCTTTGGTACTGGTTTGATTATTTGCAAATCAAGACACCGAAGGTTTTCCTAGCGAGTATAGTTTCTTATACTTATAAGATTTCTATTCATATATGTATATATATATATATATATATATATATATATATATATATATAAAATTAATAGATTCATTTTTAAATGACATTTTCATTACTTCAAACGTTACTATAGCAAATACACCGTATTTGAAATAGACGGCCATTTTTATATTTATTAAACAGGCGGATTACATCCGTCGGCCTACTCATTCGTGAAGTCTTAAATAAAGAAAAATACTTTCCTCGAGAGTAATTTATCCTGCCTCCTACGATTGTCGTGGCAAACAGCGTTTGTCTCGATGATTTCGTCGGAAGCGCTTGCTATGAGTCTGAAAATCGATATTTCAACTTCTTTTCGCTATTTCAATAGACTCGTGTTCGTTTACAAACTCGACGTGTAGGTGCCATTTAGCTTGTTCTCTTCCTTCAGAGAATAAGCTCAATCTTGTTTCTGTGGCCGTTTCTTTACTCTTACCCCAGGAAAGTAAGCCATTCTTGAACCCAGTTGCCACATGTTTATGGATCGTTTATGATAAGGTTCGACGCAAGCAGAGCTGGGAAACATGCTTACGAATGTGCAGATACCGTGGCTAAAGTCGGCTTGCCTGCAATGAAGGTGTTGCCGAGCGTTTGGTGGAATTCCAGAGAGACATTTCACTTTGAACTTCTTCCAGCCGACGAAACTATAGCAGTAAACAAGTGTCGCGATCGTCTCTCCAATTTCAATGCTACTATTCAAGAAAAACTCTCATTTTTTTTGACAACTCGTAAAGCTGCCCCATTTTACCACGACAACGCAAGACCTCACGTTGTAAAACAGAACTTAAGGACGATAACCTGTTGAAATGGGAAACCATTTGATGTGGCCACCCTATTCTCTTGACTTGACTTTTTAGGATTTTCATTTATTCAGGTCTCTTAGTTTGTTTGATGGGTCATTTAATGCGGAAATTGAATTTTCTGGGGAGCATTTGTAATTTCATTTTAAAATTAATTTCAGGTAATTATTTTGACTATATATATATATATATATATATATATATATATATATATATATATATATATATATATACACAGATTTTCTGTAGTTTACTGCTACCAGCAAGCAAAATATTTCTCCTCCCGATGATGGCCATTTTGGCCGAAACTAGTCGAGGAATCTAAATGAAATAATAATAAAAAAACGAAAGAATATTAATCTACAACCCAGTGTATCTGAAGATTTTATTTTTTTTTTTTTAATATTTTTTATTGTTCAATATATATATATATATATATATATATATATATATATATATATATATATATATATATATATATATATATATATATATATATATTTACAAATTCATGAATTATTCATACAAAAAAGAAATGCAAAAGGTTAATGATTTAATTGGCGAAATCCATCTTCGCGAACAATTCAAATAATATACAAAACCCCGAACCTTTTTGAATGAAAAGATCCTTGTTTTATAAATTTCAGTTGCATAAGGTCTTATTATTTTTACAAGCTTTCGTCTGTTCCTACAGACATCCTCAGGTATGGAATAGATTATGTTCTTGCTTTTACTCTCAGTAATAAGAGGACAACGAAAATAGATTTTAAAAATGTATTGCAGGTAACTATTTTGATATATATATATATATATATATATATATATATATATATATATATATATATATATATTACCTTCACTATAAAAATGTATTGCTATATTTTCATAGAGTTTTAACCCCAGTTTGGGTGTTCACTATTTACCCATGGCTGAGACACTAACAGCTGCTATCCCTCAAGGTCAGGATGGACTTGGTAACAACAGCAATTAAGAGCCTGTTTTTCGCTCTTCAAACCCTCCCGTTTAGAGGCCTTGTTGCCGAAAGTTATTAATCGTCATACCTAGAACTACCCAGTCTGTATAGAACAATATAAATAGCAAAAACTGACTCTGTACAGTTAATCCAAAAGTACCTCACAAAATTTTACCCAAAAAAAAAAAAAAAAAAAGAGATTTCTACAAAAATAGCATCAGCAACCTTTTAGAACGATGGCTGACAATTGTTCAAATCGATGGAGACTATGTCTTTGAGTAATAAAAGTTTTCTATATGCATGGAAATTTTTGGTTTCAATTTTTTAATCGAGCAGACACTATTGCAATAACCTAGTAGATAATTAATTTGAAATCTTATATATAAAATACAGTGTATATGTGTGTATGTTTGTGCATGTGTGTGTCCATGTAACATCTCCGCTCCCACTGGTCGGATTTCAATAGTTTATAGATCATTCAAAAGCCCTAGAAAAATTAGGCACAGGGAACGATTTTCGTTGAGCTCAGAGTCAGGGTTGCCAGATTATGCGAGGTTAAAAATATATATTAATATATTATACTATCCATTATCATTGCTTTCATGGTTCATGGGCGGTATTTAAACTAGCTACTAGAAAGCTTGGTTTGGCTATCCTCACAATAGCTAGGGAGAAATAATTGAGATAGGCATTGATAAACTAGAGAACTCAAAAATGAGTCACTGCAATTAAATAGTATAACGATAATTCTTCTGCAGCCACTTAGCTTAAAGACGATTTGATGTACGTAGATCCTTATTTTCCGTACAAACAATTATTTTCATTTCAGGGGTGACAGAACAAGGGACAATTTATAAGTTTAAATTAATATAGTGTAAAGATGGGAAAATAGAAATTAGAATTAGTTATACATTCAACATTTGAAGAGTTAGAGAAACATAATAGCTAATTAAGTAAAACCTATATTATGGAATATAATACATTAATATATACAGGGTGACCCCCAAAAAACGGGAATTTTTGAAGTGCGTATTACCAGACATGAGCAAATGGCTACACTGCGAGACAGTGACCTTGAGCAAGTAAACATTTAGCCATTTTAGAAACTATGGTTCAGTGGAACGGACAACAGCGTGCGTTAGCAGCAGTCAATGAGGAAACTCAACAGCAGATTTCAAGAATGCATTCGTACAGGAGGACGCCATCTACAGGGCGTAATTTTTAAAAAATGAAAATTCCATCATTGTTTCTTAAATGGCATATTTTAAGGTTTCAATTACTATGAATAAAATATTTTTTCTTCCATCACTCTTGGTTTTATTGGATTGTTAAACAGTTCCCGTTTTTTGTGGTCACCCTGTATTTTAACCTCGTATAATCTGGCAACACTGAATCTCAACGAAAATCGTTCCCTGTGATTAACTTTTCAAGGGCTTTTGAATTTATATTTTTTATGGGGATACTTAAAAAACAAAGTCTACACAATGAAACCTGTAACAGTTGATGAATTGAGAGCAGCCATTAAAGGAGAACGCCTAAAAATACCAAACGAAATGTTTGGTGTTGTTTTCGATTCCATTGCTTCGCGTTTTAAGCAGCATTTAGACAAGAACGGGTGTCAGTTTGGAAATAGGCGTTAGCAAAACAATAAAATAATATCTGTAGATTCTATTAAATTTTGGAAATGAAATGTATTTTAATAAACACTGAATTTATAATTAACTAGCTTAAAAGCCGCCCTATCGGACGACATTTAAGCTAGCTCCTATGGAGTACTCTTGGTTTGGCCATCGTCACAATAGCTAGGGAGGAGTAGATGCTATAGGAATCAAGAAAATACAGAACTCAAAATTGACCGCTGCATTTAAGTATTGAGTTAATGTTTACGCTTACCTTTTAAAAGTTCAACGAAAACTCTTCTGCTGCCACTTAATTTGAAGACTATTTGATGTACTTAGATGCTTACTTTCCGTACAAACCATTACTTTGATTTCATGGCTGACATATATTATATTCTCCTTCCTCTAGAAACCCTACGTACATCTCTTATGTCTTTACCTCCCCCATTTATTTCTTTTTCCCTTTTCTTCTTTTCCCATATCATTTCCGTTGAGTTGACCAATTAAATAGGTCAATGTCTGATCCTTACCACATCCTTCCTCAATATTAAGTAATATAATAATAAGAAATATAAAAATAAATTTTAAAACTCTCCCTTCCCTCTCTAAACACGACCATGTCTCTCACACTATTCCTCCCCACCTTCTATGTCAAATTATATAAGCTTAATACTGCCCGTCAAAAGTGTAAATCTTAAATTCATTTCTCGTTTTCCCCTTTTGAAAGTGAAGTCTGAAGATCCAGAGAAAAGTAAAATTCTCTGGTAAAATAAATTATTACAAATGGAGCCTTAAAGTGGTCTATTTTTCTTTTAAATTAATATATATATATATATATATATATATATATATATATATATATATATATATATATATATCACCACGATATATATATATATATAGATAGTATATTATATATTATATTCATGTGTAAAATGTTTAGCAATGTTACGGAAGTTTAAAAGCTATGAACGATTTGATAATTTAAATATTTTCCTCCGAATGGATGTTGCATGCGTGTGTGTATGTAAATGCACCCGAGATTAAGCTATCTACCCGTGTAAAACAAATGGCTTTTGAGAACGAGGTAAAACTTTGTAACGCGTGTTCGGTTTTGCAGACCCCCCATGCACCGAACAAAAAAAAAAAATAAAATAAAGGCAAAAGACGAAAAGTATAATTATTTTTTTTATTTTTTATTCCTTCTTGCGAATCCAAGATTTTTCCTCTTTTGTTCAAACACCCACGGAAACTTCAGAAAACAGCGCACGTGCTCTGTATTCCAAAAACATTGCATAAAAATAAAATAACAAAAAAAAAAAAAAACAAACCAGGATCAACCAGGATCATATATATATATATATATATATATATATATATATATATATATATATATATATTTATACACACACACACACATATATATATATATATATATATATATATATAACATATGCATATATATATATATATATACACACACACACACATATACAAATAAAAAAATAAAAAAGGAAAAAAAGAAAAAACAACCAGAATCAATAGTATATATATATATATATATATATATATATATATATATAAACACACATATATATATATATATATATATATATATAAACATGTACATATGCACGCATATATATATATACACACGCGCACACACACATATACAAATAAAAAATAAAAAAGGAAAAAAAAACAAAACAGACACAAGTATAATCGAATAGTAAATATATATATATATATATATATACACACACACACACATATATATACACGTGCACACACACACAAAATATATATATATATATATATATATATATATATATATATATATATAAAAGAAACAAAATAATGTAGTTGTTTGCTGTATGTAAAGAAACGGAATTCCGACTTAACACATGCTTGGAATGGCACATGAGCGGGATATTTGTTTGCAGTGGGTCGGTAAATCACTTCCACGTGAGCACTGTACACAGATAATGGAACTAGAGGAATTATACCTGTCATATCCCCCTACAACTAGGGTCGTTTAGAATACGCACGTAAATGTCGAAAAAAAAATATTTCGATTGCTGAATAAAGCAATCGTACACTAAATGTTTACTCGTAGCTGAAATGGGAAATCAATACACACACACACACACACACATATATATATATATATATATATATATATATATATATATATATATATGATTAAATGGACAAAGCCCTACAATTATTTTAAGACATTTTTTTATGTTTATACGTTCTTTTTATACATACAAATATTTAAGTAAATGCTCTGTTTATAATAAACAGTATTAACAATATTTACCGGCCTGAATATCTGAGAAATTTTTATAGAAAATATGCGTTCTCCGACAGAAATTGAACCTCTATCCTGTACGGAACCGTCATATAGCTAGACGTGCCTATGGCGATTGGGCCACGTTCGGTTAGCAAGGTCGATTTTACTGTTTTTAAACACAATTCTACATGATTTTCTCTCATTCATTCATATCTGCTCAATGCGTATCCAAATGTAAACAAATGACGTCATGCATTATGAAATGGACAAAGTCCTACAACTATTTTTTAAGACACACACACACACACACATATATATATATATATATATATATATATATACGATGCAATGAGATCGGAAGTAATGTCTAAATTTTAACGTTCACAGAATTAATCGAAAAGAGGGCTCGATGCCGTTAGTGAAGCGATAATTATTTATTATAATTTTATCATATAGACAAAAACAGTTTACTCACTACAAAAATGAAACTTCGTTTCGGTTCATTTCAATTGCACCTCGACGGGTTTGTACCAAATCTGGTTATGAAAAATGTTGGTTGTGGTTACGCCGAGATTTCCTCTCCACCTCTCTCTC
>CAHIKZ030000854.1:382500-437500 GCA_903632075.3 Acanthosepion pharaonis | reverse complement strand
TTCAAGCTGATGATTTTGGGAATGGCTGAAATTCACATCCCCCTCCGCCGAGGGAAATCAAACGTAGATGGAGCAAATATGTTTCGCTGCTAGCGCGCCAAGACGACTTCGGAAGAAATGGGAAGCCCCTTCCTAAGCCTGGATAAAAACAGCCTGGAGTAGGTATGTAGCTCATAGCAAGATAAAGGCAGATCACTAAATTGGTAGATATCAAGAAATATGGAATGAACAGAATAGAAAAAAGAAAGTTTTATTATCAGCAAAGGATTTGTCTATATTTCTCAGATGAGGTATTATGTACACTATTTACATTATTCGAACTATTGTCCTCATCTTTCGGTCTATATTTCTCAGATGAGGTATTATGTACACTATTTACATTATTCGAACTATTGTCCTCATCTTTCGGTCTATATTTCTCAGATGAGGTATTATGTACACTATTTACATTATTCGAACTATTGTCCTCATCTTTCGGTCTATATTTCTCAGATGAGGTATTATGTACACTATTTACATTATTCGAACTATTGTCACTCATCCTCATCTTTCGGTCTATATTTCTTGTCCTCAGATGAGGTATTATGTACACTATTTACATTATTCGAACTATTGTCCTCATCTTTCGGTCTATATTTCTCAGATGAGGTATTATGTACACTATTTACATTATTCGAACTATTGTCCTCATCTTTCGGTCTATATTTCTCAGATGAGGTATTATGTACACTATTTACATTATTCGAACTATTGTCCTCATCTTTCGGTCTATATTTCTCAGATGAGGTATTATGTACACTATTTACATTATTCGAACTATTGTCCTCATCTTTCGGTCTATATTTCTCAGATGAGGTATTATGTACACTATTTACATTATTCGAACTATTGTCCTCATCTTTCGGTCTATATTTCTCAGATGAGGTGTATTATTATTCGGACTATTGTCCTCATCTTTCATTTATATTTCAGATTATTCGAACTATTGTCCTATTGTCCTCATTTTCGGTCTATATTTCTCAGATGAGGTATTATGTACACTATTTACATTATTCGGACTATTGTCCTCATCTTTCGGTCTATATTTCTCAGATGAGGTATTATGTACACTATTTACATTATTCGGACTATTGTCCTCATCTTTCAGTCTATATTTCTCAGATGAGGTATTATGTTTACACTATTTATTATTCTCAGATGTCTATATTTCTCAGATGAGGTATGTGTACACTATTTACATTATTCGGACTATTGTCCTCATCTTTCTGTCTATATTTCTGAGATGAGGTATTATGTACACTATTTACATTATTCCGACTATTGTCCTCATCTTTCGGTCTATATTTCTCAGATGAGGTATTATGTACACTATTTACATTATTCGGACTATTGTCCTCATCTTTCGGTCTATATTTCTCAGATGAGGTATTATGTACACTATTTACATTATTCGGACTATTGTCCTCATCTTTCGGTCTATATTTCTCAGATGAGGTATTATGTACATTATTTACATTATTCGGATTATTGTCCTCATCTTTCTGTCTATATTTCTGAGATGAGGTATTATGTACACTATTTACATTATTCCGACTATTGTCCTCATCTTTCGGTCTATATTTCTCAGATGAGGTATTATGTACACTATTTACATTATTCGGACTATTGTCCTCATCTTTCGGTCTATATTTCTCAGATGAGTATTATATATGTACTATTATTATTCATTATTCGGATATATTTCTCCCAGATGAGGTGTCCATTATTCATCCTCATCTTTCGGTCTATATTTCTCAGATGAGGTATTATGTACATTATTTACATTATTCGGATTATTGTCCTCATCTTTCTGTCTATATTTCTCAGATGAGGTATTATGTACACTATTTACATTATTCGGACTATTGTCCTCATCTTTCTGTCTATATTTCTCAGATGAGGTATTATGTACACTATTTACATTATTCGGACCATTATCCTCATCTTTCTGTCTATATTTCTCAGATGAGGTATTATGTACACTATTTACATTATTCGGACTATTGTCCTCATCTTTCGGTCTATATTTATCAGATGAGGTATTATGTACACTATTTACATTATTCGGAACTCATCTTTGTCCTCATCTTTCCTATTGTCAGTATCTTTCGTCTATATTTCTCAGATGAGGTATTATGTACACTATTTACATTATTCGGACTATTGTCCTCATCTTTTTTCTCAGTCTATATTTCTCAGATGAGGTATTATGTACATTATTTACATTATTCGGATTATTGTCCTCATCTTTCTGTCTATATTTCTGAGATGAGGTATTATGTACACTATTACATTATTCGAACTATCCTGTCCTCATCTTTCAGATCTATATTTGTACACTGAGGTATTATGTACACTATTTACATTATTCGAACTATTGTCCTCATCATTTTCGGTCTATATTTCTCAGATGAAATATTATGTACACTATTTACATTATTCGAACTATTGTCCTCATCTTTCGGTCTATATTTCTCAGATGAGGTATTATGTACACTATTTACATTATTCGAACTATTGTCCTCATCTTTCGGTCTATATTTTCAGATGAGGTATTATGTACACTATTTACATTATTCGAACTATTGTCCTCATCTTTCGGTCTATATTTCTCAGATGAGGTATTATGTACACTTTTACATTATTCGGACTATTGTCCTCATCTTTCGGTCTATATTTCTCAGATGAGGTATTATGTACACTATTTACATTATTCGGACTATTGTCCTCATCTTTCGGTCTATATTTCTCAGATGAGGTATTATGTACACTATTTACATTATTCGGACTATTGTCCTCATCTTTCGGTCTATATTTCTCAGATGAGGTATTATGTACACTATTTACATTATTCGAACCTATTGTCCCTCATCTTTCTGGTCTATATTTCTCAGATGAGGTATTATGTACACTATTTACATTATTCGAACTATTGTCCTCATCTTTCGGTCTATATTTCTCAGATGAGGTATTATGTACACTATTTACATTATTCGACTATTGTCCTCATCTTTCGGTCTATATTTCTCAGATGAGGTATTATGTACATATTTACATTATTCGGACTATTGTCCTCATCTCTTTCTGTCTATATTTCTAGATGAGGTATTATGTACACTATTTACATTATTCGGACTATTGTCCTCATCTTTCGGTCTATATTTCTCAGATGAGGTATTATGTACTATTTACATTATTCGGACTATTGTCCTCATCTTTCGGTCTATTTCTCAGATGAGGTATTATGTACACTATTTACATTATTCGGACTATTGTCCTCATCTTTCTGTCTATATTTTCTGAGATTAGGTATTATGTACACTATTTACATTATTCGGACTATTGTCCTCATCTTTCGGTCTATATTTCTCAGATGAGGTATTATGTACACTATTTACATTATTCGGACTATTGTCCTCATCTTTCGGTCTATATTTCTCAGATGAGGTATTATGTACACTATTTACATTATTCGGACTATTGTCCTCATCTTTCTGTCTATATTTCTCAGATGAGGTATTATGTACACTATTTACATTATTCGGACTATTGTCCTCATCTTTCTGTCTATATTTCTCAGATGAGGTATTATGTACACTATTTACATATTCCGATTCGGTCCTTATCTTTCTGTCCTCATCTTTCTGTCTATATTTCTGAGATGAGGTATTATGTACACTATTTATATTCGGACTATTGTCCTCATCTTTCTGTCTATATTTCTCAGATGAGGTATTATGTACACTATTTACATTATTCGGACTATTGTCCTCATCTTTCTGTCTATATTTCTGAGATGAGGTATTATGTACACTATTTACATTATTCGGACTATTGTCCTCATCTTTCTGTCTATATTTCTCAGATGAGGTATTATGTACACTATTTACATTATTCGGACTATTGTCCTCATCTTTCTGTCTATATTTCTCAGATGAGGTATTATGTACACTATTTACATTATTCGGACTATTGTCCTCATCTTTCTGTCTATATTTCTCAGATGAGGTATTATGTACACTATTTACATTATTCGGACTATTGTCCTCATCTTTCTGTCTATATTTCTGAGATGAGGTATTATGTACACTATTTACATTATTCGGACTATTGTCCTCATCTTTCTTTCTCAGATCTATTTTCTCACTATTGTCCTCATGAGGTGATTATTATGTACACTATTTACATTATTCGGACTATTGTCCTCATCTTTCTGTCTATATTTCTGAGATGAGGTATTATGTACACTATTTACATTATTCGACTATTGTCCTCATCTTTCTGTCTATATTTCTCAGATGAGGTATTATGTACACTATTTACATTATTCGGACTATTGTCCTCATCTTTCTGTCTATTATTTCCTGAGATGAGGTATTATGTACACTATTTACATTATTCGGACTATTGTCCTCATCTTTCTGTCTATATTTCTCAGATGAGGTATTATGTACACTATTTACATTATTCGGACTATTGTCCTCATCTTTCTGTCTATATTTCTGAGATGAGGTATTATGTACACTATTTACATTATTCGGACTATTGTCCTCATCTTTCTGTCTATATTTCTCAGATGAGGTATTATGTACACTATTTACATTATTCGGACTATTGTCCTCATCTTTCTGTCTATATTTCTGAGATGAGGTATTATGTACACTATTTACATTATTCGGACTATTGTCCTCATCTTTCTGTCTATATTTCTGAGATGAGGTATTATGTACACTATTTACATTATTCGGACTATTGTCCTCATCTTTCTGTCTATATTTCTCAGATGAGGTATTATGTACACTATTTACATTATTCGGACTATTGTCCTCATCTTTCTGTCTATATTTCTCAGATGAGGTATTATGTACACTATTTACATTATTCAGGACTATTGTCCTCATCTTTCTGTCTATATTTCTGAGATGAGGTATTATGTACACTATTTACATTATTCGACTATTGTCCTCATCTTTCTGTCTATATTTCTCAGATGAGGTATTATGTACACTATTTTACATTATTCGGACTATTGTCCTCATCTTTCTGTCTATATTTCTCAGATGAGGTATTATGTACACTATTTACATTATTCGGACTATTGTCCTCATCTTTCTGTCTATATTTCTCAGATGAGGTATTATGTACACTATTTACATTATTCGGACTATTGTCCTCATCTTTCTGTCTATATTTCTCAGATGAGGTATTATGTACACTATTTACATTATTCGGACTATTGTCCTCATCTTTCTGTCTATATTTCTCAGATGAGGTATTATGTACACTATTTACATTATTCGGACTATTGTCCTCATCTTTCTGTCTATATTTCTCAGATGAGGTATTATGTACACTATTTACATTATTCGGACTATTGTCCTCATCTTTCTGTCTATATTTCTCAGATGAGGTATTATGTACACTATTTACATTATTCGGACTATTGTCCTCATCTTTCTGTCTATATTTCTGAGATGAGGTATTATGTACACTATTTACATTATTCGGACTATTGTCCTCATCTTTCTGTCTATATTTCTCAGATGAGGTATTATGTACACTATTTACATTATTTATTGTCCTCATTTTCTGTCTATTTTCTCAGGATGAGGTTTATGTCCTATTTATTCTTTTGTCCTCATCTTTCTGTCTATATTTCTGAGATGAGGTATTATGCACACTATTTACATTATTCGGGCTATTGTCCTCATCTTTCTGTCTATATTTCTGAGATGAGGTATTATGTACACTATTTACATTATTCGGACTATTGTCCTCATCTTTCTGTCTATATTTCTCAGATGAGATGAGGTTTATTATGTACACTATTTTATATTTATCATTATTCACTACATTATTGTCCTTCATCTTTCTGTCTATATTTCTGAGATGAGGTATTATGTACACTATTTACATTATTCGGACTATTGTCCTCATCTTTCTGTCTATATTTCTGAGATGAGGTATTATGCACACTATTTACATTATTCGGGCTATTTTTCTCATCTTTCTGGCTATATTTCTCAGATGAGGTATTATGTACACTATTTACATTATTCAAACTATTGTCCTCATCTTTCTGTCTATATTTCTGAGATGAGGTATTATGTACACTATTTGCATTATTCAGACTATTGTCCTCATCTTTCTCTCTATATTTCTGAGATGAGGTATTATGTACACTATTTACATTATTCGGACTATTGTCCTCATCTTTCTGTCTATATTTCTGAGATGAGGTATTATGTACACTATTTACATTATTTGGACTATTGTCCTCATCTTTCTGTCTATATTTCTGAGATGAGGTATTATGTACACTATTTACATTATTCGGACTATTGTCCTCATCTTTCTGTCTATATTTCTGAGATGAGGTATTATGTACACTATTTACATTATTCAGACTTCTTTCTGTCTATATTTCTCAGATGTATTATGTACTATTTACATTATTCGGACCATTATCCTCATCTTTCTGTCTATATTTCTCAGATGAGGTATTATGTACACTATTTACATTATTCGGACTATTGTCCTCATCTTTCTGTCTATATTTCTCAGATGAGGTATTATGTACACTATTTACATTATTCGGACTATTGTCCTCATCTTTCTGTCTATATTTCTCAGATGAGGTATTATGTACACTATTTACATTATTCGGACTATTGTCCTCATCTTTCTGTCTATATTTCTCAGATGAGGTATTATGTACACTATTTACATTATTCGGACTATTGTCCTCATCTTTCTGTCTATATTTCAGATGAGATGAGGGACTATTGTTATCTTTCACTATTTAGATGAGGTATTATTATTCGGACTATTGTCCTCATCTTTCTGTCTATATTTCTCAGATGAGGTATTATGTACACTATTTACATTATTCGGACTATTGTCCTCATCTTTCTGTCTATATTTCTCAGATGAGGTATTATGTACACTATTTACATTATTCGGACTATTGTCCTCATCTTTCTGTCTATATTTCTCAGATGAGGTATTATGTACACTATTTACATTATTCGGACTATTGTCCTCATCTTTCTGTCTATATTTCTCAGATGAGGTATTATGTACACTATTTACATTATTCGGACTATTGTCCTCATCTTTCTGTCTATAATTCTCAGATGAGGTATTATGTACACTATTTACATTATTCGGATTATTGTCCTCATCTTTCTGTCTATATTTCTGAGATGAGGTATTATGTACACTATTTACATTATTCGGATTATTGTCCTCATCTTTCTGTCTATATTTCTCAGATGAGGTATTATGTACACTATTTACATTATTCGGACTATTGTCCTCATCTTTCTGTCTATATTTCTGAGATGAGGTATTATGTACACTATTTTTACATTATTCGGACTATTGTCCTCATCTTTCTGTCTATATTTCTGAGATGAGGTATTATGTACACTATTTACATTATTCGGACTATTGTCCTCATCTTTCTGTCTATATTTCTCAGATGAGGTATTATGTACACTATTTACATTATTCGGACTATTGTCCTCATCTTTCTGTCTATAATTCTCAGATGAGGTATTATGTACACTATTTACATTATTCGACTATTGTCCTCATCTTTCTGTCTATATTTCTCAGATGAGGTATTATGTACACTATTTACATTATTCGGACTATTGTCCTCATCTTTCTGTCTATATTTCTCAGATGAGGTATTATGTACACTATTTACATTATTCGGACTATTGTCCTCATCTTTCTGTCTATATTTCTCAGATGAGGTATTATGTACACTATTTACATTATTCGGACTATTGTCCTCATCTTTCTGTCTATATTTCTCAGATGAGGTATTATGTACACTATTTACATTGTCCTCATTTTCTGACTATTGTCCTCATCTTTTCTGTCTATTTTTCTGAGATGAGGTATTATGTACACTATTTACATTATTCGGACTATTGTCCTCATCTTTCTGTCTATATTTCTCAGATGAGGTATTATGTACACTATTTACATTATTCGGACTATTGTCCCTCATCTTTCTGTCTATTTTCTCAGATGAGGTATTATGTACACTATTTACATTATTCGGACTATTGTCCTCATCTTTCTGTCTATATTTCTCAGATGAGGTATTATGTACACTATTTACATTATTCGGACTATTGTCCTCATCTTTCTGTCTATATTTCTCAGATGAGGTATTATGTACACTATTTACATTATTCGGACTATTGTCCTCATCTTTCTGTCTATATTTCTGAGGTACACTATTTACATTATTCGACTATTGTCCTCATCTTTCTGTCTATATTTCTCAGATGAGGTACTATTTACATTATTCGGACTATTGTCCTCATCTTTCTGTCTATATTTCTCAGATGAGGTATTATGTACACTATTTACATTATTCGATATTGTCCTCATCTTTCTGTCTATATTTCTGAGATGAGGTATTATGTACACTATTTACATTATTCGGACTATTGTCCTCATCTTTCTGTCTATATTTCTCAGATGAGGTATTATGTACACTATTTACATTATTCGGACTATTGTCCTCATCTTTCTGTCTATATTTCTCAGATGAGGTATTATGTACACTATTTACATTATTCGGACTATTGTCCTCATCTTTCTGTCTATATTTCTGAGATGAGGTATTATGTACACTATTTACATTATTCGGACTATTGTCCTCATCTTTCTGTCTATATTTCTCAGATGAGATGAGGTATTATGTACACTATTTACATTATTCGGACTATTGTCCTCATCTTTCTGTCTATATTTCTGAGATGAGGTATTATGTACACTATTTACATTATTCGGACTATTGTCCTCATCTTTCTGTCTATATTTCTCATCTTTCTGTCTAGATGAGGTATTATGTACACTATTTACATTATTCGGACTATTGTCCTCATCTTTCTGTCTATATTTCTCAGATGAGGTATTATGTACACTATTTACATTATTCGGACTATTGTCCTCATCTTTCTGTCTATATTTCTGAGATGAGGTATTATGTACACTATTTACATTATTCGGACTATTGTCCTCATCTTTCTGTCTATATTTCTCAGATGAGGTATTATGTACACTATTTACATTATTCGGACTTCCTCATCTTTCTGTCTATATTTCTCAGATGAGGTATTATGTACACTATTTACATTATTCGGACTATTGTCCTCATCTTTCTGTCTATATTTCTGAGATGAGGTATTATGTACACTATTTACATTATTCGGACTATTGTCCTCATCTTTCTGTCTATATTTCTATTGTCCTCAGATGAGAGGTATTATGTACACTATTTACATTATTCGGACTATTGTCCTCATCTTTCTGTCTATATTTCTGAGATGAGGTATTATGTACACTATTTACATTATTCGGACTATTGTCCTCATCTTTCTGTCTATATTTCTCAGATGAGGTATTATGTACACTATTTACATTATTCGGACTATTGTCCTCATCTTTCTGTCTATATTTCTCAGATGAGGTATTATGTTCACTATTTACATTATTCGGACTATTGTCCTCATCTTTCTGTCTATATTTCTCAGATGAGGTATTATGTTTACACACTATTTCTTTCTGTCTACATTATTCGGACTTATTGTCCTCATCTTTCTGTCTATATTTCTCAGATGAGGTATTATGTACACTATTTACATTATTCGACTATTGTCCTCATCTTTCTGTCTATATTTCTCAGATGAGGTATTATGTACACTATTTACATTATTCGGACTATTGTCCTCATCTTTCTGTCTATATTTCTCAGATGAGGTATTATGTACACTATTTACATTATTCGGACTATTGTCCTCATCTTTCTGTCTATATTTCTCAGATGAGGTATTATGTACACTATTTACATTATTCGGACTATTGTCCTCATCTTTCTGTCTATATTTCTGAGATGAGGTATTATGTACACTATTTTTACATTATTCGTATTGTCCTCATCTTTCATCTTTCTGTCTATATTTCTCAGATGAGGTATTATGTACACTATTTACATTATTCGGACTATTGTCCTCATCTTTCTGTCTATATTTCTCAGATGAGGTATTATGTACACTATTTACATTATTCGGACTATTGTCCTCATCTTTCTGTCTATATTTCTCAGATGAGGTATTATGTACACTATTTACATTATTCGGACTATTGTCCTCATCTTTCTGTCTATATTTCTCAGATGAGGTATTATGTACACTATTTATTATTCGGACTATTGTCCTCATCTTTCTGTCTATATTTCTCAGATGAGGTATTATGTACACTATTTACATTATTCGGACTATTGTCCTCATCTTTCTGTCTATATTTCTGAGATGAGGTATTATGTACACTATTTACATTATTCGGACTATTGTCCTCATCTTTCTGTCTATATTTCTCAGATGAGGTATTATGTACACTATTTACATTATTCGGACTATTGTCCTCATCTTTCTGTCTATATTTCTGAGATGAGGTCCTCATCTTTCTGTCTATTTCTCAGATGTATTATGTACACTATTTACATTATTCGGACTATTGTCCTCATCTTTCTGTCTATATTTCTCAGATGAGGTATTATGTACACTATTTACATTATTCGACTATTGTCCTCATCTTTCTGTCTATATTTCTCATGAGGTATTATGTACACTATTTACATTATTCGGACTATTGTCCTCATCTTTCTGTCTATATTTCTGAGATGAGGTATTATGTACACTATTTACATTATTCGGACTATTGTCCTCATCTTTCTGTCTATATTTCTCAGATGAGGTATTATGTACACTATTTACATTATTCGGACTATTGTCCTCATCTTTCTGTCTATATTTCTCAGATGAGGTATTATGTACACTATTTACATTATTCGGACTATTGTCCTCATCTTTCTGTCTATATTTCTGAGATGAGGTATTATGTACACTATTTACATTATTCGGACTATTGTCCTCATCTTTCTGTCTATATTTCTGAGATGAGGTATTATGTACACTATTTACATTATTCGGACTATTGTCCTCATCTTTCTGTCTATATTTCTGAGATGAGGTATTATGTACACTATTTACATTATTCGGACTATTGTCCTCATCTTTCTGTCTATATTTCTCAGATGATATTATGTACACTATTTACATTATTCGGACTATTGTCCTCATCTATTTATATTTCATTATTTCTCAGATGAGGTATTATGTACATTATTCGTCTATTGTCCTCATCTTTCTGTCTATATTTCTGAGATGAGGTATTATGTACACTATTTACATTATTCGGACTATTGTCCTCATCTTTCTGTCTATATTTCTGAGATGAGGTATTATGTACACTATTTACATTATTCGGACTATTGTCCTCATCTTTCTGTCTATATTTCAGATGAGGTATTATGTACACTATTTACATTATTCGGACTATTGTCCTCATCTTTCTCATCTATATTTCTCAGATGAGGTATTATGTACACTATTTACATTATTCGGACTATTGTCCTCATCTTTCTGTCTATATTTCTCAGATGAGGTATTATGTACACTATTTACATTATTCGGACTATTGTCCTCATCTTTCTGTCTATATTTCTGAGATGAGGTATTATGTACACTATTTACATTATTCGGACTATTGTCCTCATCTTTCTGTCTATATTTCTCAGATGAGGTATTATGTACACTATTTACATTATTCGGACTATTGTCCTCATCTTTCTGTCTATATTTCTCAGATGAGGTATTATGTACACTATTTACATTATTCGGACTATTGTCCTCATCTTTCTGTCTATATTTCTGAGATGAGGTATTATGTACACTATTTACATTATTCGGACTATTGTCCTCATCTTTCTGTCTATATTTCTGAGATGAGGTATTATGTACACTATTTACATTATTCGGACATTATTCTCAGATGAGGTATTATTGTTTACCTTGTCATCTTTCTGTCTATATTTCTCAGATGAGGTATTATGTACACTATTTACATTATTCGGACTATTGTCCTCATCTTTCTGTCTATATTTCTCAGATGAGGTATTATTATTCACTATTTACATTATTCGGACTATTGTCCTCATCTTTCTGTCTATATTTCTGAGATGAGGTATTATGTACACTATTTACATTATTCGGACTATTGTCCTCATCTTTCTGTCTATATTTCTCAGATGAGGTATTATGTACACTATTTACATTATTCGACTATTGTCCTCATCTTTCTGTCTATATTTCTGAGATGAGGTATTATGTACACTATTTACATTATTCGGACTATTGTCCTCATCTTTCTGTCTATATTTCTCAGATGAGGTATTATGTACACTATTTACATTATTCGGACTATTGTCCTCATCTTTCTGTCTATATTTCTGAGATGAGGTATTATGTACACTATTTACATTATTTGTCCTCACTTTTCTGTCTATTGTCCTGAGGTATTATGTACATCTTTTCTGTCTATATTTCTCTATATTTCTGAGATGAGGTATTATGTACACTATTTACATTATTCGGACTATTGTCCTCATCTTTCTGTCTATATTTCTGAGATGAGGTATTATGTACACTATTTACATTATTCGGACTATTGTCCTCATCTTTCTGTCTATATTTCTGAGATGAGGTATTATGTACACTATTTACATTATTCGGACTATTGTCCTCATCTTTCTGTCTATATTTCTGAGATGAGGTATTATGTACACTATTTACATTATTCGGACTATTGTCCTCATCTTTCTGTCTATATTTCTCAGATGAGGTATTATGTACACTATTTACATTATTCGGACTATTGTCCCATCTTTCTGTCTATATTTCTGAGATGAGGTATTATGTACACTATTTACATTATTCGGACTATTGTCCTCATCTTTCTGTCTATATTTCTGAGATGAGGTATTATGTACACTATTTACATTATTCGGACTATTGTCCTCATCTTTCTGTCTATATTTCTCAGATGAGGTATTATGTACACTATTTACATTATTCGGACTATTGTCCTCATCTTTCTGTCTATATTTCTGAGATGAGGTATTATGTACACTATTTACATTATTCGGACTATTGTCCTCATCTTTCTGTCTATATTTCTGAGATGAGGTATTATGTACACTATTTACATTATTCGGACTATTGTCCTCATCTTTCTGTCTATATTTCTGAGATGAGGTATTATGTACACTATTTACATTATTCGGACTATTGTCCTCATCTTTCTGTCTATATTTCTCAGATGAGGTATTATGTACACTATTTACATTATTCGGACTATTGTCCTCATCTTTCTGTCTATTTCTATGATTTATGTAGATGATTTACATTATTCCGACTATTGTCCTCATCTTTCTGTCTATATTTTCGAGGTATTATGTATTATTTCCTTATTCATCTTTCCTCATCTTTCTGTCTATATTTCTCAGATGAGGTATTATGTACACTATTTACATTATTCGGACTATTGTCCTCATCTTTCTGTCTATATTTCTCAGATGAGGTATTATGTACACTATTTACATTATTCGGACTATTGTCCTCATCTTTCTGTCTATATTTCTCAGATGAGGTATTATGTACACTATTTACATTATTCGGACTATTGTCCTCATCTTTCTGTCTATATTTCTCAGATGAGGTATTATGTACACTATTTACATTATTCGGACTATTGTCCTCATCTTTCTGTCTATATTTCTCAGATGAGGTATTATGTACACTATTTACATTATTCGGACTATTGTCCTCATCTTTCTGTCTATATTTCTGAGATGAGGTATTATGTACACTATTTACATTATTCGGACTATTGTCCTCATCTTTCTGTCTATATTTCTGAGATGAGGTATTATGTACACTATTTACATTATTCGGACTATTGTCCTCATCTTTCTGTCTATATTTCTGAGATGAGGTATTATGTACACTATTTACATTATTCGGACTATTCCCTCATCTTTCTGTCTATATTTCAGATGAGGTATTATGTACACTCATTATTCTTTCCTCATCTTTCTGTCTATTTTCTCAGATGAGGTATTATGTACACATTTACATTATTCGGACTATTGTCCTCATCTTTCTGTCTATATTTCTGAGATGAGGTATTATGTACACTATTTACATTATTCGGACTATTGTCCTCATCTTTCTGTCTATATTTCTGAGATGAGGTATTATGTACACTATTTACATTATTCGGACTATTGTCCTCATCTTTCTGTCTATATTTCTCAGATGAGGTATTATGTACACTATTTACATTATTCGGACTATTGTCCTCATCTTTCTGTCTATATTTCTGAGATGAGGTATTATGTACACTATTTACATTATTCGGACTATTGTCCTCATCTTTCTGTCTATATTTCTGAGATGAGGTATTATGTACACTATTTACATTATTCGGACTATTGTCCTCATCTTTCTGTCTATATTTCTGAGATGAGGTATTATGTACACTATTTACATTATTCGGACTATTGTCCTCATCTTTCTGTCTATATTTCTGATTATTTGGAGGTCCTCATCTATGTACACTATTTACATTATTCATTATTCAGACTATTGTCCTCATCTTTCTGTCTATATTTCTGAGATGAGGTATTATGTACACTATTTATCATTATTCGATGACTATTGTCCTCATCTTTTCTGTCTATATTTCTCTATATGAGGTATTATGTACACTATTTACATTATTCGGACTATTGTCCTCATCTTTCTGTCTATATTTCTGAGATGAGGTATTATGTACACTATTTACATTATTCGGACTATTGTCCTCATCTTTCTGTCTATATTTCTGAGATGAGGTATTATGTACACTATTTACATTATTCGACTATTGTCCTCATCTTTCTGTCTATATTTCTGAGATGAGGTATTATGTACACTATTTACATTATTCGGACTATTGTCCTCATCTTTCTGTCTATATTTCTCAGATGAGGTATTATGTACACTATTTACATTATTCGGACTATTGTCCTCATCTTTCTGTCTATATTTCTGAGATGAGGTACACTATTTACATTATTCGGACTATTGTCCTCATCTTTCTGTCTACTATTTACATTTTATTCGGACTATTGTCCTCATCTTTCTGTCTATATTTCTGAGATGAGGTATTATGTACACTATTTACATTATTCGGACTATTGTCCTCATCTTTCTGTCTATATTTCTGAGATGAGGTATTATGTACACTATTTACATTATTCGGACTATTGTCCTCATCTTTCTGTCTATATTTCTCAGATGAGGTATTATGTACACTATTTACATTATTCGGACTATTGTCCTCATCTTTCTGTCTATATTTCTCAGATGAGGTATTATGTACACTATTTACATTATTCGGACTATTGTCCTCATCTTTCTGTCTATATTTTTACTGAGATGAGGTATTATATGTACTATTTACATTATTCGGACTATTGTCCTCATCTTTCTGTCTATATTTCTCAGATGAGGTATTATGTACACTATTTACATTATTCGGACTATTGTCCTCATCTTTCTGTCTATATTTCTGAGATGAGGTATTATGTACACTATTTACATTATTCGGACTATTGTCCTCATCTTTCTGTCTATATTTCTCAGATGAGGTATTATGTACACTATTTACATTATTCGGACTATTGTCCTCATCTTTCTGTCTATATTTCTGAGATGAGGTATTATGTACACTATTTACATTATTCGGACTATTGTCCTCATCTTTCTGTCTATATTTCTGAGATGAGGTATTATGTACACTATTTACATTATTCGGACTATTGTCCTCATCTTTCTGTCTATATTTCTCAGATGAGGTATTATGTACACTATTTACATTATTCGGACTATTGTCCTCATCTTTCTGTCTATATTTCTGTGATGAGGTATTATGTACACTATTTACATTATTCATCTTTCTGACTATTGTCCTCATCTTTCTGTCTATATTTCTCAGATGAGGTATTATGTACACTATTTACATTATTCGGACTATTGTCCTCATCTTTCTGTCTATATTTCTCAGATGAGGTATTATGTACACTATTTACATTATTCGGACTATTGTCCTCATCTTTCTGTCTATATTTCTGTGATGAGGTATTATGTACACTATTAACATTATTCGGACTATTGTCCTCATCTTTCTGTCTATATTTCTGAGATGAGGTATTATGTACACTATTTACATTATTCGGACTATTGTCCTCATCTTTCTGTCTATATTTCTGTGATGAGGTATTATGTACACTATTTACATTATTCGGACTAGTGTCCTTAACTTTCTGTCTATATTTCTCAGATAAGGTATTATGTACACTATTTACATTATTCGGGCTATTATCCCCATCTTTCTGTCTATATTTCTGAGATGAGGTATTATGTACACTATTTACATTATTCAGGCTATTATCCCCATCTTTCTGTCTATATTTCTCAGATGAGGTATTATGTACACTATTTACATTATTCGGGCTATTGTTCTCATCTTTCTGTCTATATTTCTGAGATGAGGTTATTATGTACACTATTTACATTATTCGATTAGCCTCATCTTTCTGTCTATATTTCTCAGATGAGGTATTATGTACACTATTTACATTATTCGGGCTATTGTTCTCATCTTTCTGTCTATATTTCTGAGATGAGGTATTATCTACAGTTTTTCATTATTCGGGCTATTGTCCTCATCTTTCTGTCTATATTTCTGAGATGAGGTATTATGTACACTATTTACATTATTCGGACTATTGTCCTCATCTTTCTGTCTATATTTCTGAGATGAGGTATTATGTACACTATTTACATTATTCAGGCTATTGTCCTCATCTTTCTGTCTTTACATTATTTCTGTCCTCATCTTTCTGTCTATATTTCTCAGATGAGTATTATGTACACTATTTACATTATTCGGACTATTGTCCTCATCTTTCTGTCTATATTTCTCAGATGAGGTATTATGTACACTATTTACATTATTCGGACTATTGTCCTCATCTTTCTGTCTATATTTCTTATTCAATTTATGAGGTTTCTTATGTACACTATTTACATTATTCCGACTATTGTCCTCATCTTTCTGTCTATATTTCTCAGATGAGGTATTATGTACACTATTTTACATTATTCGGACTATTGTCCTCATCTTTCTGTCTATATTTCTCAGATGAGGTATTATGTACACTATTTACATTATTCGGACTATTGTCCTCATCTTTCTGTCTATATTTCTGTGATGAGGTATTATGTACACTATTTACATTATTCGGACTATTGTCCTCATCTTTCTGTCTATATTTCTCAGATGAGGTATTATGTACACTATTTACATTATTCGGACTATTGTCCTCATCTTTCTGTCTATATTTCTGAGATGAGGTATTATGTACATTTCTATTTACATTATTCGGACTATTGTCCTCATCTTTCTGTCTATATTTCTCAGATGAGGTATTATGTACACTATTTACATTATTCGGACTATTGTCCTCATCTTTTCTGTCTATATTTCTCAGATGAGGTATTATGTACACTATTTACATTATTCGGACTATTGTCCTCATCTTTCTGTCTATATTTCTCAGATGAGGTATTATGTACACTATTTACATTATTCGGACTATTGTCCTCATCTTTCATCTTTCTGTCTATATTTCTCAGATGAGGTATTATGTACACTATTTACATTATTCGGACTATTGTCCTCATCTTTCTGTCTATATTTCTCAGATGAGGTATTATGTACACTATTTACATTATTCGGACTATTGTCCTCATCTTTCTGTCTATATTTCTGAGATGAGGTATTATGTACACTATTTACATTATTCGGACTATTGTCCTCATCTTTCTGTCTATATTTCTGAGATGAGGTATTATGTACACTATTTACATTATTCGGACTATTGTCCTCATCTTTCTGTCTATATTTCTGAGATGAGGTATTATGTACACTATTTACATTATTCGGACTATTGTCCTCATCTTTCTGTCTATATTTCTCAGATGAGGTATTATGTACACTATTTATTATTCGGACTATTATCTTTCTGTCTATATTTCTCAGATGAGGTGTTATGTACACTATTTACATTATTCGGACTATTGTCCTCATCTTTCTGTCTATATTTCTCTCAGATGAGGTATTATGTACACTATTTACATTATTCGGACTATTGTCCTCATCTTTCTGTCTATATTTCTGTGATGAGGTATTATGTACACTATTTACATTATTCGGACTATTGTCCTCATCTTTCTGTCTATATTTCTGTGATGAGGTATTATGTACACTATTTACATTATTCGGACTATTGTCCTCATCTTTCTGTCTATATTTCTCAGATGAGGTATTATTTCTGTACACTATTTACATTATTCGGACTATTGTCCTCATCTTTCTGTCTATATTTCTGAGATGAGGTATTATGTACACTATTTACATTATTCGGACTATTGTCCTCATCTTTCTGTCTATATTTCTCAGATGAGGTATTATGTACACTATTTACATTATTCGGACTATTGTCCTCATCTTTCTGTCTATATTTCTGTGATGAGGTATTATGTACACTATTTACATTATTCGGACTATTGTCCTCATCTTTCTGTCTATATTTCTGATATTTCTACACTATTTACATTATTCGGATTATTGTACACTATTTACATTATTCGGACTATTGTCCTCATCTTTCTGTCTATATTTCTCAGATGAGGTATTATGTACACTATTTACATTATTCGGACTATTGTCCTCATCTTTCTGTCTATATTTCTCAGATGAGGTATTATGTACACTATTTACATTATTCGGACTATTGTCCTCATCTTTCTGTCTATATTTCTGAGATGAGGTATTATGTACACTATTTACATTATTCGGACTATTGTCCTCATCTTTCTGTCTATATTTCTCAGATGAGGTATTATGTACACTATTTACATTATTCGACTATTGTCCTCATCTTTCTGTCTATATTTCTGAGATGAGGTATTATGTACACTATTTACATTATTCGGACTATTGTCCTCATCTTTCTGTCTATATTTCTGTGATGAGGTATTATGTACACTATTTACATTATTCGGACTATTGTCCTCATCTTTCTGTCTATATTTCTGTGATGAGGTATTATGAGTATTATGTACTATTTACATTATTCGGACTATTGTCCTCATCTTTCTGTCTATATTTCTCAGATGAGGTATTATGTACACTATTTACATTATTCGGACTATTGTCCTCATCTTTCTGTCTATATTTCTGTGATGAGGTATTATGTACACTATTTACATTATTCGGACTATTGTCCTCATCTTTCTGTCTCCCCATCTTTCTCCTATATTTCTATTTCTGAGATGAGGTATTATGTACACTATTTACATTATTCGGACTATTGTCCTCATCTTTCTGTCTATATTTCTCAGATGAGGTATTATGTACACTATTTACATTATTCGGACTATTGTCCTCATCTTTCTGTCTATATTTCTGAGATGAGGTATTATGTACACTATTTACATTATTCGGACTATTGTCCTCATCTTTCTGTCTATATTTCTCAGATGAGGTATTATGTACACTATTTACATTATTCGGACTATTGTCCTCATCTTTCTGTCTATATTTCTGAGATGAGGTATTAAATACACTATTTACATTATTCGGACTATTGTCCTCATCTTTCTGTCTATATTTCTCAGATGAGGTATTATGTACACTATTTACATTATTCCGACTGTTGTCCTCATCTTTCTGTCTATATTTCTGAGATGAGGTATTATGTACACTATTTATTCATTATTCGGACTATTGTTATTCCTCATCTTTCTGTCTATATTTCTGAGATGAGGTATTATGTACACTATTTACATTATTCGGACTATTGTCCTCATCTTTCTGTCTATATTTCTGTGATGAGGTATTAAGTACACTATTTACATTATTCGGACTATTGTCCTCATCTTTCTGTCTATATTTCTGTGATGAGGTATTATGTACACTATTTACATTATTCGGACTATTGTCCTCATCTTTCTGTCTATATTTCTGTGATGAGGTATTATTTACACTATTTACATTATTCGGACTATTGTCCTCATCTTTCTGTCTATATTTCTGAGATGAGGTATTATGTACACTTATTATTCGGACTATTGTCCATCTTTTATCTATTTCTGAGATGAGGTATTCGGACTATTGTCCTCATCTTTTGTCTATATTTCTGTGATGAGGTATTATGTACACTATTTACATTATTCGGACTATTGTCCTCATCTTTCTGTCTATATTTCTGAGATGAGGTATTATGTACACTATTTACATTATTCGGACTATTGTCCTCATCTTTCTGTCTATATTTCTGAGATGAGGTATTATGTACACTATTTACATTATTCGGACCATTGTCCTCATCTTTCTGTCTATATTTCTGTGATGAGGTATTATGTACACTATTTACATTATTCGGACTATTGTCCTCATCTTTCTGTCTATATTTCTGAGATGAGGTATTATGTACACTATTTACATTATTCGGACTATTGTCCTCATCTTTCTGTCTATATTTCTGAGATGAGGTATTAAGTACACTATTTACATTATTCGGACTATTGTCCTCATCTTTCTGTCTATATTTCTGAGATGAGGTATTATTAAGTACACTATTTACATTATTCGGACTATTGTCCTCATCTTTCTGTCTATATTTCTGTGATGAGGTATTATACTATTTACATTATTCGGACTATTGTTATCATTATTTTCGGACTATTGTCCTCATTCTTTCATCTTTCTATATTTCTGAGATGAGGTATTATGTACACTATTTACATTATTCGGACTATTGTCCCCATCTTTCTGTCTATATTTCTGTGATGAGGTATTAAGTACACTATTTACATTATTCGGACTATTGTCCTCATCTTTCTGTCTATATTTCTGTGATGAGGTATTATGTACACTATTTACATTATTCGGACTATTGTCCTCATCTTTTTGTCTATATTTCTGTGATGAGGTATTAAGTACACTATTTACATTATTCGGACTATTGTCCTCATCTTTCTGTCTATATTTCTGTGATGAGGTATTAACACTATTTACATTATTCGGACTATTGTCCTCATCTTTCTATCTATGTCTATATTTCACTATTTAGGTATTCGGACTATTGTGCCCATTTCTGTCTTATTTCTGTGATGATTGTCCTACATCTTTACATTATTCGGACTATTGTCTATATTTTTGTCTATATTTCTGATGAGAGTATTATGTACACTATTTACATTATTCGGACTATTGTCCTCATCTTTCTGTCTATATTTCTGTGATGAGGTATTATGTACACTATTTACATTATTCGGACTATTGTCCTCATCTTTTGTCTATATTTCTGTGATGAGGTATTAACTACACTATTTACATTATTCGGACTATTGTCCTCATCTTTCTGTCTATATTTCTGTGATGAGGTATTAAGTACACTATTTACATTATTCGGACTATTGTCCTCATCTTTCTGTCTATATTTCTGAGATGAGGTATTATGTACACTATTTACATTATTCGGACTATTGTCCTCATCTTTCTGTCTATATTTCTGAGATGTCACTATTTACATTATTCGGACTTTGTCCTCATCTTTTTGTCTATATTTCTGTGATGAGGTATTAAGTACACTATTTACATTATTCGGACTATTGTCTCATCTTTCTGTCTATATTTCTGAGATGAGGTATTAAGTATTATTTGGACTATTTACATTATTCGGACTATTGTCCTCATCTTTTGTCTATATTTCTGATGAGGTATTAAATACACTATTTACATTATTCGGACTATTGTCCTCATCTTTCTGTCTATATTTCTGTGATGAGGTATTATGTACACTATTTACATTATTCGGACTATTGTCCTCATCTTTTGTCTATATTTCTGAGATGAGGTATTAAGTACACTATTTACATTATTCGGACTATTGTCCTCATCTTTCTGTCTATATTTCTGTGATGAGGTATTATGTACACTATTTACATTATTCGGACTATTGTCCTCATCTTTCTGTCTATATTTCTGTGATGAGGTATTATGTACACTATTTACATTATTCGGACTATTGTCCTCATCTTTTTGTCTATATTTCTGTGATGAGGTATTAAGTACACTATTTACATTATTCGGACTATTGTCCTCATCTTTCTGTCTATATTTCTGTGATGAGGTATTAAGTACACTATTTACATTATTCGGACTATTGTCCTCATCTTTTGTCTATATTTCTGTGATGAGGTATTAAGTACACTATTTACATTATTCGGACTATTGTCCTCATCTTTCTGTCTATATTTCTGTGATGAGGTATTAAGTACACTATTTACATTATTCGGACTATTGTCCTCATCTTTCTGTCTATATTTCTGTGATGAGGTATTAAGTACTATTTACATTATTCGGACTATTGTCCTCATCTTTCTGTCTATATTTCTGTGATGAGGTATTAAGTACACTATTTACATTATTCGTACCCCATCTTTTTATATTTCATTATTCGTACACTATTTACATTATTGTCCTCATCTTTCTGTCTATATTTCTGTGATGAGGTATTATACACTATTTACATTATTCGGACTATTGTCCTCATCTTTCTGTCTATATTTCTGTGATGAGGTATTAAGTACACTATTTACATTATTCGGACTATTGTCCTCATCTTTCTGTCTATATTTCTGTGATGAGGTATTAAGTACACTATTTACATTATTCGGACTATTGTCCTCATCTTTCTGTCTATATTTCTGTGATGAGGTATTAAGTACACTATTTACATTATTCGGACTATTGTCCTCATCTTTCTGTCTATATTTCTGTGATGAGGTATTAAGTACACTATTTACATTATTCGGACTATTGTCCTCATCTTTCTGTCTATATTTCTGTGATGAGTTATTAAGTACACTATTTACATTATTCGGACTATTGTGCTCATCTTTTTGTCTATATTTCTGTGATGAGGTATTAAGTACACTATTTACATTATTCGGACTATTGTCCTCATCTTTCTGTCTATATTTCTGAGATGAGGTATTATTACACACTATTTACATTATTCGGACTATTGTCCTCATCTTTTCTGTCTATATTTTCTGAGATGAGGTATTAAGTACACTATTTACATTATTCGGACTATTGTCCTCATCTTTCTGTCTATATTTCTGTGATGAGGTATTAAGTACACTATTTTACATTATTCGGACTATTGTCCTCATCTTCTGTATTTCTGTGATGAGGTATTAAGTACACTTTACATTATTCGGACTATTGTCCTCATCTTTTGTCTATATTTCTGTGATGAGGTATTAAGTACACTATTTACATTATTCGGACTATTGTCCTCATCTTTTGTCTATATTTCTGTGATGAGGTATTAAGTACACTATTTACATTATTCGGACTATTGTCCTCATCTTTTGTCTATATTTCTGTGATGAGGTATTAAGTACACTATTTACATTATTCGGACTATTGTCCTCATCTTTCTGTCTATATTTCTGTGATGAGGTATTAAATACACTATTTACATTATTCGGACTATTGTCCTCATCTTTCTGTCTATATTTCTGTGATGAGGTATTAAATAAACTGATTATTCGGACTATTGTCCTCATCTTTGTCTATTCTGTCTATATTTCTGAATTTTTACATTATTCGGACTATTGTCCTCATCTTTCTGTCTATATTTCTGTGATGAGGTATTAAGTACACTATTTACATTATTCGGACTATTGTCCTCATCTTTCTGTCTATATTTCTGTGATGAGGTATTAAGTACACTATTTACATTATTCGGACTATTGTCCTCATCTTTCTGTCTATATTTCTGTGATGAGGTATTAAGTACACTATTTACATTATTCGGACTATTGTCCTCATCTTTCTGTCTATATTTCTGTGATGAGGTATTAAGTACACTATTTACATTATTCGGACTATTGTCCTCATCTTTCTGTCTATATTTCTGTGATGAGGTATTAAGTACACTATTTACATTATTCGGACTATTGTCCTCATCTTTTTGTCTATATTTCTGTGATGAGGTATTAAGTACACTATTTACATTATTCGACTATTGTCCTCATCTTTCTGTCTATATTTCTGTGATGAGGTATTATGTACACTATTTACATTATTCGGACTATTGTGCTCATCTTTCTGTCTATATTTCTGTGATGAGGTATTAAGTACACTATTTACATTATTCGGACTATTGTCCTCATCTTTTTGTCTATATTTCTGTGATGAGGTATTAAGTACACTATTTACATTATTCGGACTATTGTCCTCATCTTTCTGTCTATATTCCTGTGATGAGGTATTAAGTACACTATTTACATTATTCGGACTGTTGTCCTCATCTTTCTGTCTATATTTCTGTGATGAGGTATTAAGTACATTATTTATATTATTCGGACTATTGTCCTCATCTTTCTGTCTATATTTCTGAGATGAGGTATTAAGTACACTATTTACATTATTCGGACTATTGTGCTCATCTTTCTGTCTATATTTCTGTGGATGAGGTATTTACAGTATTCACTATTTCCTCATCTTTATTTTCTGAGATGAGGTATTGTCCTATTTCTTTTCGGACTGTCTCATCTTTCTGTCTATGATTTCTGTATTAAGTACACTATTTTACATTATTCGGACTATTGTCCTCATCTTTTGTCTATATTTCTGTGATGAGGTATTAAGTACACTATTTACATTATTCGGACTATTGTCCTCATCTTTTGTCTATATTTCTGTGATGAGGTATTAAGTACACTTTTACATTATTCGGACTATTGTCCCTCATCTTTCTGTCTATATTTCTGTGATGAGGTATTAAGTACACTATTTACATTATTCGGACTATTGTCCTCATCTTTCTGTCTATATTTCTGAAATGAGGTATTATTAACTATTTACTTATTTACATTATTCGGACTATTGTCCTCATCTTTTTGTCTATATTTTCTGTCTATGAGGTATTAAGTACACTATTTACATTATTCGGACTATTGTCCTCATCTTTTTCTGTCTATATTTCTGTGATGAGGTATTAAGTACACTATTTACATTATTCGGACTATTGTCCTCATCTTTTGTCTATATTTCTGTGATGAGGTAGGTACTATTTACATTATTCAGACTATTGTCCTCATCTTTCTGTCTATATTTCTGTGATGAGGTATTAAGTACACTATTTACATTATTCAGACTATTGTCCTCATCTTTCTGTCTATATTTCTGTGATGAGGTATTAAGTACACTATTTACATTATTCGGACTATTGTCCTCATCTTTCTGTCTATATTTCTGTGATGAGTTATTAAAATTAATTATTTACATTATTCGGACTATTGTCCTCATCTTTCTGTCTATATTTCTGTGATGAGGTATTAAATTACACTATTTACATTATTCGGACTATTGTCCTCATCTTTTGTCTATATTTCTGTGATGAGGTATTAAGTACACTATTTACATTATTCGGACTATTGTCATCTCATCTTTCTGTGATATATTTATGATGGAGGTCCTCATTATGTATATTTCTGTGATGAGGTTTTACATTATTTACATTATTCGGACTATTGTCCCTCATCTTTCTGTCTATATTTCTGAGATGAGGTATTAAGTACACTATTTACATTATTCGGACTATTGTCCTCATCTTTCTGTCTATATTTCTGTGATGAGGTATTAAGTACACTATTTACATTATTCGGACTATTGTCCTCATCTTTCTGTCTATATTTCTGTGATGAGGTATTATGTACACTATTTACATTATTCGGACTATTGTCCTCATCTTTTGTCTATATTTCTGTGATGAGGTATTAAGTACACTATTTACATTATTCGACTATTGTCCTCATCTTTCTGTCTATATTTCTGTGATGAGGTATTATGTAATTATTCGACTATTTTACATTATTCAGACTATTGTCCTCATCTTTCTGTCTATATTTCTGTGATTTTATTAAGTACACTATTTACATTATTCGGACTATTGTCCTCATCTTTCTGTCTATATTTCTGTGATGAGGTATTAAGTACACTATTTACATTATTCGGACTATTGTCCTCATCTTTCTGTCTATATTTCTGTGATGAGGTATTAAGTACACTATTTACATTATTCGGACTATTGTCCTCATCTTTCTGTCTATATTTCTGTGATGAGGTATTAAGTACACTATTTACATTATTCGGACTATTGTCCTCATCTTTCTGTCTATATTTCTGTGATGAGGTTATTAAGTACACTATTTACATTATTCGGACTATTGTCCTCATCTTTCTGTCTATATTTCTGTGATGAGGTATTATGTACACTATTTACATTATTCGGTCTATTGTGTACATCTTTTGTCTTATTTCATTAGGTATTAAGTACACTATTTACATTATTGTGCTCATCTTTCTATCTATATTTCTGTGATGAGGTATTTTCTGTCTATATACACTATTTACATTATTCGGACTATTGTCCTCATCTTTTTTGTCTATATTTCTGTGATGAGGTATTAAGTACACTATTTACATTATTCGGACTATTGTCCTCATCTTTTGTCTATATTTCTGTGATGAGGTATTAAGTACACTATTTACATTATTCGGACTATTGTGCTCATCTTTCTGTCTATATTTCTGTGATGAGGTATTAAGTACACTATTTACATTATTCGGACTATTGTCCTCATCTTTTTGTCTATATTTCTGTGATGAGGTATTAAGTACACTATTTACATTATTCGGACTATTGTGCTCATCTTTCTGTCTATATTTCTGTGATGATTATTCGGTTCTTTTGTCTATATTTCTGAGATGTGTTATTAAGTACACTATTTACATTATTCGGACTATTGTGCTCATCTTTCTGTCTATATTTCTGTGATGAGGTATTAAGTACACTATTTACATTATTCGGACTATTGTCCTCATCTTTCTGTCTATATTTCTGTGATGAGGTATTAAGTACACTATTTACATTATTCGACTATTGTCCTCATCTTTCTGTCTATATTTCTGTGATGAGGTATTAAGTACACTATTTACATTATTCGGACTATTGTCCTCATCTTTCTGTCTATATTTCTGTGATGAGGTATTAAGTACACTATTTACATTATTCGGACTATTGTGCTCATCTTTTTGTCTATATTTCTGTGATGAGGTATTAAGTACACTATTTTACATTATTCGACTATTGTCCTCATCTCTTTCTGTCTATATTTCTGTGATGAGGTATTAAGTACACTATTTACATTATTCGGACTATTGTCCTCATCTTTTGTCTATATTTCTGTGATGAGGTATTAAGTACACTATTTACATTATTCGGACTATTGTCCTCATCTTTCTGTCTATATTTCTGAGATGAGGTATTAAGTACACTATTTACATTATTCGGACTATTGTCCCATCTTTTGTCTATATTTCTGTGATGAGGTATTAAAGTACACTATTTACATTATTCGGACTATTGTCCTCATCTTTCTGTCTATATTTCTGAGATGTGTTATTAAGTACACTATTTACATTATTCGGACTATTGTCCTCATCTTTTTGTCTATATTTCTGTGATGAGGTATTAAGTACACTATTTACATTATTCGGACTATTGTCCTCATCTTTCTGTCTATATTTCTGAGATGTGTTATTAAGTACACTATTTACATTATTCGGACTATTGTCCTCATCTTTTTGTCTATATTTCTGTGATGAGGTATTAAGTACACTATTTACATTATTCGGACTATTGTCCTCATCTTTCTGTCTATATTTCTGTGATGAGTTATTAAGTACACTATTTACATTATTCGGACTATTGTCCTCATCTTTCTGTCTATATTTCTGTGATGAGGTATTAATTATTATGTACACTATTTACATTATTCGGACTATTGTCCTCATCTTTCTGTCTATATTTCTGTGATGAGGTATTAAGTAAACTATTTACATTATTCGGACTATTGTCCTCATCTTTCTGTCTATATTTCTGTGATGAGGTATTAAGTACACTATTTACCTTATTCGGACTATTGTCCTCATCTTTTGTCTATATTTTCTGTGATGAGGTATTAAGTACACTATTTACATTATTCGGACTATTGTCCTCATCTTTTTGTCTGTCTATATTTCTGTGATGATTTGGGACTATTAATCTTTCTGTCTATATTTCTGTTGTAGGTTATTATTTACATTATTCGGACTATTGTCCTCATCTTTCTGTCTATATTTCTGTGATGAGGTATTAAGTACACTATTTACATTATTCGGACTATTGTCCTCATCTTTCTGTCTATATTTCTGTGATGAGGTATTAAGTACACTATTTACATTATTCGGACTATTGTCCTCATCTTTCTGTCTATATTTCTGTGATGAGGTATTAAGTACACTATTTACATTTACATATTCGGACTATTGTCCTCATCTTTCTGTCTATATTTCTGTTATGAGGTATTAAGTACTATTTACATTATTCGGACTATTGTCCTCATCTTTCTGTCTATATTTCTGTGATGAGGTATTAAGTACACTATTTACATTATTCGGACTATTGTCCTCATCTTTTGTCTATATTTCTGTGATGAGGTATTAAGTACACTATTTACATTATTCGGACTATTGTCCTCATCTTTCTGTCTATATTTCTGTGATGAGGTATTAAGTACACTATTTACATTATTCGGACTATTGTCCTCATCTTTCTGTCTATATTTCTGTGATGAGGTATTAAGTACACTATTTACATTATTCGGACTATTGTCCTCATCTTTCTGTCTATATTTCTGTGATGAGGTATTAAGTACACTATTTACATTATTCGGACTATTGTCCTCATCTTTTGTCTATATTTCTGTGATGAGGTATTAAGTACACTATTTACATTATTCGGACTATTGTCCTCATCTTTTTCTGTCTATATTTCTGAGATGAGATGAGGATTAAGTACACTATTTACATTATTCGGACTATTGTCCTCATCTTTCTGTCTATATTTCTGTGATGAGGTATTAAGTACACTATTTACATTATTCGGACTATTGTCCTCATCTTTCTGTCTATATTTCTGTGATGAGGTATTAAGTACACTATTTACATTATTCGGACTATTGTCCTCATCTTTCTGTCTATATTTCTGTGATGAGGTATTAAGTACACTATTTACATTATTCGGACTATTGTCCTCATCTTTCTGTCTATATTTCTGAGATGTGTTATTAAGTACACTATTTACATTATTCGGACTATTGTCCTCATCTTGTTGTCTATATTTCTGTGATGAGGTATTAAGTACACTATTTACATTATCCGGACTATTGTGCTCATCTTTCTGTCTATATTTCTGTGATGAGGTATTAAGTACACTATTTACATTATTCGGACTATTGTCCTCATCTTGTTGTCTATATTTCTGTGATGAGGTATTAAGTACACTATTTACATTATTCGGACTATTGTCCTCATCTTTCTGTCTATTGTCCTCATCTTTCTTGGTTATTTTCTGTGATGAGGTATTAAGTACTATTTACATTATTCGGATGAGGTATTGTCCTCATCTTTTCTGTCTATATTTCTGTGATGAGGTATTAAGTACACTATTTACATTATTCGGACTATTGTCCTCATCTTTCTGTCTATATTTCTGAGATGAGGTATTAAGTACACTATTTACATTATTCGGACTATTGTCCTCATCTTTTGTCTATATTTCTGTGATGAGGTATTAAGTACACTATTTACATTATTCGGACTATTGTCCTCATCTTTCTGTCTATATTTCTGTGATGAGGTATTAAGTACACTATTTACATTATTCGGACTATTGTCCTCATCTTTCTGTCTATATTTCTGTGATGAGGTATTAAGTACACTATTTACATTATTCGGACTATTGTCATCATCTTCTGTCTATATTTCTGTGATGAGGTATTAAGTACATTTTTATTATTCGGACTATTGTCCTCATCTTTCTGTCTATATTTCTGTGATGAGGTATTAAGTACACTATTTACATTATTCGGACTATTGTCCTCATCTTTTGTCTATATTTCTGTGATGAGGTATTAAGTACACTATTTTACATTATTCGGACTATTGTCCTCATCTTTTTGTCTATATTTCTGTGATGAGGTATTAAGTACACTATTTACATTATTCGGTCTATTGTCCTCATCTTTTTGTCTATATATCTGTGATGAGTTATTAAGTACACTATTTACATTATTCGGACTATTGTGCTCATCTTTCTGTCTATATTTCTGTGATGAGGTATTAAGTACACTATTTACATTATTCGGACTATTGTCCTCATCTTTCTGTCTATATTTCTGAGATGTGTTATTAAGTACACTATTTACATTATTCGGACTATTGTCCTCATCTTTCTGTCTATATTTCTGTGATGAGGTATTAAGTACACTATTTACATTATTCGGACTATTGTGCTCATCTTTCTGTCTATATTTCTGTGATGAGGTATTATTACACTATTTACATTATTCGGACTATTGTCCTCATCTTTCTGTCTATATTTCTGTGATGAGGTATTAAGTACACTATTTACATTATTCGGACTATTGTCCTCATCTTTCTGTCTATATTTCTGTGATGAGGTATTAAGTACACTATTTACATTATTCGGACTATTGTCCTCATCTTTTTGTCTATATTTCTGAGATGTGTTATTAAGTACACTATTTACATTATTCGGACTATTGTCCTCATCTTTTTGTCTATATTTCTGTGATGAGGTATTAAGTACACTATTTACATTATTCGGACTATTGTCCTCATCTTTCTGTCTATATTTCTGAGATGAGGTATTAAGTACACTATTTACATTATTCGGACTATTGTCCTCATCTTTCTGTCTATATTTCTGAGATGAGGTATTATTACACACTATTTACATTATTCGGACTATTGTCCTCATCTTTCTGTCTATATTTCTGTGATGAGGTATTAAGTACACTATTTACATTATTCGGACTATTGTCCTCATCTTTCTGTCTATATTTCTGAGATGAGGTATTAAGTACACTATTTACATTATTCGGACTATTGTCCTCATCTTTCTGTCTATATTTCTGTGATGAGGTATTAAGTACACTATTTACATTATTCGGACTATTGTCCTCATCTTTCTGTCTATATTTCTGTGATGAGGTATTAAGTACACTATTTACATTATTCGGACTATTGTCCTCATCTTTCTGTCTATATTTCTGTGATGAGGTATTATGTACACTATTTACATTATTCGGACTATTGTCCTCATCTTTCTGTCTATATTTCTGTGATGAGGTATTAAGTACACTATTTACATTATTCGGACTATTGTCCTCATCTTTCTGTCTATATTTCTGTGATGAGGTATTAAGTACACTATTTACATTATTCGGACTATTGTCCTCATCTTTTGTCTATATTTCTGTGATGAGGTATTAAGTACACTATTTACATTATTCGGACTATTGTCCTCATCTTTCTGTCTATATTTCTGTGATGAGGTATTAAGTACACTATTTACATTATTCGGACTATTGTCCTCATCTTTCTGTCTATATTTCTGAGATGAGGTATTACACTATTTACATTATTTACATTATTCGGACTATTGTCCTCATCTTTTCTGTCTATATTTCTGTGATGAGGTATTAAGTACACTATTTACATTATTCGGACTATTGTCCTCATCTTTCTGTCTATATTTCTGTGATGAGGTATTAAGTACACTATTTACATTATTCGGACTATTGTCCTCATCTTTCTGTCTATATTTCTGTGATGAGGTATTAAGTACACTATTTACATTATTCGGACTATTGTCCTCATCTTTCTGTCTATATTTCTGTGATGAGGTATTAAGTACACTATTTACATTATTCGGACTATTGTCCTCATCTTTCTGTCTATATTTCTGTGATGAGGTATTAAGTACACTATTTACATTATTCGGACTATTGTCCTCATCTTTCTGTCTATATTTCTGTGATGAGGTATTAAGTACACTATTTACATTATTCGGACTATTGTCCTCATCTTTTTGTCTATATTTCTGTGATGAGGTATTAAGTACACTATTTACATTATTCGGACTATTGTCCTCATCTTTCTGTCTATATTTCTGTGATGAGGTATTAAGTACACTATTTACATTATTCGGACTATTGTCCTCATCTTTCTGTCTATATTTCTGTGATGAGGTATTAAGTACACTATTTACATTATTCGGACTATTGTCCTCATCTTTCTGTCTATATTTCTGTGATGAGGTATTATTTACACTATTTACATTATTCGGACTATTGTCCCATTATTCATCTTTCTGTCTATATTTCTGTGATGAGGTATTATTCGGTACACTATTTACATTATTCGGACTATTGTCCTCATCTTTCTGTCTATATTTCTGTGATGAGGTATTAAGTACACTATTTACATTATTCGGACTATTGTCCTCATCTTTTGTCTATATTTCTGTGATGAGGTATTAAGTACACTATTTACATTATTCGGACTATTGTCCTCATCTTTCTGTCTATATTTCTGTGATGAGGTATTAAGTACACTATTTACATTATTCGGACTATTGTCCTCATCTTTCTGTCTATATTTCTGTGATGAGGTATTAAGTACACTATTTACATTATTCGGACTATTGTCCTCATCTTTCTGTCTATATTTCTGTGATGAGGTATTAAGTACACTATTTACATTATTCGGACTATTGTCCTCATCTTTTGTCTATATTTCTGTGATGAGGTATTAAGTACACTATTTACATTATTCGGACTATTGTCCTCATCTTTCTGTCTATATTTCTGTGATGAGGTATTAAGTACACTATTTACATTATTCGGACTATTGTCCTCATCTTTCTGTCTATATTTCTGTGATGAGGTATTAAGTACACTATTTACATTATTCGGACTATTGTCCTCATCTTTTTGTCTATATTTCTGTGATGAGGTATTAAGTACACTATTTACATTATTCGGACTATTGTCCTCATCTTTTTGTCTATATTTCTGTGATGAGGTATTAAGTACACTATTTACATTATTCGGACTATTGTCCTCATCTTTCTGTCTGTATTTCTGAGATGTGTTATTAAGTACACTATTTACATTATTCGGACTATTGTGCTCATCTTTCTGTCTATATTTCTGTGATGAGGTATTAAGTACACTATTTACATTATTCGGACTATTGTCCTCATCTTTCTGTCTATATTTCTGTGATGAGGTATTAAGTACACTATTTACATTATTCGGACTATTGTGCTCATCTTTTTGTCTATATTTCTGTGATGAGTACACTATTAAGTACTATTATTTACATTATTCGGACTATTGTACATTATTCATCTTTCTGTCTATATTTCTGTGATGAGGTATTAAGTACACTATTTACATTATTCGGACTATTGTCCTCATCTTTCTGTCTATATTTCTGTGATGAGGTATTAAGTACACTATTTACATTATTCGGACTATTGTCCTCATCTTTCTGTCTATATTTCTGTGATGAGGTATTAAGTACACTATTTACATTATTCGGACTATTGTCCTCATCTTTCTGTCTATATTTCTGAGATGAGGTATTAAGTACACTATTTACATTATTCGGACTATTGTGCTCATCTTTCTGTCTATATTTCTGTGATGAGGTATTAAGTACACTATTTACATTATTCGGACTATTGTCCTCATCTTTCTGTCTATATTTCTGTGATGAGGTATTAAGTACACTATTTACATTATTCGGACTATTGTCCTCATCTTTCTGTCTATATTTCTGTGATGAGGTATTAAGTACACTATTTACATTATTCGGACTATTGTCCTCATCTTTCTGTCTATATTTCTGTGATGAGGTATTGTACACTATTTACATTATTCGACTATTGTCTCATCTTTCTGTCTATATTTCTGTGATGAGTTATTAAGTACACTATTTACATTATTCGGACTATTGTCCTCATCTTTTTGTCTATATTTCTGTGATGAGGTATTAAGTACACTATTTACATTATTCGGTCTATTGTCCTCATCTTTTTGTCTATATATCTGTGATGAGGTATTAAGTACACTATTTACATTATTCGGACTATTGTGCTCATCTTTCTGTCTATATTTCTGTGATGAGGTATTAAGTACATCTTTTTCTATATTATTCAGACTTATTGTTGTCTCATCTTTCTGTCTATATTTCTGTGATGAGGTATTAAGTACACTATTTACATTATTCGGACTATTGTCCTCATCTTTCTGTCTATATTTCTGTGATGAGGTATTAAGTACACTATTTACATTATTCGGACTATTGTCCTCATCTTTCTGTCTATTTTTCTGATGAGGTATTAATTAATACACTATTTACATTATTCGGACTATTGTCCTCATCTTTCTGTCTATATTTCTGTGATGAGGTATTAAGTACACTATTTACATTATTCGGACTATTGTCCTCATCTTTCTGTCTATATTTCTGAAATCAGGTATTAAGTACACTATTTACATTATTCGGACTATTGTCCTCACCTTTCTGTCTATATTTCTGAGATGTGTTATTAAGTACACTATTTACATTATTCGGACTATTGTGCTCATCTTTCTGTCTATATTTCTGTGATGAGGTATTACACTATTTACATTATTTATTACACTATTTTCTTTCTGTCTATATTTCTGTGATGAGGTATATTCACTATTTACATTATTGTTGTCCTCATCTTTCTGTCTATATTTCTGAAATCAGGTATTAAGTACACTATTTACATTATTCGGACTATTGTGCTCATCTTTCTGTCTATATTTCTGTGATGAGGTATTAAGTACACTATTTACATTATTCGGACTATTGTCCTCATCTTTCTGTCTATATTTCTGTGATGAGGTATTAAGTACACTATTTACATTATTCGGACTATTGTCCTCATCTTTTGTCTATATTTCTGTGATGAGGTATTATTGTTATTCGGACTCCCATCTCATTTTCTGTCCTATATTTCTGTCTATATTTCTGATGAGGTATTAAGTACACTATTTACATTATTCGGACTATTGTCCTCATCTTTCTGTCTATATTTCTGTGATGAGGTATTAAGTACACTATTTACATTATTCGGACTATTGTCCTCATCTTTCTGTCTATATTTCTGTGATGAGGTATTAAGTACACTATTTACATTATTCGGACTATTGTCCTCATCTTTCTGTCTATATTTCTGAGATGAGGTATTAAGTACACTATTTACATTATTCGGACTATTGTCCTCATCTTTCTGTCTATATTTCTGTGATGAGGTATTATGTACACTATTTACATTATTCGGACTATTGTCCTCATCTTTCTGTCTATATTTCTGTGATGAGGTATTAAGTACACTATTTACATTATTCGGACTATTGTCCTCATCTTTCTGTCTATATTTCTGTGATGAGGTATTATTAAGTACACTATTTACATTATTCGGACTATTGTCCTCATCTTTCTGTCTATATTTCTGTGATGAGGTATTATGTACACTATTTACATTATTCGGACTATTGTCCTCATCTTTCTGTCTATATTTCTGTGATGAGGTATTAAGTACACTATTTACATTATTCGGACTATTGTCCTCATCTTTCTGTCTATATTTCTGTGATGAGGTATTAAGTACACTATTTACATTATTCGGACTATTGTCCTCATCTTTCTGTCTATATTTCTGTGATGAGGTATTAAACTATATTTACATTATTCGACTATTGTCCTCATCTTTCTGTCTATATTTCTGTGATGAGGTATTAAGTACACTATTTACATTATTCGGACTATTGTCCTCATCTTTCTGTCTATATTTCTGATGATGAGGTATTTTACAAGACTATTGTCTATTTACATTATTTCGGACTATTGTCCTCATCTTTCTGTCTATATTTCTGATATTTCTGTGATATTATTATACACTATTTACATTATTCGGACTATTGTCCTCATCTTTCTGTCTATATTTCTGTGATGAGGTATTAAGTACACTATTTACATTATTCGGACTATTGTCCTCATCTTTCTGTCTATATTTCTGTGATGAGGTATTAAGTACACTATTTACATTATTCGGACTATTGTCCTCATCTTTCTGTCTATATTTCTGTGATGAGGTATTAAGTACACTATTTACATTATTCGGACTATTGTCCTCATCTTTCTGTCTATATTTCTGTGATGAGGTACACTATTTACATTATTCGGACTATTGTCCTCATCTTTCTGTCTATATTTCTGAGATATTTATTTACATTATTCGGACTATTGTCCTCATCTTTCTGTCTATATTTCTGTGATGAGGTATTAAGTACACTATTTACATTATTCGGACTATTGTCCTCATCTTTCTGTCTATATTTCTGTGATGAGGTATTAAGTACACTATTTACATTATTCGGACTATTGTCCTCATCTTTCTGTCTATCTTTCTGATGAGGTATATATTTCTGAGATATTCGAGGTATTTTTGTCTATATTTCTGTGATGAGGTATTACACTATTTACATTATTCGGACTATTGTCCTCATCTTTCTGTCTATATTTCTGTGATGAGGTATTAAGTACACTATTTACATTATTCGGACTATTGTCCTCATCTTTCTGTCTATATTTCTGTGATGAGGTATTAAGTACACTATTTACATTATTCGGACTATTGTCCTCATCTTTCTGTCTATATTTCTGTGATGAGGTATTATGTACACTATTTACTATTTACATTATTCGGACTTTTGTCCCCATCTTTTACTGTCTATATTTCTGAGATGAGGTATTATGAGTACACTATTTACATTATTCGGACTATTGTCCTCATCTTTCTGTCTATATTTCTGTGATGAGGTATTAAGTACACTATTTACATTATTCGGACTATTGTGCTCATCTTTCTGTCTATATTTCTGTGATGAGGTATTAAGTACACTATTTACATTATTCGGACTATTGTCCTCATCTTTCTGTCTATATTTCTGTGATGAGGTATTAAGTACACTATTTACATTATTCGGACTATTGTCCTCATCTTTCTGTCTATATTTCTGTGATGAGGTATTAAGTACACTATTTACATTATTCGGACTATTGTCCTCATCTTTTTATCTATATTTCTGTGATGAGGTATTAAGTACACTATTTACATTATTCGGACTATTGTCCTCATCTTTCTGTCTATATTTCTGAGATGATTAAGTACACTATTTTACATTATTCGGACTATTGTCCTCATCTTTCTTCTATATTTTCTTCGACTATTTACATTATTCGGACTATTGTCCTCATCTTTCTGTCTATATTTCTGTGATGAGGTATTAAGTACACTATTTACATTATTCGGACTATTGTCCTCATCTTTCTGTCTATATTTCTGAGATGAGGTATTAAGTACATTATTCACTATTTACATCTTTTTGTCTATATTTCTGTGATGAGGTATTATGTACACATTTACATTATTCTGTCTATATTTCTGTCTATGAGATGATTATTATACACTATTTACATTATTCGGACTATTGTCCTCATCTTTCTGTCTATATTTCTGAGATGAGGTATTATGTACACTATTTACATTATTCGGACTATTGTCCTCATCTTTTTGTCTATATTTCTGTGATGAGGTATTATGTACACTATTTACATTATTCGGACTATTGTCCTCATCTTTCTGTCTATATTTCTGTGATGAGGTATTATGTACACTATTTACATTATTCGACTATTGTCCTCATCTTTCTGTCTATATTTCTGAGATGAGGTATTATGTACACTATTTACATTATTCGGACTATTGTCCTCATCTTCGAGGCATCTATATTTCTGAGATGAGGTATTATGTACACTATTTACATTATTCGGACTATTGTCCTCATCTTTTCTGTCTATATTTCTGTGATGAGGTATTATGTACACTATTTACATTATTCGGACTATTGTCCTCATCTTTTGTCTATATTTCTGAGATGAGGTATTATGTACACTATTTTTATTATTCGGACTATTGTCCTCATCTTTCTGTCTATATTTCTGAGATGAGGTATTAAGTACACTATTTACATTATTCGGACTATTGTGCTCATCTTTCTGTCTATATTTCTGTGATGAGTTATTAAGTACACTATTTACATTATTCGGACTATTGTCCTCATCTTTCTGTCTATATTTCTGTGATGAGGTATTAAGTACACTATTTACATTATTCGGACTATTGTCCTCATCTTTCTGTCTATATTTCTGTGATGAGGTATTATGTACACTATTTACATTATTCGGACTATTGTCCTCATCTTTCTGTCTATATTTCTGTGATGAGGTATTATGTACACTATTTACATTATTCGGACTATTGTCCTCATCTTTTCTGTATATATTTCTGAGATGAGGTATTATTTACATTATATATTTATTTATTCGGACTTATTATGTATTGTTATCATCTTTCTGTCTATATTTCTTTTGATGAGATGTATTATGTACACTATTTACATTATTCGGACTATTGTCCTCATCTTTCTGTCTATATTTCTGTGATGAGGTATTATGTACACTATTTACATTATTCGGACTATTGTCCTCATCTTTCTGTCTATATTTCTGTGATGAGGTATTATGTACACTATTTACATTATTCGGACTATTGTCCTCATCTTTCTGTCTATATTTCTGTGATGAGGTATTATGTACACTATTTACATTATTCGGACTATTGTCCTCATCTTTCTGTCTATATTTCTGTGAGATGAGGTATTATGTACACTATTTACATTATTCGGACTATTGTCCTCATCTTTCTGTCTATATTTCTGAGATGAGGTATTATGTACACTATTTACATTATTCGGACTATTGTCCTCATCTTTTGTCTATATTTCTGTGATGAGGTATTAAGTACACTATTTACATTATTCGGACTATTGTCCTCATCTTTCTGTCTATATTTCCTCAGATGAGGTATTAAGTACACTATTTACATTATTCGGACTATTGTCCTCATCTTTCTGTCTATATTTCTGTGATGAGGTATTAAGTACACCATTTACATTATTCGGACTATTGTCCTCATCTTTCTGTCTATATTTCTGTGATGAGGTATTATGTACACTATTTACATTATTCGGACTATTGTCCTCATCTTTCTGTCTATATTTCTGTGATGAGGTATTATGTACACTATTTACATTATTCGGACTATTGTCCTCATCTTTCTGTCTATATTTCTGTGATGAGGTATTATGTACACTATTTACATTATTCGGACTATTGTCCTCATCTTTCTGTCTATATTTCTGTGATGAGGTATTAAGTACACTATTTACATTATTCGGACTATTGTCCTCATCTTTCTGTCTATATTTCTCTGATGAGGTATTATGTACACTATTTACATTATTCGGACTATTGTCCTCATCTTTTCTGTCTATATTTCAGACTATTGATGAGGTATTATGTACACTATTTACATTATTCGGACTATTGTCCTCATCTTTCTGTCTATATTTCTGTGATGAGGTATTATATACACTATTTACATTATTCGGACTATTGTCCTCATCTTTCTGTCTATATTTCTGTGATGAGGTATTATGTACACTATTTACATTATTCGGACTATTGTCCTCATCTTTCTGTCTATATTTCTGATGAGGTATTAAGTACACTATTTACATTATTCGGACTCATTGTCCTCATCTTTCTGTCTATATTTCTGTGATGAGGTATTAAGTACACTATTTACATTATTCGGACTATTGTCCTCATCTTTCTGTCTATATTTCTGAGATGAGGTATTATGTACACTATTTACATTATTCGGACTATTGTCCTCATCTTTCTGTCTATATTTCTGTGATGAGGTATTATGTACACTATTTACATTATTCGGACTATTGTCCTCATCTTTCTGTCTATATTTCTGTGATGAGGTATTATGTACACTATTTACATTATTCGGACTATTGTCCTCATCTTTCTGTCTATATTTCTGTGATGAGGTATTATTACATTATTCGACTATTGTCCTCATTTTCTGTCTATATTTCTCAGATGAGGTATTAAATACACTATTTACATTATTCGGACTATTGTCCTTTTCTGTCTATATTTCTGATGAGGTATTATGTACACTATTTACATTATTCGGACTATTGTCCTCATCTTTCTGTCTATATTTCTGTGATGAGGTATTATGTACACTATTTACATTATTCGGACTATTGTCCTCATCTTTCTGTCTATATTTCTGTGATGAGGTATTAAGTACACTATTTACATTATTCGGACTATTGTCCCTCATCTTTCTGTCTATATTTCTCAGATGAGGTATTAAGTACACTATTTACATTATTCAGACTATTGTCCTCATCTTTTGTCTATATTTCTTTGATGAGGTATTATGTACACTATTTACATTATTCGGACTATTGTCCTCATCTTTCTGTCTATATTTCTGTGATGAGGTATTATGTACACTATTTACATTATTCGGACTATTGTCCTCATCTTTCTGTCTATATTTCTGAGATGAGGTATTACATTATTACATTGTCCTATTTTCTACATTTTTCGGATATTGTCCTCATCTTTCATTATATATTTCCTCATCTTTCTGTCTATTAAATACATGAGGTATTTACATTATTCGACTATTGTCCTCATCTTTCTGTCTATATTTCTGTGATGAGGTATTAAGTACACTATTTACATTATTCGGACTATTGTCCTCATCTTTCGGTCTATATTTCTCAGATGATGAGGTATTAAGTACATTATTTACATTATTCGGACTATTGTCCTCATCTTTCTGTCTATATTTTCACAGATGAGGTATTATGTACACTATTTACATTATTCGGACTATTGTCCTCATCTTTCTGTCTATATTTCTCAGATGAGGTATTATGTACACTATTTACATTATTCGGACTATTGTCCTCATCTTTTGTCTATATTTCTGAGATGAGGTATTAAGTACACTATTTACATTATTCGGACTATTGTCCTCATCTTTCTGTCTATATTTCTCAGATGAGGTATTATGTACATTTTTACATTATTCGGACTATTGTCCCTCATCTTTCTTGTCTATATTTCTGAGATGAGGTATTATGTACACTATTTACATTATTCGACTATTGTCCTCATCTTTCTGTCTATATTTCTCAGATGAGGTATTATGTACACTATTTACATTATTCGGATCTTTTGTCTATATTTCTCATCTTTCTATTTCTATTGTCCTCATTTTTCTGTCTATATTTCTCAGATGAGGTATTATGTACACTATTTACATTATTCGGACTATTGTCCTCATCTTTCTGTCTATATTTCTGAGATGAGGTATTATGTACACTATTTACATTATTCGGACTATTGTCCTCATCTTTCTGTCTATATTTCTCAGATGAGGTATATGTACACTATTTACATTATTCGGACTATTGTCCTCATCTTTCTGTCTATATTTCTGTGATGAGGTATTATCATTATTTACATTATTCGACCATTGTCCTCATCTTTCTGTCTATATTTCTCAGATGAGGTATTATGTACACTATTTACATTATTCGGACTATTGTCCTCATCTTTTTGTCTATATTTCTGAGATGAGGTATTATGTACACTATTTACATTATTCGGACTATTGTCCTCATTTCTGTCTATATTTCTCAGATGAGGTATTATTATTACACTATTTACATTATTCGGACTCCTCATCTTTCTGTCTATATTTCTCAGATGAGGTATTAAGTACACTATTTACATTATTCGGACTATTGTCCTCATCTTTCGGTCTATATTTCTCAGATGAGGCATTATGTACACTATTTACATTATTCGGACTATTGTCCTCATCTTTCTGTCTATATTTCTGAGATGAGGTATTATGTACACTATTTACATTATTCGGACTATTGTCCTCATTTCTGTCTATATTTCTCAGATGATATTATGTACACTATTTACATTATTCGGATTATTGTCCTCATCTTTTCTGTCTATATTTCTGAGATGAGGTATTATGTACACTATTTACATTATTCGACTATTGTCCTCATCTTTCTGTCTATATTTCTCAGATGAGGTATTATGTACACTATTTACATTATTCGGACTATTGTCCTCATCTTTCTGTCTATATTTCATCAGATGAGGTATTATGTACACTATTTACATTATTCGAACTATTGTCCTCATCTTTCTATATTTCTCAGATGAGGTATTATGTACACTATTTACATTATTCGGACTATTATCCTCATCTTTCTGTCTATATTTCTCAGATGAGGTATTATGTACACTATTTACATTATTCGGACTATTATCCTCATCTTTCGGTCTATATTTATCAGATGAGGTATTATGTACACTATTTACATTATTCGGACAATTATCCTCATCTTTCTGTCTATATTTCTCAGATGAGGTATTATGTACACTATTTACATTATTCGGACTATTGTCCTCATCTTTTCGGTCTATATTTCTCAGATGAGGTATTATGTACACTATTTACATTATTCGACTATTATCCTCATCTTTCTGTCTATATTTCTCAGATGAGGTATTATGTACACTATTTACATTATTCGGACAATTGTCCTCATCTTTCTGTCTATATTTCTCAGATGAGGTATTATGTACACTATTTACATTATTCGGACTATTGTCCTCATCTTTCTGTCTATATTTCTCAGATGAGGTATTATGTACACTATTTACATTATTCGGACTATTGTCCTCATCTTTCTGTTCTCTATTATTTCTATTTACATTATTCAGACAATTGTCCTCTCATCTTTCTGGATATTTCTCAGATGAGGTATTATGTACACTATTTACATTATTCGGACTATTATCCTCATCTTTCTGTCTATATTTCTCAGATGAGGTATTATGTACACTATTTACATTATTCGGACTATTGTCCTCATCTTTCTGTCTATATTTCTCAGATGAGGTATTATGTACACTATTTACATTATTCGACCATTGTCCTCATCTTTTTCTGTCTATATTTCTCAGATGAGGTATTATGTACAATATTTTCGGACATTATTCGACTATTATTCCCCATCTTTCTGTCTATATTTCTGAGATGAGGTATTATGTACACTATTTTTACATTATTCGGACTATTGTCCTCATCTTTCTGTCTATATTTCTCAGATGAGGTATTATGTACACTATTTTACATTATTCGGACTATTGTCCTCATCTTTCTGTCTATATTTCTGAGATGAGGTATTATGTACACTATTTTATTTATTATTCGACTATATTGATGAGGTATTATGTACCATCTTTCTGTCTATATTTCTCAGATGAGGTATTATGTACACTATTTTACATTATTCGACTATTGTCCTCATCTTTCTGTCTATATTTCTCCAGATGAGGTATTATGTACACTATTTACATTATTCGGACTATTATCCTCATCTTTCTGTCTATATTTCTGATGAGGTATTATGTACACTATTTACATTATTCGGACAATTGTCCTCATCTTTCTGTCTATATTTCTCAGATGAGGTATTATGTACACTATTTACATTATTCGGACTATTGTCCTCATCTTTCTGTCTATATTTTTCTCAGATGAGGTATTATGTACACTATTTACATTATTCAGACTATTGTCCTCATCTTTCTGTCTATATTTCTCAGATGAGGTATTATGTACACTATTTACATTATTCAGACTATTATCCTCATCTTTCTGTCTATATTTCTCAGATGAGGTATTATGTATACTATTATTTACATTATTCGACTATTGTCCTCATCTTTCTGTCTATATTTTCAGATGAGGTATTATGTACACTATTTACATTATTCGGACTCCTCATCTTTCTGTCTATATTTCTCAGATGAGGTATTATGTACACTATTTACATTATTCGACTATTGTCCTCATCTTTCTGTCTATATTTCTCAGATGAGGTATTATGTACACTATTTACATTATTCGACTATTATCCTCATCTTTCTGTCTATATTTATCAGATGAGGTATTATGTACACTATTTTACATTATTCGGACAATTGTCCTCATCTTTCTGTCTATATTTATCAGATGAGGTATTATGTACACTATTTACATTATTCGGACTATTGTCCTCATCTTTCTGTCTATATTTATCAGATGAGGTATTATTATGTACACTATTTACATTATTCGACTATTGTCCTCATCTTTTCTGTCTATATTTATCAGATGAGGTATTATGTACACTATTTACATTATTCGGACTATTGTCCTCATCTTTCTGTCTATATTTCTTTATTATGTACACTATTTACATTATTCAGACTTTGTCCTCATCTTTCGGTCTATTTTATCAGATGAGGTATTATGTACACTATTTACATTATTCGGACTATTGTCCCTCATCTTTCTGTCTATATTTCTCAGATGAGGTATTATGTACACTATTTTACATTATTCGGACTATTGTCCTCATCTTTCTGTCTATATTTCTCAGATGAGGTATTATGTACACTATTTACATTATTCGGACTATTGTCCTCATCTTTCTGTCTATATTTTCTCAGATGAGGTATTATGTACACTATTTACATTATTCGGACTATTGTCCTCATCTTTCTGTCTATATTTCAGATGAGGTATTATGTACACTATTTACATTATTCGGACTATTGTCCTCATCTTTCTGTCTATATTTCTCAGATGAGGTCCTCATCTTTCTGTCTATTAGATGTATTATGTACACTATTTACATTATTCGGACTATTGTCCTCATCTTTCTGTCTATATTTGAGATGGGGTATTTTACATTATTCGAACTATTGTCATCTTTCTGTCTATTTTTCTGAGATGGGGTATTATACTGTTCTATTCACATAATTTTGACTACTTTGTCGCCATATTACAACGTTTCGGCCGTTGTACGTTCCGGCCTTCTTCAGGTGGTTGGAATGTTGAACTGAACCCTTTATGTCACTCACTGGGGTAGAATGTTCTAGTTCCACGTGCCACGTCTAATGGATATTAGCTGTCAGTTATCTCCTGTTAATTCCCCTCTCCACCGCCTTAACCAGGTATTGAAATCACAATCTTTGCGTTCTGTCACTTGAACGAGTTCACATCGCACAGTGGATAAAGGCGTTAGTTCGATCCAGTGACAGGATTTTTTTTTTACTATGTGTTATATACCCTACCTCTGGACATTAATTGGTTTGCCCCTAATCCTCATAAATACTTTGGGCACTCTAGTAAGTGGGGGTATTATGCTGTCTATGTAGTCCACCACTAGCAGTGGTTTACCTACTTCAGGCCGCTGGCGAGTATTGCATTTTGTTCATGTTATAAAGATATTTGTTTCATTTCCAACCTTTGTTTTGGTTATTCCTCATTCAGTAACCTTTTCTAGGTTACAGCAGTAGTTTTGTTACAAATGGAAATTATGACACAGAGATTCGTAGCTACACAGGAATAGCGGAAGATGCTTTCCAGAAACAAAGCAAGGTACGAGGCGAGTAGAAAATGGGATTAAAAATAAGGGAAAATAGTGTTGAACTGCTAAGTGATAGCTTATCTTCTTGTGAATGGCTTGCGTTAGTCCGTCAGTCCGTCAGTCCGCCCCTCCGTCACACTCTCTAAAATAGCTATACACGGACCGACCGAAACCAAATTTTGGGGAAAGGTGCAAACAAGAAAGGGGCTTCAAATACATACGGTTTTACTAGAGTGCATAGTGTCGTACAATATGTTTTCATTATTTCTTCTTGGAAAAATTATGCTTCATTATTTGGCATAAAAATACTCCCACTGTTTTAAAAATGATTTAATGATTAAAATAACAAATACTTATTTAATGAAAATGCAATATTGTCTTCAGCATAAAATTTCTTTTAGTTTTTAATGCAGAATGCAGTTTCCAGTTCGCCCTGCATTTGCGAGAACTATAAACAAATCACAAGGCCAAATGCATAAAAAAGTTAGGATTTGGTTGCAGAAAGAAATATTTATGCATGGCCAGTTGTATGTTGCATGCTTAAGGGTAAAAAATCCTAAGAATTTATTCTTCGCTGCTAAAAAGGAAAAATTAAATTTTATAAGATTTCATGAAGTCTTATAAAATTAAATTAAATTAAATTAAATAATTTATTAAACTGCAAAGTAGGCTTTTTGTCAAAGTATTTTTCCAAACAAATCAGCTTATTCAAATTTCATCAATTGATTTGTGAAATTGAATGAAATGTAAATCTCAACAAAAAATGCTACTGATAACTTCAATAATACTAAAAACTGTGAGGGTTTCAACATGTGTCAGCATTTACATTAGTCGGACTATTGTCCTCATCTTTGTCGCCATATTTGTCACAACGTTTCGGCCGTTGTACGCTCCGGCCTTCTTCAGGTGGTTGGAATTTCGAACTGAATCCTTTATTTCGATCACTGGGGTAGACTGTTCTAGTTCCACGTGCCATGTTTGATGGATGTCAGTTATCAGTTATCTCCTGCTAATTTTCCCTCTGAAAGTTCTCCACTGCCTTAACCAGGAATTGAACTCACCTTCTTTGGGTCTGTCATTGGATCTAACCAAAGCCTTTATCCACTGTGCCATGTGTCCTTGAGGAAGGCCGGAGCGTACAACGGCCGAAACGTTGTGACAAATATGGCGACAAAGATGAGGACAATAATCCGACTAATGTAAATACTGTACATAATACCTCATCTCAAAAATATAGACAGACTCTGATGTGTCAGCATGTTTCAAAAAAATATTCTACTGTATAAAATGACTCACAAGGAAACAAATTTTCAGTGAAATTCGAACTAAACATCTGGTTGCTTTCCAATTCTGAGATATGTCAACATATAGAATAGATTTTAATAAGCACATATATATTTCTTACTGTTTATTTTGGGCTTCACAAAGGCTCAGATAATCTTTAAGTAATTACAACTCAAGTCGCCTAAACTCTGTGAGCAGTATAGGGCCACAGCTCTCTGTAAACTAGCCATTGCTGCTGTGGTTTCCATAGCAACTTGTAGGTTTTTATGGGATGGAGTTGCTATCCCCATGTCCAACTGGTTTGGAATTCATAGTTGTCTTAGACTGGTTACAAACTGCAGCTGAAGAGCTTGGTTAGCTCTGCTATTTAACCCATAGCTAGAAGTGAGGATCCATACCTTTGCCAAGGATCTAGTGGTAGGAGGTTCTTTTCAGGGGGTGGAGTTGAAGGAGATGTTGACAGGCACTACAGCATGATCAGAGTTACCAAGAGGGCACAGCTGCGTGGCTCTACAAGACTCGGGGATGGAGGTAAAACGTAGATCGAGAAGAGAGGCCTTACCGTCCCTGTTGTAGGCAAAACGTGTGGAGGGACTGAGAAACTAAAAAAATATTTTTCCAAACAAATCTGCTTATTCAAATTTCATTGATTGGTTTACAAAATTGAACAAAACATAGAGTTTGTAAATCTCATCAAAAAATGTTAGCAATAACTTCAACAATACTAAATATTGGGTGGATTTCAACATGCATCAACATGTTGCAAAAAATTCTATTACATTTTATTTACATACATACACATGTTACAAGATGAGATCTTGCCCTGCTTCGATAAACGGAAGTTACCATCACGAGTCCCCGACTCGAAATGAAAACTGCACGTCTACGAATAGGCTCGACGCAGATACTTCCGTTTGGGATAAACTCGAAAAAAAAAAATGAAAAGAATTAAATCAACCAATCGGACCGTCTCCTGCGTATTCAAAAAATTGCCATTTGGAGCCGATAGGCGTGTATAAGTTCAACACGGGAAAGTCAAAAGGAGTGCCATTCAACGGCGGAGGCAGAAGGGTCACGTCGCTCGCTCCTGACACACTGGCCCGGCGACGAAACGAAGCATGTGACCGCTGCTGCTAAGGAACTCTCGTCCGACGCCTTGTCAAAGGGTAGCTTTCCCTCAACTTCTTAAATACGAACTTTTTACTTGTTCTTATTTTCCTCACTAAAAGAGACTAAACTTCAACAATACTAAATATTGTGAGGATTTCATGTGTCAGCATGTTGCAAAAAAAATTCTACTGTATAAAATGACCCTCAAGTATCATCATCATCTTCATCCCCTTGACTTTTGTAATCGTAGATGTGGGGTGGGGATCCAAATGCAGAAGCCACACTGAATCTCCTCCACAAGGGTCTATCAATGGCAGCCATCAGTAATTCTGGTACAGTCATAATTATCCATTGCTTGACATTGCCCAACCATTTTTTGCGTTGGCGTCCTCTCCTGCGTCCACCTTCGACAGTACCTTCGACGGTATCTTTCATGATAGTCTTGCATAAGCTGCCGTGTCTTGTAACGTGTTCAAACCATGCCATTTTCCACTGTTTGTTAAACGGCGAAGTATTATTTTTTTTGTCAAAGTATTTTTCCAAACAAATCAGCTTATTCAAATTTCATCGATTGGTATGCGAAATTGAACGAAACGTACAGTTTGTAAATCTCAACAAATATAGAGTGCCCCCACAAAAAAGGGAACTTTTTAACAATCAAATAAAACCAAGAGTGACGGAAGAAAAAATATTTTATTCATATTAATTGAAACCTTAAAACATGCCATTTAAGAAACAATGATGGAATTTTCATTTTTTTAAAATTACGTCCTGTAGATGGCGTCCTCCTGTACGAATGCATTCTTGAAATCTGCTGTTGAGATTCCTCATTGACTGCTGCAACATCTCAGCTGGGATACTGTGAATTTCATCTTGAATCCTAAATGGCGAAATATTTACTTGCTCAAGGTCACTGTTTCGCAGTGTCGCCACTTGCTTATGTCTGGCAATACGCACTTCAAAAATTCCCATTTTTTGGGATCACCCTGTACTAGCGATAACTTCAATAATACTGTAACGATATCAACTGCTAACATTTCTAGTATAAAAATAATACGTGTTTCTGGTTATAAAAAATTTGTAGCAGTCCATTTCTATAAATGTGAGCTTTATAACTTGTGGCCCTAAAACAGCATTTGAAAATGTTTATTTTTATGCTTAAATGTCACTTACTTCCTGTTTATCTTTTAATCCCCGCTAAGTATAATCTGTTACAGCATTATCAATAATACTAATGATGATAATAACTAGAAATAGCTGTAGAATTTACACGATTTTTTTTAATTTAATGATCAATCAGCTAATGGCGAGTTTTATGATAATAAAATACCCGTAAGAATTTCCCTATCACCTCGTTAAATATTTGTGCCATAGCAATCATAAATATTAATGCTGTTCGTTATTTTAAGAAATGGTTACAAATGAAAATGTATTAAATTGACAACTTCTTCCATTCATTGTCTCACTGAAACCAAGTAGCGTTTTGGATATGTATTTTGTTTTCTCACGCGATCAAAACAGAATATTCCATTATTCATGAGGTATAGCAGGAGACGATAAACTCATCTATCTTTCTTTCTTTTTTTTAATTGAAACCAAGTAGCGTCTCTTATATGCCTTTTGTCTTCACACCCGATCAAAACGGAATAATCCATTATCTATGAGACATTGGCAAGGAATAACAGTCGTGCGAATTAACGAAGAGATGGACAAGCACAATTATTATATAATAATAATAATAATAATAATAATAATAATCGACAGATATGCGAGAGTGACTCAGGCCCAAAAGTATGTACTTCTAAAATGTATTTGTGGAGCTTCACAGTCTATGCTAAGCATAGCTGAATAAAACATATTACTCGTCACCTCGACTCCAGTCACTTTCTCACAGACGTGATGTGGCTTCCCTCTGTCTTTTTTACAAATATTTTCCTGGCAACTGCTCCGACGAGCTATTTTGCCTGGTACCCCGGCCACGTGAACTTAAACGTGCTACCAGGTTGACATCCCTGTTCCACCCCTTTTACTGTTGAAACAATTAAATCTAACCGCCTCTTCTGCTCCAACAGCGTCTTCTCTCGCACTTCCCGACAGTGTGACTCCCTTCCTCTTACTCGCTTCCCTGATAGCAACCATCTTCAAAAATTTAAATGTAACGTCAATCGTCATCTTTTTTATCCTTTCCTCAACCCCCAGCCCCCGTCGTCTTTTTTTTTTACCTTCGCTATCTGTAACCCCTTGACCAGTAGTGAAACTTCCGCCTTGCTGTTGGTCAAATGCTTAAAAAAAAACAAAAGCTAAAAGGCTGTATTATCAGATAAATTTAACTCATTAAAATGCTCAAGAACCACTCAAATAGAGGGTTACTGTCAAGATAGTTCTTTGTAATGGGATGTGCATTATGTATGGAAGAGAAAGTTACAGATAGTGAAGATTGCAAGCATAAGGAAAATATATAAAAATTGATTCTTGATTTAACAGATTTGGGTTTTTTTTACGGTTTATCAACACTCTGAATTTTATTTAAATCCAAAATATATTTTGGATTGTAAGAATTATTATATGGGTGCGGAATGAATATTTAAGTAACATTTCTTTTCAGAGAATAACATTAAGTTATCCAGATACAAATTCTTTTATTTAGCCTATAGCTGTGACGAGGAGAATGATTCATACCGTTACCAAGGGTATTTGGACGTAAGTGAATGTAACGAACTCAACTGGAAATCGAACTCGGCTCTCCAACTTTTAATTCCTAGGTCACCATTGAGCTAAAGACTGTAGAATTAGAACTCATAAAACATGCAGAAAGCAGGAGAGGCATGGTGAAATAGCGAGTAACCTATTTAATGGATTTGCTTGAATGGACATCAGATCGACGAAAAGATTGATGGTAAATTTACTTAAAGCAAAAAAAAAACGATAGGAAATTGTGGAGAGCCATGATCAACCACTTCAGAAGAAGATATTACATATGAAGATATCTCGGAAAATGGAATAATCAAGGTCCTCTTCTTCACTTTTGTATGTATACCCAAAAATCGACAAAGTATGAATCAAATCTCTACGCATCTACGGTTGCATAGCAGCAGAAAATGGGCTAACAATATGCAATAAATAAATAAAATAAAAACGTCAAAGTGTGGCGAATGTGCATCAGTAGAGACGCAAAAAAGACCTAGGAGTCGAGTGTGGATTCACGTGCAGTTACGCTCGGCTTTGTCCCTGTTAGAAGCATCTTGGCATGTCCAAATACGAGCCTCTCTGCAACCTGTCCAGATACGGGTCTTGGTCATCTGTTTCACGTAAAATATAGGAGCTTACATCCTATAAGTTAAATAATGGACGTTTCTATATAAGTCCATGAGCATTTTATTGGTCCGGGAACTGGTAAATACTGATCGTAAGCAATTACATCGTTCGGGACGAGGTAATTATTTGAGTAAATGGCTTGTAAACATTAATACCTCCAAAACGAAACAGCTCTCATTTACCCACCACAGAAAACCCTCTCTGCCTCCTATCAGAACGGCTGATGCCCAACTCCATGGGTACGTCTCTCTGCGTCAGCTTGCTCTGACGCTTTCCGCTGAGCTGAGGTGGAAAAACTACATTGAATCAATAGCTTCATCTACCGCAAGGAAATTTGGTTCTCTATGTCATGCCAGAAGGTTTTTCTCACCTGAGACCATCCTTCAAATCTACAAATCAACCATTCGTCCTTGCATTGAATATTGTTGCCATATATGGTCTGGTGCCCCCGCTGTTCATCTCGAGGTCCTCGACAAAATCCAGAGACGGATATGCAATGTGATAGGCCCTGATCTGGCATGTGGTCGACAGTCACTTTCTCACAGACGTGCTGCGGCTTCCCTCTACCTTTTCTACAATTTAATGCTACTTTTTTTCTACTATTTTAATGGCAACTACTTTGTTATCCAAACTGCATGAATTTGAGCGCGATACTAGGTTGACATGTAGCCCCCCCCCCTTTCACTGTCAAATAAATAAATGTAACCGGCCCTTCTACTCCAACCGCTTCTTCACTAGAACTTCCTAACAGTGGAACGCCCTTCCTCTTAATTGCTTCTCTGATAGCTATAAACTTCAAATATTTAAATGTAATGTCAATCGACATTTTCTGGTGCCTTGGCTTTCATCACCGTCCTTCCCTTTATCCTTTCCTCAAACACCACTCTTTATTCTTGCTCTCTGTTATGATGTTGATTTGGGGTTAGTAGAGACAAACGCCAAATAACACGTAACAATAAAAAGGGTTTTAATAGGTTGGTAAAAAGGTACAGAAATCGCCTGAGTAGTCAATAACTAGCTCAGCTAAGAACTTCTCTGTCTATCTATCTTAGTATTTATCGATCCACCCACGAGAATTGAATATGGCACAAGGCTGGTTTAATGTGGGTATCTCCGAGCCCGTAGGCTCGGCCAAAAATATAGCCTTTGAAACCGCCTAGACGGATTCAGGCCTTGTCTACCTCCCCGGACGAAACCTTGCCCTTCGGCAAAGCTTCGTCCGGGTTCCTCTCTGCTAACGCAGAGAGTTCGACAGACGTCGCTTACAGTCAAAGACTCTATCACGACTCAGCTAGACTCGGAGGTCTTACCCTCTCGGTCTATCTGTCTTCTGTCATGTCAACTGACATGCCACTATTTAAAGTCATTGTTTACAGACGCCGACAAGTTCATCTTCAAGAGGGGTGGTAGGTTTCCGACACAACACTCTCACTTTCTGTAACCCCTTGCGTGCTTGTGGCACTCCCGCCTTCATTGGGGTGAAATGCTTAAAAAAGTGTAATCTGTGTCTTATTTCAGGGTTAAGTAAATTCTTAAGTTTTTGAGGCTTGAGCCTTAATTAGCTTTATTGGTTCAGGGACAGGTAAAAATTTGCCCGAAAATATTTGCGTAATTGACGTTTACTTGATTCGGGGATAGAGAAATACTCGTCGTTTTAAATTGAGTGATCATTTTACTTGGTAATTTTACACGGTAGGTAGTTCCTTTGTTGTTATTTTTACTCCGTTATAGTGGATTTTGTCGGCGCATTCTAGTGCTCACTGACAGCACTAGAAGAAGACGTATATCACAGTGTCCCTACAAGACGTAGGCGATCATAGCTCTCCACAATTTCCTGTCCATCCTAGTTCTTAATAAATTGCCTGTTTTTGTTTCCCCCAAAACTCACCAATTTACTCAACCTCACTAAGTATTATGGAATTAACACATTAATTCCATTTACATTTTACGCGCACGCGAGTTTTCCTCCCTTCCTTTCACACTCGTGCGTGTGTGCGCGCGTTTGCAACCCTTCCTCTCTCTCACAGCTAGACGTAGCAGTAATCTGGAGGAGGAAGGTCGCTAGCTCCTGCTGATGTAGTCAGCCTAACAGATTTTGAATTTTTCCCGCGCGTTTCCTGGCGTCTCAAACGAACAGCGTTTGCAAGCCAGTTGCTTCCCGATCTTCAACCTGACTAGACGGGCAACTCATTTATTCCGTGCCCTTAACCCATATGCGGGCCGGAATATCTTATTTCAACAATGTCGACCTCACACTTTACCAAGACTTCTTCTCGTCTTGAAGCTACCCGCAGGTCAGACCTTCTCCGTTTTCTGCTAGAAAATGTGCGAGACACACGACACAGCCGTGGGCAGAATTTCGTCTTCAACAAGTGACTTATTTTTATCCCTCGTCAGTCAACCTTAAATACAGACAGGGATATCTTACTGACGAATAAATATTCTTCGTCCCTTTTGGCTCGCCGTAAGCAAATTCACCAAGACGATGCAACTCACTACAAATAATTCGTCGTCTCTCTTGACTCGCCATAAGTAACTTCACTAAGACGATGCAACCAACTGCAAATAATTCTTCGTCCTTTTGGCTAGACGTCCACATCAATCCGTTAAAATTTTCAACAGTTAATTCAAGGCCTGACCAAACTCTGAGACGAGTGAACTTTCAAACTACTTTGAACCTAAACATAAAAAAGATAAAAACACAAAATCACATACACTCTCAACGCCAAAAATCCACAGTGAGTACTCCTTTCTATCTGTGCGCACCTACACCTCGTGTTAACGAGTTCCTTTTTTCCAGAACCTTATAAAAACTTTTTTCCCGCCTTGTTTATCTTGCTTTCCTATTTTGGCGCGGAACATTTTCTCTGATCTCGTACCACGAGATAATCTACTTGTTTTTCCATTTAATAAAAGAGTACACATGTTTTGCATCCAGACGCCTTTGTTATTCTATTCAGGCTATCTCTTTAATATTTATAATTTATGCACTTGTTGATTGACCCCTTTCCTCTCACTGTTCATTCACGCATTTTTTTTTATACATTGTTTGTGGACTCGGTAGTTTGGTGTAGTGTCTGGCACAAGGCCACTTCTAATATACCAGCACTGCAACCTACCGGGTCTGCAACAGTATGTTATACATGGTTTTCCACTTCCCATTTTGCCTTCAATCTATTCTGTGAGTATCAGATTTTCCAAGCACCCTTTCCTCATAAAGTGCCCTAGAATCTTCAGCTGTCTCTTCTTGATCATAAGTTTCTTTTTTGTTTCCATTTTCTCTAAAACTTCGCCGATGCTCACATATTCGGTCCGTGGTATCCTCAGCATCCTCCTGTAAAACCACATTTCTATTGCTTAACGTTTCTTTTTCAACTTGGAGGATATTGTCCAGCATTCACTGCCATACAGGAGGACAGGTATTCAGTACTCTTTTCGTTGTTCCTCAGGAAGTTTTTTTCTGTTTCTTAATACGCAACTTAACTCTTGGAATGCATCTTTGGCTATCCTAATGCGCCATCAGATTTTAGTGACGCACTTTCCTTCCACTGTTACGCTTACTGAGCGTTTAAACAAAACAAAGAATGGATATGAACAAAGTGTGGCTGTCATTAATGGTTTACAGCAATCGCTATAATGTGTAAGAAGCCACGTCCAGGAGGGGC
>CAHIKZ030000854.1:367500-377500 GCA_903632075.3 Acanthosepion pharaonis | reverse complement strand
AAAAATTGGCATTCGAACAATCTTTGATGCAAAGATTGAGAAGGATTATTGAAGCGTTAAGAGGGAAGGATTCCCGAAGAACCTCTTATTAACCCCAGCTTTATAAAACTTGCGAAGAAGGAGGAGGCGTTCACGCGTTTGCACTTCAAGCTCTAATGATTCATTTTTATTATTAGGTTTGTGAACAATGCTATATTATTTTACAGTTATTATAGCCATAGGAAATTTAATGAATATCTAAAACATTGAAACAATTTAACTCCGAGCAGCGACCACACAAGAAGGTTTCATCGATGGAATTCTTTAAGAAGAGCCAAACACTTGCGAAAGACATACCGTAAAGAAGATGAGACAGTTAGTAGCTTAGTATGCGAACGGATGATGCATACAAGAGATGACGCAGGCAGATATTACTAGACAGGGGAAAACGGGTATACAGGTAGGTGTGCGGTTATTCAATTGCAGCCATGTACACCTGGTAAACGCCAGCTACCTTGGCTAGTATAAAATATAAATTACTGCTATTCAAACTAGTTTGGCTAGTAGACTATATAGTCTATTAAAAATTAGGATTCACACATGGTCTTATGATTGCTCAAAGTTGAAATCTGCCAGCCATGTCAATTTTTATGACTAAGCTATATTTCCAACATTGAGAATTCGTCCCCATATTTTAAAATATATATATATATATATATATATATATATATATATATATTATAAAATGTTATCATATAGACAAAACCATGTTACGCATTACAAAGATGTAATAAATGTTTCAGTGCAGTTCAACTGCACTTCGACGGTGAGAATCGAAAATGGTTATGAACAATCCTGGTTGTAGTCAAGTTGTGTATGAAACGTCACTTCCTTTTTTTTCCATTTGTTTGAGAAGAAAAAATATATAGGTGACGGAGTGAAACAATAATTAAAAATTTGATAGCAGTTTTAGTGATGAATGGATTGGGTGTTTAATGTTGACTGGTCTGTGGAAATTTTCCTGCTGATAAACACCTGTGAAAAGTCTAGGCACATCATCTCACAAGTGTCCTAAGAGTGAGAGGTAGGGAAGGAAAGATGGAGATAGGGGATAGTATTACGTTTAAGTAGGTAAAAATTGTAGTGATAATTCTAGTAGTAATTGGGAATGTTATTTTTGGTTTACTAGAAAAAATTCTAGAGCTGAATTGCATGTATTTATGTTGGGTTTATCACTACTAATTCTGGAATCAATGAACGTGTTTTGTGTATTAAAATTTAGAAATAGTTATTTCCTCTAAAAAAAATGGTGTCCTCAGCATCCTTCTGTAGAACCACATATCTGTTGCTTCAAGTCTCCTCTTTACGTGTGAGGTGTGTCCAGCACTCACTGCCATACAACAGGAGGAGAGATATCACGTAGCAACTCAGCCCTCTTTGCTTCCAACGAAACTTTTCTATTTCTTAGTACTCTGCTTAACTTGTGGAAGGCATCTTTGGCTATCCCAGTGCGTGTTCGGATCTCTATATAGTACATTTCGTCCTCTGTTAAAACACTTCCCAGATATTTAAATTTGTATACATGTTTGATTTTTAAGATAGAGATAGACGGTTATAAAAAGCCTTTGCCAATGGCTGAAGTCAGTGGAAAGCTCTAAAAAATTTTGGAGGCATAAACCTTGAACAGATCGTTAACACTTGCATTATTCGGACTGTTCTACTCACCTTCATTGCCAAATTCACGACGTTTTGACCGCTGTACGCTCCGACCTTCTTCAGGTGATTATAGTTTCGAACGGAACCCTTTATTTCGCCCACCGGAGTAGATTGTTCTAGTTCCACGTGCCATGCCTTTTCCAGATGTCTCCATTATTTCCGCTTAACTCAACTCTCCAAATTTGGGTTCATCACTGCTGTGGCCTGATATTGAACTCACAACTCTTTGGGTCTAGTCACTGGATCTAACTAACGTCTTTATCCACTGGGCCAGGTGTCCTTGAGGAATATGGCAAAGAAGGTGACGATAACAGTCCGAATAATGTAAATAATGCAAGTAATCATAATACCGCATCTCAGAGATATAGACAGATATATATCATTAATAATTTACATGCAAAGTATCGGGGATTAACACGTCAAACAAAGAAAACCAATGGACATATAATAGGGACAATCGATTTATTACTCTCAACAAAATATACACGGAAAAAAATTATAGGGTGTGGAAACAAATGTGTTTTCAAGTTAGGGAAAAAAAAATAAACAGTAGAAAATTAGTCAAGATTAACCAGGCTTGACCCCCGGGACTTGCTTGATGTGCCCTAAATGCGACTGAATGTCTGCACCAGGAGGATCACGTGATAACCTTTAAAGTGACCTTTCAGTTGTGGAATCGTAGTTTCGTCTTCTCTCGATGACCCTACTCATGTTCTGATCGGCTCAAACAATACGACGAGAAAAATGACCATTATCAAACTGGATATGCAAAACGGTAATGATCACCAGAAAAACTAGCGATAACAACAGATATTAAATTTGAAACCTCCTTAAAAACGCACCAGTGGCGTCCGTGAGAATGACGGCGCAGTTGATACTGTTAAACAATGGTTGCTGTAATTTTGCATCCGTGAGTTTCAATCCCTATTCCCAGTAAGGATAACAAACAAATAACAAAAATAACACAGCCATCATAATAATCTCTTTATATTTATTTTTATCATTTCACCCCAGGCAAGGCGATAATGCCACTAAGATGGAAGTGGTTACTTGCAGTGAAAGAGAATGAGGAGACTTTAGTGAAGAGAAAGGACAATAAACGAATACGATTCAAGAAGATGTAAGACGGCAAGGGAAATTGGATTTAAATATTTGAAGTTTTTGAACGGCTTCCACAGGCGAGAAGTGCGAGGAAAGCTTCAAAATAGAACTTACGGTTTCGTGTACCTCTTTCAATAATAAAAACGATGAGACCTAGCTGCCAATCTAGTAGTGCGTTCAAATTCAATTGAGGTTCCAAGGAGAACTCATTAGAACAACTGGGAGGAAAATATTTACAGAAAAGACAGAGGGAAGCCACGTTAGAGTTGTTGAAAATGATTGAATTCGAGATTCCAGGTGAGGACAGACAACATTACACCTGACAGGAAACTGTCAGGTGATACTGATGTGATGATGATTGAGTCATTTTCATTCTTTGATCATTCCTCTAAAATAATATATATATATATATATATATATATGAAGAAAAATATATACGGAAAAAACAAACAAAAATCCTTATATACAATTTATACTGTTTTAATGTTAATATGTCAACGTCGGACGTTTCGGTCTAATAAACCATCTTCAGGGCATTCATAAATTCTAACATTATCAAGACTTTGACATATTAACATTAAAACAGTATAAATTGTATATAAGGATTTTTGTTTGTTTTTCCGTATATATTTTTCTTCATACTATCGGATTTATATCCATATATTTGCTATATATATATATATATATATATATATATATATATATATATATATATATATATATATATATAAGACTCCTGCTTTCACTCGGTCAATGTTTGTGTGTATCTCCAAAGTACATGTTATTCCTCCTGTTCAACCTCAGATCTTTCTGATCGTGTTGAGTCTTTTCATTGAATAAGGGCAACGAGTTTAGCGGGCGCTTTTATCCGACGACAAAATTCTGCATGTGTTTTTGCAAGCGAGTGTCAGAATGGCCTGCCTCTTCTTGTGTCAGCTTTGGAGTCACAGATCACAGAAAAGTGATAATTTTAACATAGGGACCTCCAACAACTCACTGAAAAGGGAACATATCATGACAAAAAAAAGGCTTAAACTTAATAAAAACCAAAAAATTATCGTCAAAATGTTTATATTACTCTTAAGAGGAAAAACCAAAGTAATTTTTAATTATTTTTTTTTTTTTGGTCGACGGTGTAATAAAGCTGGTAATAGACACTTCGCGCCGCCATTTCCGGTGAAAAGATTAATTTGGAAACTCTTGCAAAAACCAAATAATTGTCGGATTTTAATGAAACTTTCAGGACCTATTCACAAATGAATAAATCTATTTTTGCAACTATCATTTTTTTTTAAAGTCTTGGTAAAAACATTTTTTTTACATCTGTTACCTCCCTTACTTAATTTCTGTGGCGGACATGAGACAGAACCTGGGACGAGCACAACCGGTCGCGACTTGCCTTGTCCCCGCCAAAAAAGAGCCCGTATTTGCTTAGCATGTAAAGCTACTGCAGTTGAAATGAGGGAGAGAAAAAAGCACTTACCGCTCTGCTGTAATCCATCCTCGGCCAGATAACGTAAAAGAATGAGTGGGGACTGGCATCGCATTTTTATGCAATAACGATGCAATGCATTGTGGGACATGGACGCAATGAATTATGGGATCACATGAAGACGCAAGGGATTATGGGTATATGAACAACTATAAAAGCAACTACTTTTTTCCGAGTCGGGGAGTTCTTCGAGGGACGTTCACGGTTGACGGCAAGAACGGGCAGTTAGTGTGATTTGGAGACAGAACTCAAGAAGGAACGACTCAAGGTTGAAATACCAGCTGGGAGAGCTTGAATTTACTCGCTGGTTACTGTTTTCTTCATTCGCCTCAATTTCATAAAGTTTTCTAGACTTTAAAATCACCAACGAAATGATTTTAATTAGTTAAATGCAGGACACCTTAGAGAATGCAAATCATCAATTGTTTTTGCCAATCTATTAATAACTTTTCAAAAATCTGCTCCAAATCTTAAAATGAAAACTGCAAAAAAAGTATTTAATTAGTTAATTTAATAAGTTTTTAATTGTCTCTATAAATAATATATATTAAGAACATTATAACCAGGATATAATTTTTTTTTTTGCGATGAATAATAATTTTTTACAAAATTGTTTTTATTTTTAATTATAAATTTTCAAAAGTTTTTTAACATGATTTAAAATCGATAAAGTCAAGTTAAGTGAAAGCTATATTTACTAAGCGAAAATCAAAAAGCTTAATGCAAATGATCCCACCGAAAAATTAGACAATAATTAAAAGTCATTTTTCGCGTGCCTAAATGTTCTTTTTTAAAAGTATGATGTTTTATATGCAGAATCATTGTTAGAAAGTCAGGATCTTCAAGAATTGTCCCTCTTACGTTCAGGAAACCTTTAGTTTTATTAAGTTAAGAAAAATAATTTGTTTTTATTCATTTTTTTTTAATTATTTATTCTTTTCGTGAGGTATATTTTGATAACATCGTTTGAAAGGTAACCTTTTACTTCATTTTAAACTTAATATTTAGTTTAATTATTTTATATTTCATTTCATTTACATTTGAAAAAAAATTTTTTCATTTTATTTTTTAGCATTATATTTTCCCATTTCACGTCATAGACTTACCGTAAACAAGCATATAAACAGATTTTAATTGCTGGATATTCGTAAGGTATGAGGTTTCGGATTCTGCCCATGAAGAAGCGTTGTCAAACCAACTGATTTATAGGCATCAATATTCACTTTTGATGGTATATTTTGATTATCTCAAAATCTATGGTGTAAACTGTCTTATACCTTACTTTATGTTCGTCTTTTTAATACAATTTTCTTTTCCATCTTAGCATGGGAAATGATAAAAGACCATAGCATAAAAAGGATTCAGCTGTTTTTCATGCCTGAAAATCAGGCGGATTATTATAAAAAAGGTAGTTGCGTAAACATCAATTGTAAGAAGACAGTATTGTATTTCCGGTTCCTTTACTTAATATCTTCTTATTTTACTTATCTCCCTTGTTTCTTAGTGGCAATTATCTATCTGGTTGGCAATATATATATATATATATATATATATATATATATATATATGTATGTATAGATGTTAAATTAGGCAGCATATATTTTATATATAAAGAAATAATCCTATATAGAATCAATCAGCAATATTGCTGACTGAATCTATGTAGGATTTATATATGAAAATATATGCTGCATTATTTAATACGTTTATTAAAAAAACTATTGATCCGCAGTACAAATTCCTGAGGAAAAAACTACAAACAATTATTTCGTCTTCAAGTTTTAACTTTAAAGGAAAAAATTACAGCCTGACGATGAAGGAATGATTCTTCGAAAGTACTTGCTTTTAAAGGACTGCGGATCATCATACTTTACTTCGCTTTATATATATATATGGCTAAACTGGGTTCTATAGCCTTGGATGGCAACTGGTCTAGGAGAAGGGCAACTCTGAATTCAGAACCTGCAGAGGGTCGTTTGGGAACCTTGTGGCACTTAGTGCACCATGTCTCTGTATTCGTCCCTTCAAAAAGTGTGGATGGTCCTGCACGAAACCTTCACCGCTTTAATAAAAAATCATATGTGCTGTTGTCGGGCTGTCGGTTTACTAAGAACTGATCTGCTTGACTCTCATACGTCGAATTCGACCGGAGAGTCGATATATATATATATATATATATATATATATATATATATATATATATATATATACAAATTTCCAAGAGGATAGAATCCAGGTAGAACTCAGTGTCCAGGACAGAGTAGGAATATAGCATAAAAGGCTGAAACATTAATATCCCATGGTTATAATCTATTATATTAGAATTGTAATCACGATCATCAGACCTGTAGTAAATTATAGGTCTGATGATTTGACTCGTGATTACGATTCTAATGTAATAAATAACCATAGAATATTAGTGTTTCAGCCTTATATATATATATATATATATATATATATATATATATATATATATATATATATGATATATATGGTATGTTATAACGTCACTACAAAAAGAGTCATTTTTTCAACACTTCTCAATTGAGGGTGTAAGCGCTGAAATAAAGAGGTTTAAGATTTCAGAACCAATCAAAATACCTCATTAAGCGAAACATTGTTACGTAACCTGTTATGACCAATCAGAATACAAGTATATTGTAATTCAAAATGACGACAATATAACGTATGTACAATCTATTAGTGCATTAAACTTAATATATATATAAATACATATATATATATATATAAAATACATATATATATATATATATATATATATATATATATATATATATATATATATATAAAAGGCAGGATGCGTGTGTGCAACGAATATACGGCCGCAATTTTCGACGGATTTCCACCAATATTTACATGCACATGCTCCAAGTAAGCGGGAAGGCCAAGACCGACTTTGCATTTCCCAACTCCCATCGATAGTGAAAATAGTTTTTTCATGCTTCTACGGCAGTTTTCATGTATTTTGCGGCAATTTTCTACTGGCCAGAGTGAGAGCCTATAGCTGGCTGCCACGAATAGGCAGGAAGATTCTATTAGCCTGCTGACTAACAAGAATGTTAACTAGCATGCTATCATGCAAAAAAAAAATCGATAGCTGCATTTGTCACAAGTGGGAAAAATTTAAATCTGCATGGCACTTTACTCCAATTGGCTCATTCGCTTGCTTCTGATTCCGCAGAGGTGGGTTGGGTGTGAAAAAGTATTTGTTGTTAACATTCTTTTTTCATTTGGTTTTTCCAGTTACGAGTCCATTTTTAAAGCTGATCGTTTTGTGTTCATTTTGTTTAGTTCTTTTTTGATAACAGATTTAATGTTTAGTATAGAGCTTAGAAAACATTCGTAGTGTGAGACAGGCAAGAAGTAAGGCATATAGCAACATCAGCATGGCAAAGGGCACTCCTTTAAAGGCAAGGAAGGACAAAAATATTTTAACTCAAGTGATAGCGATTGCTGTGTGAGTCGTAATGATTTTTTAATCAAGCACGGTCAACGCCGGGCCATGCTGCTAGTATATATATATATATATATATATATATATATATATATATATATATATATATATGTATATTATATATGTGTGTGTGTATATATATATATATATATATATATGGTTGGGTAGATGTGAGTTTGTGACCCTGGGTTTCACGCGTTAGCGATCGCCAGACAAACTGATTAATTTTTTAAATTTTGGGTTTATGTAGATTATCTACATAAACCCAAGATTTTAAAAACCGTTAAAATTAACCGTTTAAATGTGTCAGTATCTGCTAACTCACTCATGTCTTCTCTCTCAACCCCCTCATTTCCTCACTACGTTAATTTACATATGTTTAATACGGCCCGTCAAAAATGTGTAAATTTTCTTTTCATTTCAACCTTTGGAAGTAAAGTCTGATGATCCGCAGTCCTTTAAAAGGGCTGTGGTGAAATAATTTATTACATGGAACCTTAAAGTGGTCTGTTTTTATTTAAATTATTTGCTCTGGATTTACATTGAGCTCTCTAGATTTATCCTCCTTAGGTTTACCCATACGGATTACCTAGTTTTTCATAAACTATATATATATATATATATATATATATATATACGTGTGATAAAACGTATACGCATATTAACTTGCACATACGTATAAATATATTTTCCCGGTTATTATAAATACAGTGTGCTTAACAGACCGATAAGTATACATTAGTTAAACGTTGTATATTATTTTTTTTAACTAATATATATATATATATATATATATATATATATATATATATATATATATATATATGTTAAGACATTTTATGTTGATGCATTCCTTTTATAGATACAATTATTTAAATAAATGCCCTGTTTATAATAAACAGTATTAAACAACATTTACCCCGGCGTGAATGTTCGAGAAATTTTCATAGAAAATATTTGTCTTCCGACAGGATTCGTACCTGTCGGAAGACGAATATTTTCTGTGAAAATTTTTCGGACATTCAGGCCGGTAAATGTTGTTTGATACTGTTTAGTATAAACAGAGCATTTACTTAAATATTTGTCTCTATAAAAAGAATGTATAATAATTGTCGGACTTTGTTAGAGGGGTTAGAGCAAAATTGTCCAAATCATGTAACAGCATCCGATAATTGTCCATCCAACAAAATGTTTAATATCCAAAATTTTCTAAACTAATTGTGTTTCATTTTTTTGGCAGGTTTCCAGATTAGACGTTTAGTCATCGTGGCAACATTTGTGGTAAGAATCTGTGTAAATCTCTTTGAATTATTCTGCTAAATAAATAACAGATTAAAATCATTTTGTGTCAGCTGCACTATATCTTCCCAACTGACCAACGGTGCGAGGAAAAAGAGTTTTTCAGGCCTTCAGTAATTGTACGGAGCGTTATTCTCAGGTTTCCATCTTCAAAGTCCAAGAACTCTCAAGAGAACGGTGAGTATTTTTCAGAAACAGAGATCAGTCAAGAGAAAAACTGGATCAGGATGCCATAACAAAAAGAGGGATCATCGTTTCAACTTACAGCTAAATACATTCTTGAAGTTCAAAATAGAATCCAATAGTGTAATAAAAACCTCGGAGAATTCCAGTAAGGTATCTTTAATCATTTCTAAGATACAACGGTTTAAAGCTGAAACTAACAATTGGATAATTTTACTGTTACAGCGGTATAAACTGAAGTATTAAAAGCTATAGACAGGAGACAGATAATGGTTACTGCTTGTTTACATTTTAATAACCTTAGCTATCTGACTTAGCATGAAACTTTAGTGGCGCAGGTGTCGTTTCGCTGACCAAATATCTCCTGGGCGTGACTGCCGAGAATTTCGTCAAATAATACACACGCCAGCGTGGGTGTTCTTTGCGAGAATGGAGGTCAGACAGATATTCATGGAACCAGTTTCGTGTAGCACGCACTCGACTGAGAGTCGGGTTTGCCTTATGTTCCCGGACAAGCCGTCACTACCGAGAGACTACCAGATTTCTGGGATGTCTCCCACTTGCCAAGACGCATGCTAGCGAATTCTGATGGCAAAGTTCATTGGTCAACATGAGGTCCAGTAACTGATTCCGTAATGTCAAAAATCGTGACGTTGTAACGATAACGTCTTTGGTGATCATGAAAAGGTCGTAAGAAAATTGGTGGCAAATGATTTGTTCAGCATTGTGCAGAGTCTCTTGTGTTGCTACACAAC
>CAHIKZ030000854.1:247500-362500 GCA_903632075.3 Acanthosepion pharaonis | reverse complement strand
GTCCATGTATATTCATCAGGTGATGCTAAGGTCAGTCAAATGAATTTCTACTTTCCCAAGCCAAATATATATATATATATATAGAAAAAGTTTCGAATTAAAAAATAATAATGTTTTATTTTATGAAAGTATTTATATATATATATATATATATATATATATATGAATATTATATTAAATATGATTAGATTGTTATGGTTTGATAATTTAACAATTGTATGTTCGTGTAAAACAAAAATCTTTAGACACTTAACGGCGTACAATGGTGCTAAAATAACTCTTTGTCGCCAAGACGGACTCGACGATGTACGTATATCAATGTCACCATTCGGCTTTGAAATGAACACCCTGGACCTGCCTTTGCTTGCCCTCTTTCCGAGGGTGACTGATATGTTGATACAAATTATTAACATTCATGCTCCCACCTATTGGACTGGTCGCTTCAGCCGTTTCCGTAGTAATTAATTCTACGAATGAATATGCTTATAAAGATGCTTAAACTTCAAGATTAGTTATTCCAAAAGATTTCGCTAGAGGATGAAACAAAGCCTTTGATTCTTGTTTTTGAAACATGAGAACTCTTATGTAGCGAAGGAATCATATTTTTAAAAAATAATTATAATTTAGGCTCTACTTTTGTATTGAGCACTGTTTTTTTTTTTTTTGTTTTTTTAATAGAAACAAAAATACTAAAGAACTTCGGATTATTTACCTAACGTGTACTTTCCTATTTTTCTATATATTTGCAAACACACACGTACACGCACACACACACACACACATATATATATATATATATATATATATATATATATATATATATATATATTACCCACTTACTTTTATCTTAGGGACTTGAAGTGAATATGTCACTTTGTCCCTACCACATGTTTTGACATTTTGCCTTGCTCTAAAAATGTGTGTGTGAAAATAATTTGCGCGCGCACACACACACACACACACACACACACACACACACAGTTCAACTTCCCTATTTTAATCTAAAGAATGCCACTCTTTTTTAAGTCTGTTAGCCGGAAAATTCTTGGAGTGTTGTTATCGAATCTTGCCAAAGTATAAATCAGCACCCTGGATTATTTTAAATAATTCCTTTCCTAAAAGATATACTCCTCACGACTAAAATCATTTTTTGCAACTTAATAGAAAAATTAAAAACATTCTGTTATTCATAATATATACACATAGGAATTAATTTCCCAACCTAAACTAAAATAAATAATAATTACGCCTCCATTATAAAAAAAAATCAACAGCAATAATATTTTCTCACTTCTCTTATTTGTCATTAAATTGCATCACACAGCATCCTCCACAATTCAACTAGTTCTTCAGTTAACCTGATGTATATTTATGTAGCTGTTACAATTAAAATTTCTAAAAAGTAATATTTTTACTTTTGTGTATGAAAACTGTAAGAGTTCTTGGATTGCAAAGGAAAATATTTGTTGCTGATTACTTCCACAACGAAGATAACAAATCCTTGTAAGTTCAGACTCGGAGATCAAGGGCGGAAAGAAATGGCGAAATCTCTATTTGAAACTACTATGTTACAAATCACAATGCACGTCACCAGTCAGCAAATTAACTCACTCACCAACGACGACCACGGTAGCTAGACACACGATTTTTTTTCTTCCCGATACGAGAACACCAACCACTTTTATCGACCGAACACTTTTTTCACTCGTCGACAACTGGGAGAGGACGCACAATATTAGCGTATCAAAATACTTTTATGGCGATTCCTGCGACTAACTTGTTTTTAATTTGAATATTCTGTCTTCAGCATATCAGGCGGAATACGTGCACTTTTTGGCGAGGTAATTCGCCGTTTGCTTTGCTATAGTATTTTGATACGAAATGCCTAATAAGATGAATGAGAATAATCTGCCACCGTAAAAAAAAAGGTTTACTTCAAAATTCAATAATGGATACGAAGACTCCTGAAGAAAACCAGAAAGAATAATAGCTGAAACATTTTAAGAGTATAACAATCAAGTTGAATATGCTGGTCCCTATAAGGTCGTATGTCGTCCATGTAGATTCTCACGTATTCATGCAGAATACGTACCCTTTTTCGGCGAGTAACTTTCTTTTTCGCCCCGGTTTCCGTTGTAGGATACACGCGACACGCCATCGCTTGGTTTGGCGAGGTAATTCGCCGTTTTTTTCACTATAGTATTTTGATATAAAAACGCCCAAGAAGGCAAATGGGAACAATCTGCCACCTTAAATTAAATAAAAAGGTTTACTTCGAAATTCAGTAAAGGATACGAAGACAGACTCCTGAAGAAAACCAGAAAGAGTAATAGCTGAAACTTTAAGAGTATAACAATCAAGTTGAATATGCTGGTCCCATATAGTAAAGTTAAGGTCGTATGTCGACCATGCAGATTTCCACGCATTCATGCAGAATAAGTGCCCTTTTTTGGCAAGAAACTTTATTTTTCGCAACAATTTTCGTCGTAGGATACACGCGACACGCCATCGCTTGGTTTGGCCAGGTAATTCGCCGTTTGCTTCGCTATAGTATTTTCCATCGTAGGATACATTGCGACAAGGTTTCCATTCTTTTGACCAGGTACTTCCCCGTTTTCTTCGCTATAAAGACTTGTGGCAAAATAAAATCCTTGCATTTACCCCATGAAACCAATCAGAAGACGAAACACTATGGCTGCACATACATACATATACCTTCACCTAAAGCAAAACATGACTTACGGTCGCATCACGATGAAATACCGGTACACGCAGGATCACTAAAGTTAAGCAACGTCGGGCATGGTCAGTAACTAGTTGGGTGACCGCTTTGGATTACCGGGTACTGTAAAGCTTGGATCTGCAGTTGGTGTAATGGATAATGGCTCGGAATTCTTAACCGGACAGACGAGTTCCAATTCCGATCGAATTAGTCTTATTCACTTAGAAGACAAATAGTCTTGGGAAAGGTATGAATCCACCTATCCGCTCCCAGCTACTTGTTAATTGGTAAAACATTATTATCTCCAAAAAATATTTAGATTTCGAAGTTAAATGATCCCATAGATGTTGATATGCCGCTAAACAAAAACTGTCAACCAACACATACGAACAGATATTCAAAGAACAGTTAGATCTTGATGGGGAGAGAGAGAAAGAATTCCACTTTTTGGTTTGATGTTACTAGCAGTTTCAGGTCGCATATAAGTTTAGTTGGGAAAACGCAAAGTGATAACATTTGGAAGGAGACACTCACTTTACACGTAGTCTTTTCCCCTCGTTCAAATTATCTGGACATGCAACCCCAAGTGCGACCTTCAGCTGAACCAATATCATTTTTATTTGTTTATCTTTCATCGGGCGGGAATTTTCAAAAGTCCAGTTCCAAGTCGAAGAAAAGGCGAAGGCAGACAACTGGCCGCTCATAAGCAGCTACCTGAGGCAGATGGGTTTTGTCCGCCAAGAAATGACCTCCATGTAGGAGAAGGAAAACACTGAGTTTAAACCTCCGCTGGCTTGCACTCATATCCAAACACGGTAAAGGCTATGGAAGTAAAATACCGAGAGAAAGTATATATATATATATATATATATATATATATATATATATATATATATATATATATATCTTTGTTTTGTATATATATATATATATATATATATATATATATTTGTTTTATATATATATATATATATATATATATATAAAGAATGTATAAACATAAAATATATATATATATATATATATATATATATATATATATATATATATATATATATATATGAAAGAAATATAGTATTCAGGTGTGCTATATTTATGGAAATAAATTGCTAGATATCAGAGATAGAGCGCATGTAAATATAAAAATGAACACTCAGAGGCGACAGGTTGTTTAATGCTAGACGCAATCGTCAGTCGGCCTGACGATTGCGTCTAGCACGAAACTGCCTGGCGCCTCTGAGTGTTAACTATATATAATGTTCATATGATATATATATATATATATATATATGTGTGTATATATATATATATGTATATATACATAAATATATATATATGTATGTATATATATATATATATATACATATATATATGTATATATATATATATATGTATATATATATATATATATATATATATATATATATATATATATATATATATATATCCTCTCACAGCTTGGTGAGATATTATTATTTTCTAAAAATTAAAAAATATAATTGCATATAATATATTTAAATTTCACAACTTATTAAATAAAATTGATAGATGTTTTAAATTTCGATTAAATAGCCGATAGATGTTGATATACCGCTAAAAAAAATTGTCAACCAATAGCAAAACTAATGTGAACGAATATTCACAAGAACAGTTAGATTTTCATGGAGAGAGAGAGAGGAAGAGATAGAAAGAAGGTGAATTCCAGTTTTTGGTTTGCTATTACTAGGAGTTTCGGGCTGCATATACGCTAAATGGGGAAAACTCACAATGAAAAAAAAAATTGGAAGGCGACAGCAACCCGATCACATGTACACGGGGAATTTTTGACCGATCTTACGGATTTGCCCTGCATTAAAAAAAAAAAAAAAAGCTCTTGTGCCACATCCTGCCTCGCGAGGAGGTAAGTTAAATATACTTCCTTCGGCAATTATCTGGAGATTCGTCTCCAGCTATGCTGGTCGAACTCTCTGTCTTCGAGCAGAGAGCAACGCAGACGAGGCTATGCCGAAGAACAGAGTCTTGTCTGGGGTAGTAGACATCTACACGACCCCGTGTATACGGGGTCTTCGGGGAATTTTTGCCCGAGCATACGGGTTCGTCCCCACCCCCCGGCATTAAAAAAGGCCTTTTGCCACATCCTTCCTCGCGAGGAGATAAGGTAAATAACTTTGCTTCGGCAATTGCTACACTGCCATCCTATTCCCTGTTTTTCAGTAATGTATTCTCTTTTACCATAAACTTCTCTTTCGTTTATCTACACGCGTGTTGCTGTTCCTTCCCTCGAGTACCATCCTTGTCTGTTTGTAACCTCTTTAAGGATACAACAATAATGTAATTCATTTGTGAATAAATAATGAACGTTTTATTAAAATCCGGTTATTATTTGATTTTCCAAGAATTAAAAAGTAAAGCAATCTGTTTTTAACGCCAAAAAAAAAAGATCCCTATAAATCCCTATACTAACCTTTGGTCCACCCGCTGACGCAAGAAAAACAAAATTTTTAAACAAAATGTCGACCGCGCTAGAAAGGATTTAAAAAAAATTAATAAAATATTCAAAACTTATTTCCCTTATTTTCCTTTTAATAAGAACATAAACATTTTAGCGATAAAACTTTGATTTTATCAAGTTTGCGGCCATTTTTCATGTTGGTATGCGCTTTCTTAGAACGTTTTTCAGAGGTACATACGTTAGTTGGCCAGATATCACAACTGTACTTCGTCTGATCGTTATTTATGTACATGCTATAATTTTTCTCGTGTCCCGAATATGATGTGCATTTAAAATAGATATTTATCTGCGAGTTTATCACTTCGTACAGACTTGGTTGTTGAAGAACTGTGGCAGTGAGTTTGAAAGCTTTCAAAGCAGCTGCATTCAACACGTAGAGGATTTTTCAAAAATATTTATATAAAGAACAACACAGCAATCCAAAAAGAGTAGAGAAACAAAAAATGATATTTGCGTGTGAACATATAGGTAAGAGAAAAAGTAAAACAGTTATGGAATTAGCGTAGTGAGTGTGGGGATGAATGTGCAACGTGTTTGGGTTGAAATTACGTAGTTAGCTACGCTGAAAATGTTTCCGCTGAGGAAGAATGGACATGTATCTAGCGCATTCTATTGGCTAGCGGGCAAAACACACACGCAGAGAGAGAGAGAGAGAGAGAGAGAGTATGGAGTTCAAGTTCCATCGTTTTATAGTCCTGAATATCATACCATCCACTGGAGTTAAACGAAGTCATTTGGCAGCACGCATGTGCACGCGCGAACACCCACAATCGTTCATGCACATACACACATCTATCTATCTATCTATCTATCTATCTATCTATCTATCTATCTATCTATCTGTCTTCTCCAGTCTCTTCATATCTATCTATCTATCTATCTATCTATCTATCTATCTCAGTCTGTCCATATCTATCTATCTATCTATCTATCTATCTATCTATCTATCTATCTATCTATCTATCTATCTCAGTCTGTTTCTATCTATGCCACTCTGTACATATCTTTCTATCTATCTATCTATCTATCTATCTTCTCCAGTCTCTTCATATCTATCTATCTATCTATCTATCTATCTATCTATCTATCTATCTACGGGAAAAGAGCCTAATGCGTTGGATAGTAATTTTAAGTTCAATACATGGCTCGGGCAGTGTGTACTTGCACTCTGTGGAAACGCGTGTTCAATAACTAAATAGTACTAAAAAATAAGAACTAAATGAGATATCTCTAGACAAGGCAATTAGAATAAGTCTAACCCAGTAGATTGTGTGTGTGTGTGTGTGTGTATGTGTGTGTGTGTCTAGGTTAGATGAGAACGAATAGAGTACAATTCCAATGTTCATACATTTAATTTTTAAAAAAAGGGCTCAATACAGAGAACAATATTATTTATAATTTATAATTTCAGACCATGAGCCATTTCTAAAAACTTTTAATTATTTCTTCGTCGCTTAGCTTGAATTAATCATAGGTCTTATTCGATTGGTTGGTCAGGTAAAAGCCCAAAAGCCTTATATACATTTTTTTGTTCGAAAAAAAAGCGAATGTATTTGGCTTTTGAAACCAAATTAATCGTTCACTCGCCAGTAATTTACAATCGCCCGAGGAGACGCAACGGTATGCGTTGAAAGACGACTGCAATTGTGTAACGATTTTAACATGTTATTTTAATATCCAAAAATAGATAAATAAATATATGTGTGTGTATATGCGTATGTTTGTGTATGCAATTCTAAAGAGTTAATTTATTTATGCTTCACACGTTATTTTTTGGATCCCCGTGTTTGAAATAGACGCTCCGTTTTTGTTATTATTTTAAACTCTATATTACCTCTACCGGTCTGTGCAATCGAGAAAAGTTAAAGAAAAGATGCTCGTGGCCAGGCTTCAAGCTTGTGTCCCCTTTCATTGGAGAAACTACTATTTGAACCGACGTTATTAGATATAATATAAATATAAGAGCACGGTACAAATACCACCCAGCAATTTAAAATGTCAGCTCCTTAGTGTTAATGAACTTTGGCTCCTGGCAATGATGTCTTCCTGTAGCTATCTTTTTTTTTCAGATATCATCTCTTAACATCATCGCTCAGAGCAGTGCAAACCGTGAGTTTGCTGTACAAAAGTTTTTTGGGGTTTTTTTTTACCTTTTAAGACAGGTAAATCTGTAATTGCAGCCCCAAAAGCTTTTCGTGCCCATTTCATGTTACGACAGAATGATGCTCGTTCAGAGAGAAAATCGATATTACTATGGGTTAAAAATTTCAGAGCCAGAATTCCAGTGCTTATAAGAAAGCCACCTCGAAGACTTCAAACTTCTCAGTGGTGGAAAACTCTAGAAATCGTCTACAATAGTGTGTGGCAAATAAGGACCACGATATGGAAGATGCCATTTTTAAAACAAAATGAATAAAAATTATCGACCTTTGTTTAAACAAGAGTGAAATAATTTATTTAATAGCAGTTACTTGGGTCTTTTTGTCAGCCTTTAAAATATCTGATGTATTTCAGCCACAGACAGACTGTTTCGCTGTATCACAGGTCATCAATGCAGCTAGACGTCCGGTTGCCTCTGGCTAGGATCGAAACCCGGCAGAATTTGTGTCAGTTGGAGACTTTACCCCTAAGCCGTTGGAGTACAATAGAGAATAAGGTTAATTTTAAGTGTATTTATTTTTAGATAAACACAGTGACCGAGAGGACTCGATTCGCTTTACCGAAGGGTCTTGCATTATTAACTGTAATAGTCACTGTTGCCAAACTCACATTTCCTTCCCCAGAGAGCTCAAACGAAATAAATTTTTCAGGAGCATATATATTGTCATCCACAGACTGACTGTTTTCGCTGTATCACAGCTCATCAAACCCGGCTGAATTAGCGTCACTCGGAGATTTTACACCTAGGCGATTGGCACACGGGAAGAAGGTGAATTTTAAGCTTATTTATTTTTAGATAAACACACAGTCACTGAGAGAACTCGATTCGCTTTACCGAAGAGTCTTGCATTATCAGTCATAATAGTCACTGTTTGCAAACTCACCTTTCCTATATATATATATATATATAAGAAAGAGAAAGAAAAGATGGAGTTAGAATCCACAGTTCTTAGTTGTGAACTTTGTATTTGGCTACAATATGTTCGCCGCTGACTTGTCTAGCGTGTCAATTTATCAAGACACGATTTAATAACACACCTCCCTCCCTGCACCCATGACCTGATTTTTCAGTTTTCTATTTATCTTAGATCAGACTTTTAACTGGTTAATCCAGACATGCCCACGATTATATTTGTTAATTCAGATATTAGGCACCCCCCTTTTTAACTTTCAAAAGAGGTAACGATTTGTTTTCAAATTTCCCAAATAAATCATTTTTATTATTTGTTTTCTATTGTCACCCGAAGAGGAACGATTGTATTTCTGAAACGCGAACTTTAATACAGAGTAATATAATTAATAAACAATAAAATCCAAATTACCTCATATGGGGAATAGCCTATTTCGGCAGACGATCATATAGGTAGTCTGTCCTATCAAGCCCGGTGTGGAACGTATTCACGTCTATAAAGTTAGATGCGGCAGGAAGTAGAATTTAACCGTGAAAGCTAAGAAATCAATATAAAATGTCGACATAAAAACAAATTCAAGTTTCCGTAATAGAGTCTTACCTTAATGAGCTACCATATTTCCATAATATAGTTTTACTCTAATTAGCTACCCGAAATCCTTTCCGTCTAAATCTTCAAATATCGACAGTAAAACCAAAAACTAATTCTAATATCCATATTGAATTCACCGCCTTCTAAAACATTTTTTATAACGATATTAATTCTAATTTATAAACTTTCCCCTACTTGAAAATCTCCTTAACTCTCTTTCCGTCAATCCCTTACATCTTTTTATCTATATATTTTAAATTGATTTTTGGATTCATCTTTTTATTTCTCCTTTTGTAACACTATTTGGGTTGCTGGTAATTAAGAATAATAAAGACTTGGAATATCGACGACAATGAGATATTGATGAATAAACTACCATGAAAAGGGTTAAATGAATATCAAGAATGATAGACTGATAACAATTGATTCCCAGAGAATCAAGCTTTATAAAATGAACCAGATAACCGGCTGAGAACAATGATTGGCTTGTATGACAAGCTAAGTGCTGACAGGCCAAGTGTTGACAGTATTCGACAGACAAACGCCTCTGAATTCGACATGAGAAGAATTGGATTAAATGCCAGTTACAAATAAAATCTTTTTTTACAGAGATATCAGGATTGAAAACAATAAGCTGAACACCAGTGGATATGTTGACCTTATGTTCTCTTTGACTTTCTCAGGTTTTTTTCTACTCTAACCTGAGGAAGTGTCATTAAAAAACATTCCACTTAGTCCAATCATCTTTACACACACACACACACACACACACACACACACACACATTATATATATACCTAAAAACACTTCCTTTTAACTCTTCAAATGTCAACAGAAAAACCAAAAACTAAATCTAATTTCCATATTGAATTCCCCAACTTTAAAAACTTTTTATACTATATTAATATAGTCTAATTCTTTTATGCCATCTCTAAATTTACAGTCCTGAACTCATTCCACACCAGAGTTGATAAGACAGACGATCGATATCATTGTCTGCCGAAATAGGCTATTCCCCATATAAGGTGATTTGGGATTGACTTTCTTATTAAATCTTTCTCTTGCTCTCTCTCTCTCTCTTCCTCTCTCTCTCTCTCTCTCTCTCTCTATATATATATATATATATATATATATATATATAGTAATGATGGGAGGAGCACCTCTGGCAGAGTTTGCTTTGGGTCGTGGAACAAATCCTTGACCCACAAGCCGCGTTCTAGATGGGATCGCGTGATGCTGCAGTGTTTTGGTAGCCGGTCTGATTCAATTTGCCCTTCACCTGGCGCCGACTTTGCAATTGCCAAAAGCCCCTCAGACACAAACACACACACTATAACAGAGTCTCCTCCATGCTTTACGGGTGATGTGATGAAGGGGGTTGCAGCCCTTTCGCCAACACTTCGACGCACATTGATCCTCTTACTTGACCCAAAGATTTCGAACTTTGATTCGTCATTCCAAAGGACATTATTCCACTGCTCTAGTATCCAGTCTTTGTGAGCCTTGGTCCACTGGGGGCCTTTTGACATTGTTTTGATTCCTCAACAATGGTTCCTTGACAGCAATTCTTCCGTGTAGGCCAGCATCACAGAGTCATCTCCGCACAGTGGATGTTGACACATTTTTTTCACGACATTGGTTCAGTTGTGCAGTGATGTTTGGAGCAGTCAACGTTTTGTGACGAAAGCTGGTGGCTCTGATGAAATTGTCCTCTGCTCTTCTTCTTGTTTTTGATCTACCAGCCCTGCTTATGGCCTTGCTTATTCCGTTTTTGATGTCTACTAACAGTATAATCTACTGGGAATTTTTTTTCTTAAATTGCTCTACTTGTAGATCCTTCTATTTTGAAAATTAATGATGTCTTGTCTCTGTTCAGGTGTAAGTTCACGCGTTTTGAGGATTTTGTTGAGAAAAAGGTTTGCTCCGGGAGAAAGTAGCAAAATTTAGGTTTTAATTTAAACAAAATAAGAATAACAGATGTAACTCCTCGCCAAGGTCAATTGTCAGCATAAGTAAAACAGGTAGTATCCAGCAAGCAGTAATTCAACACAATATAGAATAATTTGAGTTCAAGTGGTTGTATAATGTAACTTTCGGAAAGCGTTTTATTCCTGCTCAGTACTAAAGAAGAAAACGTTTTCAAATCAATGTTTCAAAAGATATTTGTTTATACTAAGATCAAATAATAAAACATATAGTTCCGCTGTTAATAAAATTCAACACAATATAGTCTAATATGAGTTCAAGTGGTTGATAATGTAACTTTTGTAAACCTTTTTTTTTTCATCTCAGTACTAAAGAAGAAAACGCCTTTTTTTCAGTTTTTCAAAAGATATTTGGTTATACTAAGATCAAAGTTACTGAGAAAAACTTGTATTTAGTATAATAAATGAAATCATTGTGGTACTTAACCTGTTTCATTAAAGATAATTCTTTTAGGATGAGAAATAAAAAAAATTGGGAGTAGCCAAATACTTTTGACTGGTAGTATATATATATATATATATATATATATATATATATGTGTGTGTGTGTGTGTGTGTGTGTGTGTGTTATTATGAATGAAATGGTGTTTCATTCCAGCAGATTTTCTATTTTGAAAACAGAATTAACTGAAGAGGCAGGTATCACTTTGCATATAGCCTTTCGAATAAATATAGAACTGTCAAAATATTTTCTTCTTTACCAGAATATTTACATTTTTAACGTATCTCTTTTTTTTTTAAACTGTAAGCAAAAGGGCACAAGAAAAACGTTTGTCTCGTATATTCTCGGCGAAAACTCCAGACATTTGAGAGATATTCAAAATATTCTCGCTTGAGATATGTCTACAAAGATTCATTCGAACATAAAAAAAATGTCGGTATTTCGACATTTGATTCTTACAATTGATTCCGTTGCAACTACAGATATAATTTTTATTATTCTATATATCTGGAATGACCGGGAGTGATAAGAACGTGATAAGCACTGCTTAGATCTAAAAATGACAGGAAACTATGGAGAGCTATATTCGTCTACGTACTAAAAGGAGATGATTATATCCTATAGATATCGCTAGTCTATGAGGAGCACTTCGAATGACGTATTTGAGAGATCGCATAAGAATGCTTTCTTTGTGTGTTTGCAGTAAACTAAGGTTTGGCTATTTAAATTTGCTGTACGATTAATTGACTTTATAAATATCTTCCATTTTTCTTTTAAGAAATTTATCGTTCGAATATTAATTTATATTTTATTTAATGGTCATCGAATTACGACAGAGTTCCGTTCCTAAGTTGCGTCTTAACGCGTATTCTTATGTAAGTCGGAACGTATAGGCGCTTGCTCGGGAATAAGCACTTACGTCACTCTTGTAAGTTAACACAATAGTAAAGTAATAATATCGGAAATAAAAACACATTTCTATGGCATATGTTATCAGAACTAGGACTGAAAATACATATGAAGAACATGAAGACATATATTGAAAGGTAATGGAAATAATATCTAAAAATGAAATGAAATTATTTTAAGTTGATTGTATATTTACTGCCAATGACGACAGTAGTTGAGATGACGAAGCGTAAGATCCTTCAATATCTGTCTATATTTCTGAGATGACGTATTATGTACATTATTTATATTATTCGGACTATTGTCCTCATCTTTGTCGCCATATTTATTACAACGTTTCGGCCGTTGTACGCTCCGGCCATGTGTCCTCAACGACACAGTGGATAAAGGCGTTGGTTAGATCCAGTAACAGGACCCAAAGAGTATGAATTCAATACCCGGCTAAGGCAGTGGAGAATTTTCAGAGGGAAAATTAACAGGAGATAACTGATAACGGACATCCATTAAAAACATGGCACGTGGAACTAGAAGAGTCTACCCCAGTGAGCGAAATAAAGGGTTCGATTCGACATTCCAACCACCTGAAGAAAGACGGAGCGTACAACGGCCGAAACGTTGTGATAAATATGGCGACAAAGATGAGGACAATAATCCGAATAATGTCAATAATGTGCATAAGATCCTGTCTCGCGCCCAGTATTCGGAAACAGCAAAAATTCTGTTAAAAAAAAAGTTAGACACAAATATCAATTATAATTGATATATATTTGCCTCATTCCGTATATTTAGGCAGCAAGTGTTCTTCTTCTTAATAAAATAGATATTCTGTGGCAAACATAGAACCTGCAAATCTCCTAGATCAAGGCTATATCAAAGTTTTATTTGGTTTACTGCATCTGCTTGAGCCAAGTTTGTGCGAGACATTTTGCAATTCAGACATTTTTTATGATTTATCAACCCACTGAGTGTTATCTAAAGCCGAAATATTTTCGGATTCTAAGAATAATTCCTTTTCTTTTTGCGAGTGAATATTGCAATAATAACATTTTGAGAATAACGATTTTTGCAGAGAGCGTGGTCATTTTGGTCCAGACACGGCGGTGACAGTCTGTTCCATGCTTAAATACAATCTTGGCCAGAAGATTTCGTTTAAGGATGAAACAGACTTTGGCCGTAAAAGAAAAGACAAAAGGAAAACTTTTCCACGCCAATGAATTTCCTTGAGGAACTTTACCAAATAAACTTACCTTGATAAATTATTTCTACACAGAAGTAATCAAATTGATGTAGTTATATATATATATATATATATATATATATATATATATATATATATATATATATATATAAAATTTCTCAGAATTAACCTGTAGAAAAAATAATATGTATAAAGGAAAAAAAGATAGTAGGAAATACTGTGTAGTTTTTAGCCAACGCGTTTCATCCAATGTGGACTTTTTAATGTAAAATAAAACGAAATAAAATCATTAAAACAAAGTAACTGCAAACAACAAACAAAATGTCGGTAGCAAGTAGAAGAATTTCGAAACGCTATTGTATATTCGTATGTTCAAGTGTTTCATATTGTCTTTTTCCTTTATGCATACATAAATACATACATATATACATACATATATATATATATGTGTGTGTGTGTGTGTATGTGTGCGTGTGTGTGTGTGTGTGTATTTTTATTGACCATACATGAGATAGGCAAGAAGTAAGGCATGTAGCAACACCAGCACGGAAAAGGGCACTCCTTTAAAGGCAAAGAAGTGCAAAAATATTTAAAGTCAAGTGATAGCGTGATAGTGATGTACACTATTTACATTGGTCGGACTATCATCCTCATTTTTGTTGCTATATTTATCACAATGTTTCAGCCATTGTACGCTTTGGCGTTCTTCAGTTATCACTTGGTTAGATCCAGTAACAGGATCCAAAATGTTGTGAATTCAATACCTGGTTATGGCAGTTGAGAACGTGGAGAGGTTAATTAACAGAAAATAAATGGTAACTGGCATCCTTTAAACATGGCACGTGGATCTAGAACAGTGTACCCCAGCGAGCGAAATAAAGGGTTCAGTATGACATTCCAACCACCTGAAGAAGGCCGGAGCGTACAGCGACCGAAACGTTGTGATAAATATGGCAACAATGAAGAGGATGATAGTCCGAGCAATGTGAATAGTGTAGAATTTTCGCATGTGGAACTCCCTTCCTGTTCTATGCTTTCCAACCAACTTTAATCTGTAAAAAATAAATGCAATATCAATCGCTATCTGCTGTCCTCCTGATTACACTTCTTTTGTTTTTGCTCCTTAGTAATATTTCTGTTTCCTAATTTTTCCACACCCAGTAACCCATTGTGTATTAGTGACTTTACTGCCTTGCTTGGGGGTGAACTCGATTAAAAAAAAAATAAATACATAGGATTAATAGTAAGAATTTTCGATATATTTAGTTCTCCAAAACGGAAGTTCTTTAAAATGTAACCTGATAGACAATGGATGAGAACATGAAAACTATTCTTTAACGGAAGGCACGGTGGAATAATGGATAGCGGCTTGAATTCAGAAATCGGAGAGCCGAGTTCGAATTTCAGTCAAATCTATTACACTCACTTACGTGCTAATATCCTTTGGAAAGGTATGAATCCTCTTCTTATCCCCCCAGATATGGGTAAATAGCAAGACAGACCGGGTTCTATAACCATGAATCTCAACTGGTCTACCGCAGAAGGAAATAGCAACTTACTGCGAGAAAATAAATCTGCATCGTCAGTCATGTATCGAAAGAAGTATGATCGCCTAATCGTGTATCACGCATGGCACATAATTGATTGATTCTTAAACGTGCTTCGTTTTCCTTGTTTTTTTATGTAACTGATTTGTTGTTTTTTGTTTGTTTGTTTTGTTTTTTGTTTGTAATTTTCCCATAAGCAATAACTTCAAGTCTCCATTGAGACAGTGAAAGAAATATACTTTTTTTTGGTGATGATTTGTATATGCCTTTGTCGTAATTATATACCATTATCTCTTCCTGCTATCGCACCAATTATTTCTTGAATGAGTTCTTTGTTGAAGCCAGTATCCTATCATCTGCTTATGGTTCTTAGTTACTGTAACCATTATATCTTTCATTTTAATTCCGGTTGTAAAATTTGCTTCGAAACTGAAGATTTGGAGTTCTCTCTTGGAAAATATTATGCTCGATTAGATTTGTGTACGGTCTTGTTTTCCGGTATGTTTAATTGGAACAAAGATTTTTTTTTTTTTTTGCTGTTTGCTCCAAGATCTACAGTTACAAATTATTCTTTATTTGGTTGGTTTTACGTCGTAATTGGTCTGATACGAATTAGAGAGAACATCCTCGAAGCGAAGTTTACCAAATACGCAATTATCTATCTCTCTCTCTCTCTCTCTCTCTCTCTCTCTCTCTCTCTCTCTCTCTCTCTCTCTATATATATATATATATATATATATATATATATATATATATATATATGTATGTATGCCGGGAGGAACAGCAAAATTGTCCAATTGTCAGATTAAGATTTGAACCGTTGTATCTTAAAAGATATCATACAGGAATTCTCCGAGATTTTTATAACACAATTGGACTCTACTCTGAACAATAAGAATGCATTTAGCTCTAATTTAAAATGATAGTCCCTCTTGCTGTTGTGACCTCGTGATCCAGTTTTCTTCACCACTGTTCCCTCTTTTTTTTTAAAAATATTCATCGTTCACTTGATGGTTCATGAATGGACATTGAAGATGGAAGTCAGAGTATGAATGTTGCTGAAAGTCTGAATGATCGTTTTCATCTCACCATTGCTCAGTTGGCAAGACATAGCTGGGCTGTGACAAAATGATTTTAACCTGTTCTCTTTTTTGCTGAATAACTCAAAGGGTTTTTCACTGATTCTTTCGACAAATGCTGTCAAGATGGCTAAACGTCTAATCTGAAAACCTGGAAAAAAGGGAACTCAATTAGTTTAATTTTTTTTTACACATTTTGTGGAATGGACAATTATCGCATGCTGTCACAAGTTTGGGATAATTTGCTGTTACATCGTGGGTGTATATATATATATATATATATATATATATATATATATAGTCATCCATAGACAGATTGTCTATGTATCACAGCTCCTCAATGTGGCAAGGTGTCCAATTTAATCAAGCCGGGATCGAAACCCGACTGATTTAACACCAGCCAGATACCTTACCCCATATATATATATATATATATATATATATATATATATATATATATATATATATATATATATAAAAAAAGGCTTAAACACTAATATTCCATGGTCATAATTTATTCCATTGGAATCGTAAATACGATCCAATTAATCCAATATATATATATATATATATATATATATATATATATATATATATATATATATATATATATATATATATATGAGAATGAATATAGTACAATTCCACCTTCGTAATATTGAATTTAAAAGTGATCAATACAAAGTAGATCACTATTTTTTATTTTCGGATATTTCATCGAAAACCATGCCAAAATCGCAACACAATTGCAGTCGTCTTTCGATGTGTATCAGTGCATCTCATTAGGCGATTTTAAATTTCTGGCAAGAGAATGATTTATTCAGATTTAAAAGCAAAATACAGCCATTTTTACGAAAAACAATATGGCAGTGGTTATAAGGGTTGTGGGCATTACTCAGATCAACCAATCGAAAATGAACTACTAAGGGAAGACGCAAAAATTAAGGAATTATTTTTGTAAATGGGTCATGACCCGTTGATTTGAAATCAAGGAGAGCAACAGACGTTAAATAGGAGCGGAAGTAAATGGATTCATATTATACATTACCTAAGAAAAAAATGAAGTAATCTAACAAAATACGAGACAAGTTACATGCTTTGTGATTTTCCTACATAAAAAAAACATTTTTATAGTTGATAAATAGCTTCTTTGAGAAACCAGTAAATAATTTAAGCGTATAGACTTACTTGGTAAATTAATATGCAACTGTGGACTAAAGATTCTTTATATCAGGTTTTAATAACAATAACCAATCAATGGAAAATGTCAAAATGCCAATACATCCGTACAAATTATTCCTAACACTACCAGGAGATTAATAAAAAATTATATAAATCCAAATTAATCTTAACAACAGAAAGATAAGCCATATATGGCGCAACACCGTTCTACTAAAATCTAAGAAAAAGTATTGTCAAATTTCAAGTCTAACTGAATTGTAAGGTAAAAGGTAGACTGTGTTTACAATTTACCGTTAACCCGGATCTTTGGTTTAATAAAGCTTTCCTATCAAAGAACCTGACAATTTGCAATTTTTCATGTAAACACTGAAAACAGGATTCATATAAGGATCTACATGTCCTTGTCATTTTAAAAGTTTTCCATTTTAGGAGTCTTATTATCGTCTTTCAAACTACAAAAATATTGAGAAAGCGGTGTATTATTCTATAATTATTTTTAGTAAAGGACAACACATGTTGATACCACCTAATCTTGAAATAATCCTTAGTACTACCAATATAGAACTTTTCAACCGTCGGTTTTTCTATTGCAGTGATTGAACGAAGATAAACAAGAGATTTATTTCAACATTTGTGTGGCATTGGGAATTGTTCAGGATTCCTACAATTATATTGGCCAGTATCCTTAACAATATTCTCCTTAGGACCTTATTATGATTCAGATTATTAAATTGGTTTAAAGATTTGTTGTTGTGCAACTTTATTATCTTCTCAAGGTTATTGGTGCGTCTATAACTTAGTTTTAATGTTTTTCGGTAAAATATTTTACTACGGTTACTGTTAGGAAAATGGCCGAACTTTGTACTAAGTAATTGATTAAATCTATGGGTCATTATCCATTTATAATTTTTTTTTCAAATTTTTGCTTCTTTGGTTAAAGTGAAAAATCCCCACGAACATGGCATGGTTTGTTTTTTTTTCTGACGAAAATCTTTGACCAAGATCAGAAATCAAACAGACAGAATGACAGGTGGCTATATGCATCTACTTCTGAACTACCCAGCGTGATGCACACCAAATATCCGGCTACTCTGATCGTTTTAGGAGTTGTGAGCAGTGAAGGTCATATCATGCCACCTTACATTTTCCGCACAAGGTCTTAGGGTCAATGCTGCTGGATACATTAATGTTCTTAAAACGGCTGTTAAGCCCTGGATAAATAAATTATGCAATGGAAGGCCACATGTCTTTCGGAAAGACTCTGCACTTTCTCACAAAGCCATTGTAACCCAGGATTGCTTATCAGAGAATTTTTCCGATCATGAGATACCCCAAAATGTGACCCCCAAACATGCCGGATTTAAATCCTATTGACTATTATGTATGAAGCGTCGTTGAAATGGAGACTAATCGACATCCTCATAGTACCATAGTTGTACTGAAGGCCGCCATTGTCTAGGTGATGTCTAAAATGATTAGGAACAATTTAATGGCAGCTTGTGGACGGTTTCATAGAATAAAGGTGGTTTCATAGAATAATTCGAAAAAGAAGTATCATGAAGGATATTTGAATTAAATATATACATTGTTTGTAAAGATATTTTGTTTATTTAACATACTAAAAATGTCCTTAAATAGCACTCGCATCCTATATATATATATATATATATATATATATATATATGTGTGTGTGTGTGTGTGTGTGTGTGTGTGTGTGTGTGTGCGTGTACATACATGGGTTTAATTTGTTCAGGTGCTTTGTTGATTGTTTTCCTGTTGTACTTTTCATTGTTTGTGTAAAGTTCTCAGTGTAATTGTAGGTGATTTTTACTGTATCTTTGTTAAATACCTTGTGGAGAGTGATTGATGCGGGGAAGTATTTTATGTATGAGATTAATACAACTGCGGAATAAAGAATGAATGTCCCTTAAACTGCAAATGCTTGCAAAACAATGTAATAGGTCAAGCCACTTTAAAATCATTAATTCTTATTAAAATTCGTCAGAAAATTTAAAATAGGAAACTGTGTCTAATGATGTATCATCTTCAAAATGAACATTCTGAAACCTGTAAAACGACAATGCGTTGAATAAATTTTATTCAGAGTACCAAAAATTTGTTTTCAAAATAATAGGTTTAAAAAGAACACTATGACTGTTTTAATGCTATCTTCCTGCCATGTTTTCCTCAAAAGGGCGCACGAAAATTCATAGAACTTGCCATGAGTTTATTCACACATTAACGTAAGAATTAAGATTTTTTATGCCATCTTCCTTCAAGACGATCATGTCTCTCAACTTTTTTTTTTCTTTTATTTTTTTTATTTTTTTTGTTTTGTTATGTGTGATTTCACATAACGTCTCCGGAATTAAAGTGGACTTTTTTCTGATGGCGTTATTCATGGTCTGGTGTCCAAGGTAATCCTTCCCTTAAAATATAGGAAAGATTAATGACGTAGTTTTTTTTTTGTTTGTTGTTGTTGTTGTTTGTTTTTTTTTGTTGTTTTTTTTTGCTTTTTTTTGTTTTTGATTATTCTGGTTGCCAGACAAGCCTAGCGAGGCCCGATCTAATCGACGTAGTAACCGCTAGATCTGTGCAGGAATAAAGACAGATTCATGACTTTAGCGCGCAGATGAAAACAAAACATTCTAGCCCAGAATTTGATCTAGTTTTCACGATTCCACTTTCTGTGCCCATTTCCCTTACACTACCAACACATTCCCAAAACGGTTCAGTGTAACCACCCAGAAATGCCGAAAGGACGTAATATTATTCCTACTGATCCTCTTCGGTAAGAAACACAAAGCTTCGTCACAGGCAGATAGAGCTTTGCCTGTAAAATTGATGCATTATTTACGCTATTTCCTGTAATGATACGATAGCAATTATGAAACAGAACCCTTTGAAAAATTACCTATCCATGCTGCGTCGGCAATTCTTCAGTCCCCTGAACTGAATGAACGACGGACTATTCATTTTTTTTAGGGTCTCTTTTCATTCCTGAATTTCCTTGTGGTGTCACTATAGTACTATTATCGATACTTGGAGGAAGCGAGAAGGTGGATATCAGCAAATTGGCGAGTTACCATCACCACGTGGTAGCTCGTGTAACTAGAAGATATGGAAGCGGCTTCTATTCTTGCTAATACATCAGACGCAGGTAGTTTCAAACCAACCCCACTCAGTACGGGTCGCCAAAGTTATGGCCAGTACGGTAGGTTCTGCTATTTTGACCTAACCAACGCATTCTCTAGCACTCTATAGACCAGACGTAAATTTCAGTTTGGCATTTCGTTATTAATAATTATTAACATAAAAATATTATTTTTCAATTAAAATTACACTATTTACATTATTCGGACTATTGTCCTCATCTTTAGCGCCATATTTATTACAGCGTTTCAGCCGTTGAACGCTTCGGCTTTCTTCAGTTGGTTGGAATGTCGAACTGAACCCTTGATTTCGCTCGCTGGGCCAAACTGTTCTAGTTCTCCTGCCATGTTTAATGGATGTCAGTTATCAGTTATCTCTTGTTAATTCCCCTCTCCAAGTTCTCCACTGCCTTAACCAGCGAAATAAAGGATTCAGTTCGACATTCCAACCAACTGAAGAAGGCCAGAACGTACAACGGCCGAAACGTTGTAATAAATATGGCGACAAAGATGAGGACAATAGTCCGAATAATGTAAATAGTGTATATAATACCTCATCTCAGAAATATAGACAGAAATATGAGGACAATAGTCCGAATAATGAAAATAGTGTACATAATACCTCATCTGAGAAATATAGACAGATACAGAAAATATTACTTTCACTTCAAAAATTATGATAGTGTTATGACAACGATTCATCTATGAAATTTTAATATGAAACGTATGACAGATCTAGGGTTTAGTATTACTGTTTTGATCTCTCATTTTAGGTTGGGTTGATTTCCTATTTGACTGAGCGTCCTTTGAAATTCAAGTCTAAGATGAAGGATTGTGAAAGGTCAGGGTAATATCATATTTCGTATTTTTATGATTATTTTATTGAACCTGTCAGATTCGGCTGGGAAGATTTCCTCCTTTATTGAGCTTTCTTTGAAATTCTAATTGGAAGCATGGCGATAAATCAGGAACATACCGTAATTCATATCGTTATAAATATTGTTTAATTTTTCAGTTTCGGACGAGTCAGTTTCTTTCTCTCCTTTGAAATTTTACAATGAAATAGTGTGACAAGTCCTAAAAATATCATAATACATATTTTTATAATGATTATTATTTTCTTGGCAATATCAGTTGGTGTCTGACTTTACTCGGCGTTCTTTGAAATTAATATATGACAATATCACTGTTCGTATTTTTATGGTTATAGTTTTTGAACTGGTAAGATCAGTTGTTGCTTGGTTTTCACCGTTACTGAGGTTTCTTGTCATAAATTATTACGATCATAAACTGTATTTTTAGTGTTATAGTCTTTGAACTTTCAATTTCAGTCGGATTGCTTCCAAACTTTCCGGAGCATTCTTTGTAACTATAAGACAAAGCATTGTCATAAATGATAAAAATATCAAAATTGTTATCTTCATAATAAAATGATGCACTGTAAAATGTCATGGTAATATCATATTTTGTATTTTTATTATTTTGTGTTGAACCGCGTTTGTTTCCTTCATTACTGAGCGTTCTATGAAAATCTAATTGGAGGTTTGGCGATAAATCAGGAACATACTGTAATTCGTATCGTTATAAATATTGTTTGATTTTGCAATTTTGGATGTGTCGCCTTCTTTCTTTGCTTTGAAATTTTACGATGAGGTATTGTGACAAGTCCTAAGAATATCATAATACGTTCTATGAAAACCTAATTGGAAGTTTGGCGAAAAATCAGGAATATACCGTAATTCATATCGTTATGAAAACTTTTTGTTTTCAGTTTGGAACTTGTTAGTTTCTTCCTCTCATGATCGTTCGTTGAAATTCTATGACGAAACCTATATATATATATATATATATATATATATATATATATATATATATATATATGTGTGTGTGTGTGTGTGTGTGTGTGTGTGTGTGTGTGTGTCTGCGTGCAAAATATATATGCATTTAAATAATATATATATATATATCTTTTTTTTGGGGGAAATTCTATATAGGACAATATAATACGTTGCATGTTCGTGAATGAATGAAATGTCGACGTCTGACGTTTCGGTTTAATAAACCGAAACGTCAGACGTCGACATTTCATTCATTTTAAAACAACATAATTGCATTTAAGGATTTTTGGTTTGTTTTTTCCAAATTTTTCTTCATTCTGTCGGATCTATATCCATTTACATTTGCTTATATATATATATATATATATATATATATATATATATATATATATATATATATATATATATATATATAAAAGACATTTTTTATGTTTAACGTTCTTTTATAGATACAAGTATCTTTAATAAATAAATTGCCGGACTTTGTCCATTTCTTAATATATGACGTCATTTGTTTACATCTGATACGCCATGAGCAGTTATGAATATACGAGATTCATGGAAGATTGAAGTTTATAAGCAGTAAATTCAACCTTGCCAAGCAAACGATCCTTTGTGTCCGAGCGGTCAAAGCACGTTAGCGTAAATGACGGTTCCGTATAGGATGCAGCGTTCGAATCCTGTCAAAGAACAAATATTTTCTATGAAAATTTCTCGAACATTCACGCCGGGGTAAATGTTATTTAATACTGTTTATTATAAACAGAGCATTTACTTGAAATACTTGTATGTATAAAAAGAACGTTAAACATAAAAATGTCTTTAATAAATAAATTGTCGGACTTTGTCCGTTTCTTAATATATATATATATATTTATATGTATGTATAATGGTGTATTAAAAATACTTTTACAAATTTGCGGCGTGAATTCCTCACACCAAAACAAAGAAAAAAGTCCATATAAACATACGTTCACAAATTTTTCGTTTTTGAGTTATTAAGCTTAAAGAAAGTTTACAGGAACTAGCATTATGTTGCCGTGTAGACTATGTTACATTTGTCATTCGTTTACATTTGTGGCTACTCTGTCTTCAATGTTTAACGTGTGTAGTACTGAGTTAACTGAGAACTTCTCCGTTTAATATTGGCAAGATATTCATATCATGAGAAGGCAGATATGATTTTTACATACAGTCGCGCGAATGGTAATGGACGCGAGGGTACACGGCTGTTTCAGATTGCGATTTTGATTTTTAAAATTGAGACGCTTCATCAACGTGTCATGGGTGCCTGCAAATCTATTCGAAACCGTGTGAAAGTATTTGAAAGGGCCCGCTAGTCAATGATCCGAGTGTTTAGACAGAAACGGAAGACATTTTTATCATTTGTTATGATTTGCTAATTTAAGGTTTAACGATGTCCTTTTGGCACATATGTTTAACTTTTCTGAGATGCTATAAACATGGTCACTAGCACAACTGATCCTTATTTCCCAGTAATTAACAGTAAAAAAGTTGGTGACATAGATAGATAGATAGATAGATAGATAGATAGATAGATAGATAGATATTAGGTTGGTGCAAAAATAATGACGTAATAATGTCGTTTTCTGACGTATTTTTTAACATCAAAAAACGACATTATTACGACATTATTTTTGCACCAACCTAATAGAAACTGTGTGAATATAGAAACCAACACTGCATGGTAACTTTCAGTCTCATGCATCAAGCAATCATCAGACCATGTGTAACTATTCTTTGTGTAGGGTGTTGGGGGCTTATGGAAAGTGAAGGAAAATAAAACTGGTTTAACTCATTATTATTCAGTTTAAAGCTAATGTAATCATACTTATTATAAAAGCCAGGCGTGTCTGTTTCGTTTATATATTGGATCGGATTTCCTACATTTTTCAATCGGTTTCAACAAAACTTCACAGGACTACGTACAATTACCTTGCGGTGGTTCTGACAGCGCCCAAAATTGGAAAAACATAATTGTTTTTGCACAAAATCAATTTGAAAACACGATTAAGAGGCATCGCTGTCAAGAATGAAAGGGGGACAACTCATATCGAGTTATACTTATTATAAAACCCAGGTTGTTTGTGAGTGTGTGTCTGTGTTCGTTTATATATGGGATCGGATTTCCTACATTTTTCAACCGATTTCAACAGAACTTCACTTTTTGGGGGCAGGTAGTGTTTCTTATTGTTTTGCACACATTTTTCTTTATTTTTACATTCAGAATGCTTTAAAAATTCCATTTACAAGACAATTGTTTATAATAAAATTCTATTCAATCGTTAGACTCATAACGATTGAAAACAATCCTTTTGTTTGAGTTTGGGTTTAACCAATTTGTAAAAAAGAAACAACAAAAAAAAACTAATTAAGTCATGCGTGTCCGTCAACCTTAAACAATAATCTTTTTCAATTTTATTTTTCAGTCTTTATGATGGTGGATACTTGATCTATCTCTTACTGTTACATCCCCGGGAAACGCCGGGCTCTACTGCTAGTTATATAATAATCTAAATATTATTTATAATATAATTATTTATTCATTACTTTCATATTTATTTTTAATTTATTCATTTATTTTTGTATACTTTCTTTCCGTTCTAAATTTTGGAATCTGAAAAAGTTTATTAGATTTAGATTATGGATTATTAGTTGTTAATTCTTGAGTTGTGGTGTGGTTGTAGATAGCGTGGTAGGAATTTATTTTCATTTATGCTTTTTTTGTTGTTGTCAAGAACCTGTCCCATTTTTTGTAAAAGTATTTTTTGATTGCATCTTGAATTGTACATTTAACAGAGTCGCTTGTAAACTTTAAATTTAATAACTAAAAAACGAAGAATTTGTGGACATATATTTGTATGGACGGTTGTCCTCGTTTTGGTGTGAGGAACCGGCTCCCAAAGTTTGTAATTTTTGGTACACCCCTGTATACATTGAATCATCAGAACTTTTCGTCTATTTATCTTTACTCTTTGATCTGTGCATCTCCATTATTTATTGATTGATATTTGCCAGGATCTTCATCCATTTTTAATTTCGTTTCTCTTTTGCGATTAATGTCTTTCGACGACTCGCCTAATGTTGTTTTTAAGCGCGTACACTAAGTGTTGTTGGCGCGTGTCCGAGGAATTAGCACGTTAGATTTCGATACCATGAGACCCAAATTCGAATCTCAATATAGGCGATTCGCCCTATTAGTCAGGGAGAAACCTTGGTGGAGGGCTTAATGACCATGAAAACCGTTACCCTCAAGCCTTGTCAGTGAAAATGACTATACAAAACTATTCGAACGTCGTCGATGAGTGTGTTAGTACTAAGGTACAAATCATCGTGATCGAAGGTGTGAATGTCCTGGCGTTGGTCAAAACGGTTGCTCACGCTAGATTATGCGTTCTTTCCTAGATACCGGGTTTCTTATGAAGCTTCTAAAATCTACAGCCTCTTAATGTTGCCAAGGGTTTGTTTGACATTACTGACGGGTCTACCACCCGCTGTAAATTTCTATGAAGGGACGTTTTATTTGGATTGAACCATCTATATGCCGTCTTTCTACACGTGACATATGATCGTTCGCATATCCATTAAGTAATGATGCAAATTATTCTATTATAATTGTGCTTGTCCATTGCTTAGTTAGTTCGCACGACCGTTACGTCTTGTCAATACTATGGACTATTCCACGTTTTGATCCCACCTTTTAGTGAGAAACTGGAAGAAAGAAGAGAGAAGGAAGGGAAGACAGAGAAGGAATCAGATACTACACTTTAATCTCAGCCAAAAAGCCGAGAAGTGATTGTATTTTTCAACGCTGCCATATCACTACCGAATGTGACACAAGGTCAGTTTTACGTGGGTTTAACTGGAATACTGTAGAAAAATTGGCAAAGCTCCCTCTGCACTTTTTCTTTTGGGGACGTCTCAGGTGCCGGTGAATAAATCCAGCCCCCTCTCAAAGGAGAGATACTGCCTGGGAGACTCATTGGGGTTTGAGCTTCAGGTTTTTGACCCTTCCCAACCACCGAAACGGTAGACACACGATGGCGACCGGGATAAACACGGTATTTTTCTGGCGTACAGTACCGAACCACGGAAACCGAGTTAGATTATTGGCAAACTTCCAGTCACAATAAATTACATGAAATAACATCGCCTGCTGAAGTATTTTAAAATTATTACTAAGAGGAATGTCCGTAAGACAGGGACTTGGCTAGAAAGAAAGAAATAAGGCAAGATAATAGAGTTTAACGTCTCATGCCAACATCACATAAATAATGAACGCTTTGTATCTGTCTGTATTTCTGATATGAGGTATTATGTACACTATTTAGATTATTCGAACTATTGTCCTCATCTTTGTCGACATGTTTATCACAACATTTCGGCCGTTGTACGCTCCGGCCTTCTTCAGGTGGTTGCTAGGCCACAAAAATCTCCTAAGCCGACCAAGCATAAAAATGAATACAATATGGGAACCAGTAATAAGGAGTGCCAGGGAAAAGCGATAACATCAAAAATTGCAATATGAACTCTGGTAAAAAAAAAATGCAACGATAACAGCAAAAATTGCAATATGAGCACTGGTAAAAATTGCTGCTGAAGACATTAGGTTTATAATACCAAGAAATTCATACATAAATGTCTTCAAGGACATAGTGGATAAAGGCGTTAGTTAGATCCAGTGAGAGGACCCAAAGAGTGTGAGTTCAATATCTAGTTAAGGCAATGACGAACTTTGAGGGGTGAATTAACAGGAGATAACTGACATCCATTAGACATGGTACGTGGAACTAGTGAGCGAAATAAAGGGTTCAGTTCGACATTCCTGAAGAAGGCCGGAGCGTACAACGGCCGAAACGTTGTGATAAACATGGCGACAAAGATGAAGACAATAGACCGAATAATGTAAATAGTGTATTCCGTTCTGATCTTTTGATTTCAGCAAGAAAATGAAATAAATAAAGAAGTAGAAGTGTTTGACGTTAGTGGGGAAATTTTCAATTTCAAATCTATTCATTTGTACCCTCTTCTTAAAATGATGACCTGCATTCATATTTATGATTGTTGTTGCAATATTTTGTTAAAGTTGCCATGCTTAATAGCAATTAAGTATTATGTAATTCAATTGTATTATAAGATCAAGTAAGGATTAAATGCACGCCCTTCTGGTAAAATGACATAATACTTAACTGTATCAGTCTGGAGATAGCCCTTTCTCATATACTGTAACGTGTACGTGTCTTATTATTTTAATTTAGATTTGTTGACTGTTCAGTTCTTCCTACTCATTTTCCCTTGTAGGTTACTGGACTGAACATAAAAAATGTCTAGTCATATTCTTTTTTTAAAATCGATATTCCGCCATTCAAGGCACTAAAGCCACGACGACATAAGAGGTTATAGAGTGTGAAAGAATTAGTAACAGAAATAGAGTGGGAAGAGAAAAGAGTAATCAAGAGGATAGCAGAGAGCGATTGACATTGGATTTAATTTTTTGTCGACTAAAGAGGGCTGGAAAGGATGGAGACAGAATGGAGTTCCTCAGGCGAGAAGTTCGAGAAAAGAAACTGTTAGCATCGAACTTGTAGCTACATCTAGCCAGTTCAACGGTGAGCTGATGAGATTTCAACGGCAGTCGAATACTGGGCTTAATGCAAAAAAAAAAAAGCTAGGTAGCAGAGCGAACAGCTCATTCGAACAATTACCATGAACATATTTATAGAAAAAACAGAAAAGCAACCTTACGGCCGTGGGTAAGTGTCTGAAACTGAGCCACCAGAGTAGAAATACTTTTTTTTTTAATTGGTGTCATACATGGCGCCCAATCCGCAATAAACTGTCAGATATTTACAACCACTTTCTCAAATGAAATGTTTTTAAAAAAAAGCTTTTCTCAAGTTATGTTTGCTAATTCTTTTCCAAGTTTTTTTTTCATAAATAATTGTAATATCACTACCAGTGGTCAATTGAAATCTCACCGTAGCGTTATTCATTTGAAATGTCACGAATTTTCTATTGTTTGAACTTTCCAGTTTTTCACTGGTAGCACTACTTTCAGCAAGTTAATTTGTGCATTTCTTTTGCTTTTCGATATGTTGCAGCGTCTCTTGTGACACATTTTTCCACATGACTGTCCTTTCTGAAATGAAGCATGCCACATTGGTTAAGTTTAGCACTATTTTTATTTCGGATTTTTTCTTTTCGTACTATTGTTTTTTGTTTTTATTTTAACAAAATCTTCATTTTCGTCTTTAGTAAGGTTCACACACTGCCAATATTGCCAATATATATAAGAAAGTGAATTCTTTTCACTAAAAATTTTTGATAATATGGACATGTTTTTTTTTTTTCACGTTCAGGTGGCAGAATTTTCGTAACAGTGCGTAATTTCTATTCATCGCCCATCCTTGACAGTTTTCTCTGAAAATGGCCTCGTTCCTTCTGAAGCATGATAGAAAGGCAATATTTTCTTCTGGTAGGTAATTAAGCTCACTAACTGAGTTAGCGACTGAGTCGGGCGAAAATAAAATTGAAGCATTACTTGTTCCATGCGATTCAAGGATTGCCTTCAACTGTTCTGGATATTCAATCGGCACACGCTGCATTTGAATGCATTTCCAATTCTTCCATAGTGTATTATTTTCGTACAAGTAGTCCTTAAATAGGAAGGAAAAATGTGTTTTCCTAACAGCAGGATGCCATACACCCTCGGAATTTATCAACTTCTAGCTCACCCTATAAATATTTTTTCTGTGAATTTTTAATTTTCTTCACCAGTTATTTATACTAAGCGAGAGCCATTTTTTTTTCTTTTTCCTGTCCTGTGAATTCGAAAGCTCATCGCCATTTTTTGTCATGAATTATAAGGACGCTTGGAGTCGACGTAGTCCTACAGAATTCTGTAGTAATGACATAAGGCTCGATCACAGTTAGGTGTCTGCTGACGATTCTCAGCGTCAGTATATATGCTATGTGTATGGGTCCAAATCATAGAGGTGTGTTCAACTCTACAACACAATCAAGCAAGAACAAAGTCTGGCATATACAATAACATTTACTGGATTTTAGCAACCAATTGTTTTGAAAGATTGTTCTATATTTTCATGGCAATCGTTCGGATGACATCATCGCTATAGTACCTATAATTTAGGCGCAGTACTAGATTGGCGGTGAGGTCTCATCGAATGATATTTTCATTGGTGAGGTGTAACCCTAAGTTTTATGCTAACAATTTCTTTTTTCGCGCTTCTTGTTTGTGGAACTCTCTTCCAGCTCCATGCTTTCGAGCTAAATTTGCTCTTCAAAAATATAAATGGAATGTCAATCGTTATCTACTGTCTTTCTGATTACTCTTCTATTGTTCTCGTTCCTTAATAATATTTCGTTTTTTTTTTTTCTTATTGGTTCACACTCAGTAACGCATTGGTTCTTAATGGTCTTACTGCCTTACATTAGCTGAAATGATTAAAAATAGAGAAAGATTTTATAAATTCAACCGATGCTAGCACTGGTTGTTCGGCCAATAAAAGCCGAATTTTCTTCTTATAAGAAAATGGCTAATATTACCACTAACCTTAAACCCACTCATCATCTATGAATTTGAACGTTGATGTTAAAGAAAATTTGGAGACGAAATTCTCTCTTAAAAAGAAAAGTCAGTATAAGAATAATAATACAGCCTTTTTTTTATAGTTAGCTCTACTGTTTATATTTTTAACATATCAGTTTCCGGAATAAATACTTATCTTTATGGTTGATTGTTTATTTCTTTGCATTTAAAACTGTATTGAGAAATTTGCCCCAAAACAAAAATCTGTAGCAACATTTCTTCAAAGCAATCGCAAGTCAAATTAAATTGACTTGCTAAAACAATAAACAACAACAACAACAAAAAATAGAATAAAAAAAAAGGCAAGAAATAAAAATAAATTCTTTGAAAAGTACAAAAATCGATTCGATTGATTATTTGGATAATGTTCGTTTGATCTGTTCTTATTTTTTTTTTTTGGTATTTGCTGAGTTTTTAACCGTTCTTGGATTATTGCTGCTTCCAAGAGATTTTAATATACTGATTCTGAATAGCGATATACTTTGAAACAAAGATATATAAGACAGCCCATTAAAATAAAAAAGTTTAAAAGTTTGCTGATATAATATCGACAGACATTAAATTTTATCAAAATATAAAATTGGTTCGGAAATACCATAGCAAATATAGCGAGACTCTTCGCAGATGCGAATTGAGTCACTGTCGGTCACTGGGCCTCTAAAAATAAATACGCTAAAAAATCCACTTTCATCCCTGCCGACGGCTTAATGGTTAGAATCTCCGACTGACACCAATTCAGTCGGGTTTCGCTCCTAGCTAGAGGCAACCGGATATATATATATATATATATATATATATATATATATATATATATATATATATATATATATATATAATATATATATATATATATATATATATATATATATATATATATATATATATATATATATATATATATATATATATATATATATATATATATATATATATATATATATATATATAAGGATATATATATATCCTAATATATAAGGATAAATAATTTTCTGTATCAACAAACAGTATTTAGAAAAATATAACAAACTGGAAAAGTTTATTTGTGATATTAGCAAACTTTTATTTTTTTTATTATTGTTGTTTATTAATATAGTATTAAGCTTATATTAAATCCCTAATTTATTCGTAGAGAAGTTGAATATTTAAATTGCTAACAAATATTAAATTAATTTATTTGGGGATTTTTTTAAGCATTTAAAATTAATATCAAACGTTAAAATCTGTTTTTATCTCAATTGCTAAAGCTATACCACCCCACTTTTTCCTTCAAAAAACCCTAAGTACATCTCTTTTCTCTTTACTTCCCCCTTTTTCTTTTTACTTTTTTCTCCTTTTCCTTTCCCCATATCATTTCCGTTGAGTTGACCGATTAAATAGGTCAGTGTCTGATCCTTAACCCGTCCTTCCACAATATTAAGTATTATAATAAAAAAAATATAAAAATAAATTTTAAAACTCTTCCTTCCCTCTCTAAACTCGACCATGTCTCTCACACCATCCCTCGCTACCGTCTCTGGTGAAATAATTTAGTACAACTTTAGCCTTAAAGTGGTCTGTCTTTCTTTATATATATATATATATATATATATATATATATATATATATATATATATCCCTCATGACACTATCGAGCGCTTTGCGTTGGGGCGGGGAGAAAGGTGATCAACGCGTTTTAGTGGGCTCAGCAGTTTTCAAGCAGCTTGTCTGAATCGTCTTCAAGAAACGAGAGCAAGATCTAAAAGGTCAGTCAATCTAACAGTGATCTCATCCCACACTCCTTACTTTTGCTCCATATGTGGCCTCCTCTGTAAATCACTAGCGGGTTTTAAGTGGCACTTAAGATTATTGCACAAAATTTCAATCAATTAAGTTGTCAGATTCTCATACGTCGAAAGCGACGGGAGAATCCATTATATATATATATATATATATATATATATATATATATATATATAAAACGTGAACATTGAAGTCAACTCTCAGGGGCGACAGGCTCTTTCATGCTGGATGCAATCGTCAGGTCACGAATACTCAATCCCAATCAATCCAAATAAATAAATTAAAAACTGTCAACTCGCCAAAATGCAATCTAAACATTGGACGAATAAATAGCTTTAATTAACTATTAAATAAGCGACCTAAGGAAATTACATTGGAAAATCATGCAGAAATTTTTAAAAAACGCATCAATTTGCACAAAAGAGACCTCATGTATAACAAATTAACAAATGCACTAATCATGCATGGAAATAAATTCAACCATAATTTTGATTTTAAAAATGCTACACACATAAACAAAGAAAATAATTCACTTAGAAGGAAAATCCTCGAGAGTGCCGCCACTGAATATTATCCAAATATTAATGTACGCCCCGGTTTTTTTTTTCCAATATCACCTTTCCTAACAGAAACACTACTCCCCGAAGCCAAGGTATACAATAAATTTATCAAGAAATCAAAATAAAACTTCTGAACCCGTCAGCAAAATACAAACAATATTTCTACATATATATAAATATTCTCTTCAGCATAAAAATAATTGACGTAATTTATCAATTGACCAAATGAATATACAATAACGTTTCTATATAATTCTTCTAGTTGTTCACGACGTCCTCTTTGTTGTTTATAGATACTTTGTTTCAATAAATTCATTTCACTTTTTGCCTTGAAATATCCACCTTGGACGAAACGCTTCGGCTAAAATTATTGTCTGTCTTTTTCCTTTATATATATATATATATATATATATATATATATATATATATATATATATATATATTACAATGAATCATTCATACGAAAAAAGTAAATTAGCAAAGTTAATAATATAATATGGCGAAATCCTTTCACTAACAAAATTTTAAAGGTGCATTAACCTACTAATCACTCGTTAAATGTCATGATCCTTGTTGTTTTAAAATTCTAAGCTGTATAAGGTTTTTCTTTAATATGCAAGTACTTTCGACTGTACATTCAGTCATCTTCAGGCATGTAAATTATTTTGTTTTTCTTAAAAAGTAAGGATCATAACATTCATCGAGTGATTAGTAGGTTCAAAAATATTAAATATTAAAACTGATTCGCACAAAGAGCTCAATGTTTTATAATAAACAGAGCAATACATATTGTTACTATCATTTAATTAATTAATTAACATATTTATATATTGTTTATTTTTATATAGTATTATGTATTGATTCTAAAAGTATCCTTTAATTCCTTTTTACTTGGGGCAATTTTCATCCATTTTTTTCCACTTTTAAGGAGTTTTTTTTTTTTTATATTATATATTAAATTTAAAATTTAAATTTTTTCCTTGTCGATGGGTGTTCATTTGACCTATCTACTCTGTGGTCTCTTTCTTTTCCTTTCCCTTCTGACCACCCCTCATATCAAGACTTACACTACGTCCCGTTTCTTTTGCCACCTTCACGTTCTTTCTATTTCTCATCTTTTTCCCCTGTTTTTCTTCCTTCCTTTTCTTCGAACTTGTCTGTTGTTTTTTTTATTTAAAATGTTTATCATCCATTGACTGTTTGACAAATCCTGTAATTTTAATTTTAGAAGCTGAAAATAATCATTTACTTAATGGTATATTAATTCCGATTGTATGATATATATATATATATATATATATATATATATATATATATATATATATATAAAAATATAGTCTTAAGGTGTGCTATATTAATGGGATAAAGTGTTTAATATCAGAGATAGAGCGTTTGTAAATATAAAAGTGAACATAGGAGTCAACACTTAGAGGTGACAGACTGTTCCATGCTAGACACAATCGTCATGCCTGGCGATTGTGTCTAGCATGAAACAGACTATCGCCTCTAAGTGTTGACTTCAATGTTCACTTTTATATATATATATATATATATATATATATAGGGTGTTCCATAATGATGGGTCGGAATTTAAATGCAAGTATTTTGGATTATAAAAGCGACATAGATTACCAAATATATTTATTACATAATTTATATTCAAGTGTTCACCATATTGTCTTAGGTTTTGCCCTTTCTTAGAGTTATCTTAGATCTCTTCTGCTGTTGGTGGATCCTCATGATGTCGTAGACTCCAAAAGAAATTGCAGCCTAAAGGAGATTCCGACAACATTTTGGAAAGCAACAAGCACCATCCTGGAATGTGATCCTGCGCCCTGTTACAGGCAGTGCCAACTCTGTTTGAAATGAGAGAGCGAGCTTGTGAATGTTCTGTTCGTGGTAGTGATCATATCATGGTTGTAATATTTTGATGAATAAGCAAACAGAAACATGTTTCTGCGGAAGGATGCTGAGAATGATACGCACCGAACATGTGCACAACAATAAAGTTTTAGAGAAAATAATAACAAATACATATTTTACTTAACATCAGAAAGAGACAGTTGAAATTTCTCAGGCACATAATGAGGAAAGAGGGCTTGGGAAATTTGATACTCACAAGACGGATTGAAGATAAGGAAGACAAAGGAAAGCAGCGCATAGCCTACCTAATGAACTTGTGTAAATGGTTGGCAGTACACGGATTAGGAGAGATAGCAGAACCATGGATTTCCTATGCGCTAAAAAAGCCAGGAAGTTGTGGAGAGGCATGAATAGATACAGCACGAACATGAAGAAAATTCGCCGTATTCCTTACAATATAAATGGCCTCTTATTACTGAAAACAGGTTTTATTAGATTTCGAGGCCTTTATATAAATATCATTGTCGGCTTTATCTCGTATTAAATGATTAAATTTCTTTTCTGATCGCTTCCTTTATGATGATGGCGTTGATGCCTAAGTAGACCAATTCTTGCATCGAAGAGCCGATGACATTGACTGCATAGTAATGTGGGTGAAAGACGAGATCGATTTTGTCGAGCCTTATTCTCTCTTGTCGTCTGATTTCTTCATTTTCTCTTCTGGTGACTTCGAAGTTCTGACAATGATAGTTGGTATGGTCTCGGGATTGTGTTTCAAACGATTTCGGCTCAAGTGCCTTTCAGTGTTGTTTTTGAGTTGGTCCTTGTATCCTCAAAGAGGGTAACCACGTATATCTTCGAAGAGGTTTTCCCTTGAAGTGGACTCTCTAAATAACACCACATGGAAACGTTGACTATTCCAGTCTTGCTACATGTCTTGACCATCGAAGACAGTGTTTCATGATAAACGAGTTGTTTCTTTGGACATTGGCTCTTTCCACGATTTGGTCGTTAGTCACATAGCATTTATATATATATATATATATATATATATATATATATATATATATATATATATATATAATCAACCATAGATATTTATATATATATATATATATATATATATATATATATATATATATATATATATATATATATATAATCAACCATGGCTATAATTTTAATCATACATATCCGTATCAATATTTTAACTCTGACTGACACATGGACATATATGTGAAAAATCTATAGAAGTAATTATAGTTCTGTGGGCTTGTGTTTCAAACGATTTAGGCTCTAGTCCAGTGCCTTTCGGTGTTGTTTTTGAGTTGGTCCTTTTATCTTCGAAGAGGGAATTCCCGTGGTCTTTTTTCTCTGAAGTAAACTCATTGAATAATATAATTTATTTATCAATTATTATTCTCATCAAAAGATGTGCGATTAGTTTAATTGCTCAAAACGCGGAAAAACGGACTGGGTGATCGGGGGTTCAAATTCTTACTTATATTCACTTTCAAAAAATTGCTCTTTTTTTCTATCAGCTAAGGGTTAAATAGCAAATGTGTCTGCTCTCTTTAGATTTAGCTTACTAAGAGAAAAAGAATACGCGGAATTTAATAACTTGGCAAACCACTGCACCCTTTTTGCCAAGAGCTCATAGCAAATCAGATATAATAAAGAAAAGAATGCTTTGGGGCCTATGAATGCCGACATTCTAAAGCATAGTAGTAATAATAATAATAAGTAAATATATTTATCTTCAAAGTTACGTGTGTATCTTTCGGTTTAATCACCATTTATCTCGACAAATGTGTTTAAGAATATGTATCTGCTTTTTCATTCTACCCAGAACCTTTTTTTTCTCAAGCTGTCCAAGAGCAAAGAACCACTCGAGGTAGAGGTCGACAGAGTAAGAGACACAGTTTATGTGGCTATGTGAGGAGGACAGCGGTTAGCTCAGGTTAAGATTGGATCCCACAAAGTAGCGTTTCGTGGGAAGAGGTTGCTCGAGTGGGACTTGCATCTCGCCAATGGAACTCGAAGGGAATGGGTGTAGTATGCCATCTAGTTTAGAACAAGTGGAACGAAGGAAGGTCTGTACAGTTTCCATGGGAATAGCGAGAGCTTTGCGACGTTCCATCCATGTGAAAGAAGTTGTGGGATGGAAAATATTTCCTCCTCCCTCACAATGACGCTGAGGAACGTTTAGACTCTATCGAGATTGAAAAGTGAAGTATGAGCAGCCTCTGTCCATATATGGCAACAGTACTCGATGTTTTGGCCTGATCTGATTCTTGTAAAGGTAGAGCATAACGGGGATTTCAAATTCAGCATTGGATGAAAAACATGGGCCTTCCATTGGCTGCTTTCAATTTCTGTAACAAAATCAGTCTGTGGGTGCAAAATCAAAGTTGGCTGAACGATGGGAAACATTTGTAAATGCTAGGATTGTCACAGTTGGTGTCGTCTCTTGACTTGAATACAGCAGAGGTTTGCTCGCCAGCCGATAGGTCGTTGGATCTACAATCTTTAAATAATCATTACAATTACGGCCATCTGTTTCGATTTCAGAAAAAATAAAGAACTACAATCAACTACTTGGACATAAATTCACAGCGGATCTTAAGTAGAAACCGTATATTCGCCCCACCACCGATAAAAATATTGGTAAAACGGTCTCTTCTGTGTACCGCTCCTGTAAGTACCGTTCTTCTCCTGTAAATACCATTCTTCTCCTGTTGTCCTCTACTTTTAAAAGAGCCAGATTAGACCGAAAATAGCGTACTGCTCCCATATCTTTCTAAGGGGTTGCTCAATCCTCGTTTTCCAGCCTTGACGAAGTTTCAAAGCGTTTCTATGTCTTTGCGGGTGTCTAATTCTTTTCAACCCTACCACCTTTTTCCCTACAATCGAAAAATTGTTAACCTATCTCTATTTCCATGGCATATGTTCAAGCGAACTACATTAATCGGGCTCCACCAGTTCAGACCTTGACATCGAGTACCCATGATGCCAAGTCCACACTTTTGACTCATCCTTATTTCCCTTCGTATTCCTTTCGCAAGACGGAAGACCTACCCAAACATCTTCTTCCCAAGAACTGTTTCTTAGTGGAACAGACTCCCGAGAGGATGTTCTCTCAATTAGTACAGACTTAACCTTTTCAAGTCAAGTGTCAACAGTTAGCTATCTAACATATCATCATAATTTACACTTAGTTCCTCCTCTTGAGTCAATATAAAATCATTCAGTAAGACTGTTATAGGGTTTCTGAATCTTTTTTGTTTTTAGTCAATGATCCCTTTAGTAACCGACTCTATAAGAACTCTACAAGAACTAGCCCTTCATAGAGACAAAGGGATACCCACAGTTTGATTGGTTTTTCTTCACACTTGTACATGCATTTCTCCATAATGCACTCTCATGGACACTGTACAGGTATATCTTTTCAGCCATCCACGCTTGAGAGAAATTGTGATCAATTAATTGTCACCGATATACGAAAAGATAATCAAGCCATGATAAACCTTGATGAATGACAATTATCACTTTTACGGATGGGCACAAGATGGCAACCTTTTAGAGAGTAATGGCACACGTTTAAACGGTAAACATGGTCCCAACAGCAAGTCAAGAGACGGCTGGCGGCTGGCACTGTAATTAGTGGCTGGGTGTGTTTTATTTCAAACATTGGCAGGATGCATTTTCTTTTATTTCTTTCAAACCGTTGATTGGGACAAGGGATGTATACGAATATAAATGTTAATTTTTAACTAACCGTCACGAACCCCACGAAATCCATCCATGACGCCTCTAGGGGTCCATGGGCCCCAGGTTATTTTTATTAAGGCTTGGTGTTGCGAACGAATATTGAGCCCTGTCTCTTGCATACGTTTCTTGAATCATGTCAGGGACAGCAATAATATAGAACAGCAGTTTTCGAAGATGGTTGGTGCTTTCCGGCCTCGTAAGGCAACCTTTATTTCGTTTACCTTTTGTTGCAATTTGATTGAACAGAAGGATGTTGCGTGATCGATTTAGATTCTTCATGTCGGCCTCTCGACCGCTTATCTTTCCTTTGAGTTGGTTGCAAAGACAAGAAATATTTTTAGAGTTCTTTCATCCTTCATTTCTTTCATTCTTCCCTTCTTTCGTCCTTTCCTTCTCTCTTTTCTTAATTTGGTTCCTGTCATATCTTTTGCTCTTAGTCTTTTAATTTTCCTCTCAGCCTTTCTTTCTTTCTTTCTTTCTTTCTTTCTTTCTCAGTTATTACTTTTTCTTCCTCTTTCTTCCATTTTTTAATTCATTTACAGTAATTATTTCACCCACACCCAAATAATTTTCTTCCTTTAATATGGTTCCTATCCTATATTTCGTTCTCAGCCATTTAAGTTCCCCGTCTCTCTCTCTATCTTTCTCTGACTCTCTCTCTCTTTCTCTCTCTCTCTCTCTCTCTCTCTTATATATATATAATTTAGTTCCTATTATATATTTCAGTCTCAGTCATATTATTTACCTTTTAATCTTTTTCTTTCTTTCTTTCTTTCTTTCTTTCTTTCTTTCTTTTTCTTTTTCTTTCTTTTTTTAATTCATTTACAGTCATTAATTTCCTTCCTTTCTTTCTTTAATTTCATTTTTTTTCATTTTTAATTCATTTACAATAAACCATTTTAGCCCACGCAGATAATATTCTTTCCTTCTTTTTTCCTTCTTTCATTATTTTTCTTTCTTTCTTTCTTTCTTTCTTTCTTTCTTTCCCACCTCCACTTTCTTTCTTTCTTTCTTTCTTTCTTCCAAAGAATTAATTTCCTTCCTTTTTCTTTCATTTTTAATTCATTTACAATAACCATGCTCTACCATGAGTGTCTCTAGGATCTTGTATTGGGCGAATAATAGTAGTAAAAAATAAAAATAAAAACAACCCCAGGATCAAAATAAAATATTGAAGAAACATATTTAACCCTAGAACAGTGACCATCAATTAAAGTTACACCACTACTAACCATGGGTATATCATACTCGATTTTGAAAATCTCAAAAGCAAGTATTAAATATAAATCTTTATTTGAAATATTTTAGATGCAGGCACTTCAAACTTCGAGTAAACGTTAATAAGAACTGAAAAACATTATTTAGGTAAGAAAATAAGGTACTGAAAATTGTAATAAAAAATAGGAAAATTTGCGCTGGCTACTATATACCCATGGTTAGTGTTTTAGGGCTGAGAATAATTAGTAAAAAAAAGCTTTATTTATTGAATAACAAGTTTTAAAAGAAAAGACATATACTTTAACAATAATAGAAATATGATAATATAACTCGTCGGGTAATTTTTTCTGTGTTTTGCATTAGTATAAATTGAATTTAGACAAAAAAGGAAGAAGTGGAAGCGAATATAAAGATAAAGCTTACAACTTAATTATATTAATATACTTAAATGCCCCCCTCCACAATTTTCTGCTCGGGGGCGTTAGTTTCATTCATTCCCGTCTGGATCTGCCAATTCTTCAAGAAGGCTCTACGTTGACGTGTTTCTCTTTCATGCCTTAATCTGTAAAGGAGTCGATTGAATATTGACAGGCTAAGCGAAAATAACTTCGTTGAATTTGGGTAATATTCAGCGTCAATTGCACCTGCTCACTCTTTTCTATACAGCTTGGATGTCGACCTAATGGTTAAAATACAACATCGGATTCATTGTTAACCTTGCGCGTACAAATGTCAAGCACATTCGAACAAGGTTTTAAAAAATGAACGAAATCATTTCGCAACATGTATCAGTACTAATAACGCCAAGTGGTACGAGATTTTACATATACGGAGATTTCAAAATGCAGGAAGACACTCTTCTTACTTCAGAGATCCATTACGACTAACATATCATAAGCAGAATATGTAGTTATGTCGATTGACAAAGAAAAGACAATTCGCACTGCGAGAAAATATGAAGTGAAAAAAATAACCACAAACTAAAACGCAATTTCATTAATAACATTTAATAAAACGGGAGGAGGAAAAAGTCGTGAAATATACGATAGAAAATAAGGTAAATGGTTGCAGGTGAGTATAAAACAGAAAGAAAAAAACTTCATTCACATACCCCCTAAAAGACCGAGTGAGCGAACAAAATGCTTTCTCTGTCTGCATAGAGACGGTTGATGTAACTTAATGAAGACCGCTTCTAATAAACTGTTGAGCGAACTGAGTTCTGTCCAAAACGAACGAATCGTTCCTGTATCCGGCTGCACAATTTGAATTATCCAGCAAGTGTTGATAGATAGACGAGTCATGCAGTCTGGGTATCACGCATACTATGATTAGAAGTACCATGTCTTAGTATCTGTCTATATTTCTGAGATGTATATTATTTATACTTATGTATCTGAGTTGTATATTATTTACATTGTCGTCATATTTATTACAACGTTTCGGTCGTTGTACGCTCCGGCCTTATTTGGAATGTCGAACTGAACCCTTTATTTCGCTCTCTGGGTTAGACTGTTCTAGTTATCAGTTATCTCCTGCTAATTTCCCTCTGAAAGTTCTCCACTGCCTTAACCGGGTATTGAACTCACACTCTTTGGGTCCTGTCACTAACCAACGCTTTTATCCACTGTGACATGTGACGTTGTTTCTTTTTCTTACATTATTCTTTGACTTGCTGTGAATAGTTTTAGTACCGTCTCACAATCTTTTTCCGGCTTTGCTGAAAATGTTTCCACAAGATAAACTACTGATGGATTATTGGCTTTGCTAAATGACCGGGATTGGAGAAAGATTGATAATCTCAGTAATGTAGTTAGAGAAAAACATATATATATATATATATATATATATGTGTGTGTGTGTGTGTGTGTGTGTGTGTGTGTGTGTGTGTGTGTAGTATATTATACCGACATGCATTACTGCCTCAGTGTGTTTGTGTGTGTGTGTATGTGTGTGTGTGTGTGTGTGTGTGTGTGTGTGTGTGTGTGTGTGTGTGTGTGTGTGTGTAGTACTGTGTGTGTGTTGTGTGTGTGTGTGTGTGTGTGTGTGTGTGTGTCCGATGCAAAAAATCGAATAATTCAGACGCAAAAAAAAAAAAAAAAAAAAAAAGTAGTATATTTCAAGCTTCAAAAATTTTACTCATATCCTTGAAGGTGTAACTCAGGTCATTTCTGAATTTTTTGAAGATTTAAAAGAGTGCGTTTTTTACTAATATGGCAAAAAATTCAATCTTAACGTTGCCGACTGACAATGCCCAAAAAAGTTTGTATCCGTTAAAAAAAACACATTTTCAAAGAAAAAACATATTTCTATTCGTATTTAATTTTTTTTAAAGTCTCGGATACAACCGACTGAATTTTACCAAAAAAAAAATAAATTTCTATGCCTGAAGATGACAGAATGTATAGTCGAAAGTACTTGCGTATTAAAGAAAGACCTTATACAGTTTATAATTTTTAAAAACAAGGATCATAACATTCATCGAGTGATTGGTAGGTTAATGCACCTTTAAAATTTTGTTAGCGAAAGGATTTCGCCATTTTATATCATTAACTTTACTAATCTATTTTTTATGAATGATTCATTGTTATATATATATATATATATATATATATTAATCCAACATTTTTATTATTTCAAACCTTGTTTTTCGTGGTTATCCCGTTTATTTTTTTAATTTTATTTTTAGTTCCGGTTTTTTTTTTTATTTGAAAGAGTGTCTGTTACGTTTCTATCAGCCTGCGCACTGAAAGAATTGTGACAACGAAAATGTGTTCTCCGGCATTGTTCGACCCTGCGCGCCACTTTGTAGGAGAAATTGGTGAGGTTATTTGATTGCTCAGGCTGGTAGACGTAATACACACGGTTTAAATTAAAAATGGGTCGTCTATTTTAAACACGGCATGTATTACTTCAAACATTATTTATAATGGTTACTCATATTTGTGCAAGTGCATTGCTTTGTTATTTGCTTTCTTTTTAAGCATGTTTATTTTTCTTCCCCCTGCCCGGAGACTTTAGACATCTTAATAAAGAAAATGGGCCCTCATTGGCAGAATAAACAACTGTCATGGCTAGACTAGTCAGTCTAGGAGAACTTTAAAGTGTAAACATGTTTCTACTTTCCATATAGTTTGAAGAGATAATAAATATATCGGAATAAAATATAAAATCCATCAATCTTTTTAGATATTGTTTTGTTTACATTTCAGATACGGCTTTCGGGAAATTCTAACACGAGTGAATATTCTTTAAAGCGCAATAGATATTCCCTTAGCTGTAAAGATCTCCTTAACGGAGATGTCCACACACGCCGGATTAGATGGTGGTTTTTTCTGTAAAGAGAGGCAGAGGTTCGAATCTTACCGGGAGACCAAATAAACACTGCTTAAAAAAAATACGAAGCGCCTACTCAAATGCGAGTAACGGATATCCGCTTTAAATGACGTTTGGTGTAATAAAATATGTTGGATTAAAAATCCCTTAATTCTTGACGTAATACTACAAAATCTAATTAAAGCCTTAAATCGTGGTTCTCAAATAGTGTACCCTGGGTACGCTGGTGCACCCTGGGTACACTGGTGCACCTTGGAAGATGTCTAGTGCACCCTGGCATTCCAGAGAAATATATATCCAGATATAAGAAATAAATATATTTACTTTATTACATTGCGGTACCCGTCTCGTTCATATTTATGTGAATTAGGCATTTCGGCTCTCACCCCAATTAAGTACAAAAAGAGAGGAACTCTTCAATGTAATGAGGAGGAAATGCTTTTTAAATATTTGCCGAAACATTGAAGAAATCGCTAAGACTCATGAGTCTCATGTTTCTCATAAACACAAGAATGAATAAATTTAAGGTATTTTTCATTTTATATTTTTATTGCATTATTTCTTTTCTGTAATACAGTGTAACCCGGATATAAGAGACCCAGATATAAGAGAAACCCGGATATAAGAGAGATTTTCTCTGGTCCCAAATTAGAGCCCATACTTACCTAAACAAAATAGACCAAACCCGGATATAAGAGACTTCTTCTCCGGTCGCGACAACTCTCTTATATCCGGGTTACACTGTATACTATTTGGAGACAACCCTGTATGATGCCATTTATACTTATCTTTTGCTTGTTACGAGAAAGAAGAAGATTGTGCCCCCCACCACCCAAAATAAAAGAGCTGGTTGTATAACGTCTATGATATTCATAGACCTGGATAATGTTCGGATCAAGTGAAGGGTTCTTTTAAGGTATTTTTCATTTTATATTTTTATTGCATTATTTCTTTTCTGTAATACAGTGTAACCTGAATATAAGAGACCCGGATATAAGAGAGATTTTCTCTGGTCCCAAATTAGAGCCCATACTTACCTAAACAAAATAGACTAAACCCGGATATAAGAGAAACCCGGATATAAGAGACTTCTTCTCCGGTCCTGACAACTCTCTTATATCCGTGTTACACTGTATTTGATTTCATTGTAACATATTTTTTCCGAAATTTGTATATAGTGCGACTATAATTATTGGTAGGAATTCAAGTGCACACCGACTTTAAAAAGTTCGAGAACCACTGTAGAACAAATATGAGCATCTTAATTCTAATAAAAGGGAGAAGAAAAAATATATCTATATATCTATATATCTTTATATTTCCAAGTGAAGATTCATCTTGTTTGTAGTTGACGTGCATTTGGCTTTTGTAGAAAACATTTACGTTACTTTGACTATGTGTTCACTAGCACTGTTATTTACTTTGGGAAAAATAGTCTAATTTGGTGGTCTATTAGGTGGTTAGGGAAGGCATTGTTAACAAGTGTCTGTTTTTCATTCTTTAAGGAAGACGGCCACAATGAGGCAAATGGGTTCGGAAAATAAAACTTCCCTCTAGAAATTCTAGAAACATACACACAACCGACACACACCCAATTAAAAAGCAAACAGAAAAACATCCTTGATAATGGCTAACAGTAAAGCCGAAAGCGCTCGGAATTACAAAATTTAGACAGTATCTATACACTCTGTGTCCCGAAAAGAAAACATTTGTTCGAACAAAGGAAAAATTAAATAAAATACTTAATCGCAGTGCCTTGTCTGTCGACTTTAATGAAACATGCATGTATACATACATACTTATATATATATATATATATATATATATATATATATATATATATATATATATATATATATATATATATATATATTTATTTGAATTGATGTGAGTTTGTGATTAATTTCTAAATATTAGATTTATATATGGTTGCGTATATCGGTGACTTTATGGAAGTGGGAGGAAAATTATCGTCAGGACGCCACTCATACTTACTCAAACATACATATATATATATATATATATATATATATATATATATATATATATATATATATATATGTGTGTGTATATATATATATGTGTGTGTGTGTATATATATATATATATATATATATATATATATATATATATAACACCATCATTGTATTAAACTTGTAAAGAAAAAGCGAGAGAGCTGAAACATAATATTGATTCAAGACTACTTTTGACAAATTTCGTCATTAATCTGAATGAAGACATAAAAAATAATTTGTGAAATTGATTCAGTCATCTCTTATTAACCAATCAGAAACGCTTTTGCCGTCTGCTTTGATTAATGTACCACAACTGCTATAGTTGGACATTGGCAAACTTGTGTCGCCTGTAGAAATCTGAACACGTCTAGTAAAACTGAGAGATAACCATTGCTAGAAATTAAGTGTTTCTTTCAAAATAGTCAACAATTAAAATCAAACTGGTCTTCTCTTTCCCACCTGGTACCAAAAGCAACCTTTGGTCTTTCGGAAGACTGGGCATATCAAGAAACCTTTACTATATCTGGCATCTTCCAAATTGCATATATTACTGTTGTTTCTATCAAATTAATAATCAATTTTCGCGAAAATGGATTGAAGGCAAAATGTCACCAGGTACCAATGAAAGAAAGAAAATATAATAAAAAGAAATTTTTTATTCTTTGGTTTCTTGGACTTTTGTGCATGTCTTGAGGTCTACGAACTACAGGTTCAATATATGAAAGATTTTTTTCTTCGATTATGTCTTCGTATATATGGGTGATGTCGCAGGAAAATACCTGAGAAAAAAAAAATACAATAATTCCTTTAAGAAAACAATTTCATATTTTAATAAAGAGCCGCTTCTTTCAAGGATTTTGACATTATTCGGATTTGATTTTTTTTTTTGTTCCTGAATGAATAACCGCAGCGAAATTGAAAACGGAAGAAATAAATGATTTTCATGAGCCTAAAAAAATGGACGTCGACTTGCAGATGGGTCGACCACTTATTCACCATCTTGGGAATATTTCCATATAAGTCTTAAGAAATGGTTTTTAAAAATTCTAAAATGAAGAAATTGCTATTTAGATTTTATGAAAGAAGAAACATCGACACATTGGTTGAAAACAAAATGTACGAATTGGAAAGCACATCGTCATTTTGACCGATGTGCTTAGTAAGAGATTGTTCTAATTATACCATTATAATAAATTTCTCCATAATGCACCATATCCAATCAATTTTTACTGAGAGTCGTGTTCTATTTTCAGTTGTTTTTTTTTATCTGTATCATCCCATGCAAGGCATTAAAGTCACTAAGACACGAGGGGTTACAAAGTGTGGTAGAATTAAGAACAGAAACATTAAAAATGAGCTGGAAGGGGAAAGAGTAATTAGGAGAGCAGTAGATAACGATTGAAATTGCATTTAAATTTCGGCTGATTAAAGTTGGTTGTAAAGCATGGAGTCAGAAGGAAGTTCCACAAGCAACAAGATCAAAGTTCACTAGGTAGCAAGAAACCGGAAGTGAGTTCCACAGGGTGGTTCGATATATCAAAGATTTTTATTCTCCGATTGTGTTTTCGTATATGTGGTTGATGTCTCAGGAAAATAACATTCTCCAGATCTCAGAAGAAAAAAAAACTACAATTCCTTCAAGAAAAAAATTACATATTTTAATAAAGAGCCACTTCTTTCAAAAAGAATTTTGACATCATTCGGATTTTATATTTCTTTCTGAATGAATAACTGCAGCGAAAATTGAAAACAGAAGAAATAAATGATTTTCATGAGCCTCAAAAATGGAGGTCGACTTGCAGCTGGGTCGATCACTTATTCACCATCTTGGGAATATTTTCATATAAGTCTTAAGAAATGGTTTTTAAAAATTCTAAAATGAAGAAATTACTATTTACCTTGCATGAAAGAAATAACATTGACAAATCGGTTGAAAATAAAAGCACTACTTGCCTGGAAAACACAACGTTATTTTGACTGAGTTGATTTGTATCGCTTAGTAAGTGATTGTTCTAATAATATTATTATATTAACTTTCTCCATAATCAAACATATGCAGTCAATTTCTACGAAGAGTCGAGCTGTTTTTTTTTGTTTTTTTTTAAATCTGTATCATCCCATGCAAGGCAATAAAGCAACTAAGCTACAAAGGGTTACAGGGTGTGGTAGAATTAAGAACAGAAAAATTAAAAATGAGCGGGAAGGAAAAAAACAGATTATATTGGAATGAATTGTCGCTGCCGACACTTGAGTTTGAACATAGATCGCCAGTGAGCAAACACAGGCGATCCCATTATTGAATCAAGTAGACCACGTGACCATAGAGGAAAAGACTAAGCAGGAGGTTATTTCATACAAAATATGATTTATGTTAAACCACTGATTCTCACTGTCATATAGGAATAAAGTGTCGCTGCCGACAATTGAGTGTGAACATAGATCGCCAGTGAGCAAACACAGCCGATCCCATTATTGAATCAAGTAGACCACGTGACCATAAAGGAAACACATATATAGGTAGTCGCGTGACGGTTAACTGTTTTCCAATTGTAGTCTATCCTGTATTACTATATGGAGCACTATTCTCTACCCTATTTACTATACTATTCCTCTATTCGGATCACTATAATGGTTACTATACGAGGGAGTATTATCGAGTAAGTACTATTAGTGCGAGTATTATTCGAAGGTGTCTGACATCAGTATTGCTCAATGGCGTTACAATAGTTGTATCTGCGATTACAGAGTCTCTACTACAACGAGCATTACGAATGTGTCAACAAGTATTCGTTAACATCACAAAAGTGGCAAGGAGTGTTCGTTGACATCACAAAAAAAGTAATCATGAGGACAATAGATAGCGATTGATATTGCATCTAAATTTTTGCAGTTTAATGTTGGTTGGAAATCAACCAACCAGGCAATCAAAATATTTAGATTTCAGCATTAAATAACCCATAGAGGTTGATATGCCGCTAAACAAAATCAACCAACCAAGCCAATCCAAATATTTAGATTTCGGCATTAAATAACCCATAGAGGTTGATATGACGCTAAACAAAATCAACCAAGCAAGTCAATCATGATATTTAGATTTCGGTATTAAGTAACACATAAAGGTTGATATGCCACTAAACAAAACTAACCAACCAAACTAATCAAAATATTCTGCTAAACAAATCTAACCTATCAAAATTCCATAGTAAAGTAAAAAAAAAATACGAACAATACACATTTGATGCAAAATGAGAAACACTATATTTCATCTGTAGTTGAAGCCATAAAATTGTGTACAAAATATTTCCATTGCGACATCAAATAACCTTATATACCGTGAGACAAAATCAACAAACCAAACAACTTCTGCCTGGTGAGACATATATATTTATCCATTATTTATTTTATCACTAAATAGAACGTTTTAGGGTTTAGTAAAGGAAGTTTTACAGATTAATTATGTTTATGGCATTGATTTCCAACGTGGGGCATATGTTCCACCGGTGTAGGTTGGTAATATTTTGGTGGGACATGTGTAGGATGTGCACCGTTCATTTTACTCGAACGGTTCAGATTTCATTTTGCATTATTATTTCATGATTAAAAGGATCAAAGTATATTACAGAATAAGCTTTCATTCAGCTATTTCATATTTCTGCTTTTCAGTTCTCTATTATATGTTTTGAAACTATATATATATATATATTTAACTGTCTTTTTGTTTTGATTTTTTAAATTTTTCTTTATCATGGTCTTTGGAGGATTGTTTAGAGAACAAATTAATGGCCTTTTATGCTTCCTTCACGTGAATTGCAGTAAAATTTTGAATATGTATGAACAGCAGCACAAACCTTGGCACCTCACAACTCTTCAAAGCAACCATTTTCATTCTGAATATTTGATCGGATTTTGTTTCAGACGCCATATTTAATTAAACTGTAAATAATAAATCAAAATAATATTATGAAGCCTTATGCAAAATTTGAAAATATTTTTACAAATAGGTAAGTTTTGATTTATGTTTAAATAACTGGAAAACTGTGTGTTATAATACGTTAGTATTTATGTTCCAAACGCCATATCTGTACTCAGTATTGCTTGGGGGTGGAATGATTATATATATATATATATATATATATATATATATATATATATATATATATATAAGTGATAGAAATTAGGAGGATTTGAGATAATTATAATTAAGTAATTCATCGAGGCTAGCAGAAACCTCAACAGAATGTAGAAAGCCGTATACATACATACATACATATATATTTATACACGTTTCATTAAATAATATAGACAAGTGTTGTCTATTTATTATTCGTAAAATCTGATTTTTTTCGTAAAATCTGATAAGTTTAATAACATTATCGTTGAACGAAGAAAGAAATTCACAATATTGATCCATATTTTTTTAATATAATCTAAGCTTTCGGCTTACTTAAGCCGTTATCAAAGATGTCAATTACAACATATTAAGCAATATACGGACAAGACAGTGATGATAGTCTGTCAATGTTTACAGAGATGATTTATAAGCAACGATAAACACGCGCATATAAGACGCTAGAATACACACACAATATATATATATATATATATATATATATATATATATATATATATATATGTGTGTGTGTGTGTGTGTGTGTTCCTATGATTAACACCAATGTCTGACGGAGAGCAAGCTGACTTGTCAAAAGATCAGCAGATACGTCTCTCGCACCATGTTCGGCGTCACATTATCAGAGTATGCTCTAGATTCAGTGAAGGCGTAGCTACTTCCAATCAAAAGTAGATTGACAGCCAGAGTAACACATCTCACTACAACATTTGCTATTCCCTTTTACTCCTTGTTCAATGAACACGAAGTGAGATTTTGAACCATCATAATCAACAGCAGCCCAGGACTTGGCAGCATGCGCTCTCTATCACATGAAGTGTACTCTGACCCATTTAGAACAGTTCCTGTTGAACTGGCGCTACACATATCATTTTGGTATTTGTCTACAGCCTCCGCAATGAAAAACTTGTCCTTCAACCAAATGAATATATTGTCTGCGACACGCTGTATCTCCCCAGAACATCATCTTTCTTCTGCCAAACTGTTTGTGCTTAGAGGCACATGAAAGCAACTGTCGTCGTTGAATCTTGTATGGTTTTAGCTCGAAATCATCTGTCACAAACATCCTTAGCTACCTATCCGAAATATTCCATCTTCCCTGTACATCTTTATGGATTTTTCTTCACCCTCTTATTGACGGATTCAATGATTCCTACGGTACGAACCGAAAGGTTTCTTTCTTGAATTGGATTTTGTGAGGGTGTTTACACTAATTTTAATTGGTACACACAGTAAAAACAATTTATCTGCAAACATTCTCTTGTTTTATCACATCACAATTCTTCATAGCAGCCATTTTCAAACTAAATATTTAATCGGATTTTGTCTGAATCGCCATATCTAATTAAACTGAAAATAATAAAACTAAATAATATTATGAAGCTTTATGCAAAATTTAAGAAATATTTTTACGAATAACTAAGTTTCGATTTATGATTAAATAATTGGTATATCTGAATGTTATAACACTCAAATATTTATGTCCCAAACAGCATATTTGTTCTCAGTGGCAACCATGTTTTTTATGACGTCACGCACGCAATTATTAGGCCTTCTCGGAAGAATTGCATATCTACTGTTGTGTTTACAGATTGTGAAATGTTTGATTCCGGTAGATTTATACCAATCTGTGCTTTACTTTTCAAGCTGACTCCACATACTTCAAAGAAATGATAAAGTAGAAACGAACAAAATGTATCCGTAGAAAAATTAAAACTTGTAATAAACACAGTTCATTAGTCGTCCATTTTAATGGATTTGATAATAATTTCAATTTAAAAATACCATTTTCATTAAAAGGGGGATGTATTTACTTAGAAATAAATTTCTGGGTCTACCACGGTGAAATTGCGTCCAGTGTCATACTAGAATTTACATTTCATAACAATTTTATTTGTATCACAATATAGATAAAATATGAGAAAAAAACAAAAAAAAAACAAAAACAGCAGCCGTGATATAAACAAAAGCGTCCTCAACTTGAATGATGTCAGTCATTTTTTATTTCTTGACACATCATACATGATAAATTATATTTAAAAATTGAAAATTACAGTTTAGCTTCCCTATGACTTCAACCTCCATCTCGTTTATCATTAGAGCCTACGTTTTTTTTATATTTTCACACCCCTTTCACAACATATATACATAATTCGTCAATTCAACAATACAAAAAATATTTCTACACGTGAAAATAATCTCTTCAAACATAAAAGTAATTGACGTAATCTTTCAATTGCCCTTATGAATATATAATAGCGTTTCTAAATTCTTCTAGTTGCTAAAGATATTTTGTTTGTTGTTTATAGATACATTGTTTCAATAATTTCATTTCGTTTTTTGCCTTGAATAAACCCACATTGGATGAAACGCGTCGTCTAAAACTACAGTTTTCCTATTGTCTTATCCTTTATATATAATGTATTTTTCTACAGTTTAATTCTGAGAAAGCTTTACACACACACGTATATATATATATATATATATATATATATATATATATATATATATATATATATATATTTTAAGTTATAACGAAATTGGTAAACCGAATTGGTAATTCCAAGGAGGATGAAATCCTGAGAGCTCAATGTGAAGAACAGAGCTAATATTTAATGAAAAAACAGACGACTTTAAGGTACCATTACAATAATTTATTTCACCAAAATCCTTTTTAAAGTGTTTACCTGATGATCCGGAGTCCTTTAAAAAGGATTTTGGTGAAATAAATTATTGTAATGTTACCTTAAAGTGGTCTGTTTTTCATTATATATATATATATATATATATATATATATATGTTGTATATTTAGGCAGCAATCCTTCCTTTATGCATGTTTCATTAAAAACGACAGACAAGGTACTACGGTTAAGCTTTTTATTTAATTTTTCTTTTCTGGACAAATGGTGTGTAAGAACTGTCCAAATGTTTTATATTTCCGATCGCTTTCGGCTATACCTTTAGCCATTATCAAGGATGATTCGATTTTTCAGCTTACTTGAATGTGTGCGTTCTGTGTATGTTTTAGTGTGTGGTAGCTTGCTTTTTCTTTTTTTCTTCCACTATTTTTAATCTTTTTTCGCAGGTGGATGTAGTTAATGTATTTGTGTTTTCTACTAGTATGTTTCTAATATATTAACTGCACACACCTGCAAAAAAATCGTAACGGCCCGGGTTCACGGTAGTGAATGTGCACTGCTGATGAGTTCCAGATATAGCCCTTTCTGTTCAGTATTCTGCCAGACTCGATGAAGTATTAATTATGATTATTTCAAATCCTCCTTATAATTTCTTTCATTAATAATAGTTGGCCACTCGTATTCGAGGACACACACACACACAGATATATATATATATATATATATATATATATTTCAGACTCATGCTCTGGCACATTTGTGTTTGCTCAACCACCACATAGCTCACCTGTGGTGCAACTATGCTGAGCATACCTTAGTTACAGTTTGTGGGAGAGAGCGTGTTATCTAGCGTTTTGAATTTGAACAAAGCCAGCAAGCACGCTCAAGCCCACGATGACTTGATGCTTTGTGCTAGCACAACTATCAACTGCCCTCAAGACTTCCGTCTACATAATGTCCCTCACAAATTCTCCTTGGTGAGATTCGAACCCAGGTCTCATGGTCAGAAAAGTCTCGATGTTTGTGTACGTGTTTAAATTTGAAAGATATATATATATATATATATATATATATATATATATATATATATATATATATATATATATATCTTTCAAATTTAAGGAGTGTCAGAACAAAATGACTATTTTTGTAGTGATTTTATAACATAAATATGTTATAACTTTCGAATATATATATATATATATATATATATATATATATATATAACACACACACACATATATATATATATATATGAAGAAAAATATACGGAAAAAACAAACAAAAATCCTTATATACAATTATGCTGTTTTAATATTAATATATCAACGTCGGACGTTTCGGTCTAATAAAACATCTTCAAGACATATTCACCGAAAATATAATTAACATTATCAATTCAACATGACAAATGTTAGCATAATTGTATATATCCTGAATTTTTGTTTGTTTTTTCCGTATATTTTTCTTCATACTGTCGGATCTATATCCATATATTTGCTTGTATATATATATATATATATATATATATATATATATATATATATATATATATATATAAAAAGAATATATATACATCCGCATACTTTGCAAGCCTTCAATATTGTATAGATTAGCTAATCATACTTAACTTGATTATAAATATTGGCAAAACTATATGAGTAGCATAACGGTTATCAGCGCTAATGATGGAATCTCAAGATCAAATTCAGACTGTGGATATTTTTCCCTTTGCACTAACGACGTTAAAAAAATGATTAAACTTAAAGATCAATGGTTAACTACTAGACCGGCCTGGAATTTCATGCCTTAGTAAAGATAAAATTGTATTCAGAATCGGAGAGAAGGCAATGGGCAACCACTTCCTACATTTGACAAACTACAATTAATCGATCTTAAAATATCTGTGGAGAGCCATGGACGCCTGCACCTCCCCGCAACGTCATAGCAAAGTCATAGCATTAAAATCAAACTGTATTTAATAAAACTAACAATATAGTTCTATATTTCGTGGATATATGTTGTCTGTTTATACACGTTGTTGACAAAATTATTCCTCATCGAAATCCCAATCAAGGAGAAAATCTTTAAATGCTTTTCATTTCGAGAGAGAAGGAAAAAAAATTGTAGATATAAATGTAGATAGGTAAGTAGGTAGGTAAACTGAAATTTACCCAATCTTCCTTATTGTATTGTTTTCTCCTAAATCTTTATCGACACATTTTTTCCAAGTTTAAAAAAAAAAAAAAAAATAGACATTAAAATAAAACATGTCTCTTCTACTCCAATAGCTTCATATCACGCACCTCTCGCCTGCGGAACTCCCTTCCCTATTCCAATTTCCCTGAGAGCTATAATCTCCAACTATTCAAATGTAATGTCAATCGACATCTCCAGTTGCCTTGATCTATCCACTATTCTTCTCTTCATCCTTTCCTCTATCACTCCTTTCTGCTCTCGCTCCAAATCCTATGTAACGCCTTGCCGGCTAGTGGCTTCCATCTTTGCTTGGGGTGGAATGCTTCTAAAAAAAAAAAATGCCGTGCTTTGGTTGAAAATCTAAACAAGTTTTCTTTGACGTAAGTTAACTTGTAATAGCATCTTTCTTTTTAAATCAATTCATAAATGTTTTCCGATTCATTCTGAGGTCATCTTGTTGCCTAGTAATGCGACGGAGAGAATTAATCCGATTTAATACTGTCTATGTTTGTTATTTTAAATTCTTACCCGCACACTTACAGAAAAATAAATCAGACTCTTAAAGAATTCAATTGGAATAATCACTTGGAGATTAGCGGCTCAAAGACTTAAATTCAATTCTTGTATTATACGAGGACTAATCCGGAATTAATGCCTCCAGTTTAATTCCATGGATGGTACAACATATACAGTAAGCATAATTAATGCATATATATATATATATATATATATATATATATATATATATATATATATATATATATATATATATATATATATATATATATAATGATTATATATATATATAATGATTATATATATATATAATTATTAATATATATATATATATATATATATAATTAATGCATATATATATATAATTATATATATAATTAATGCATATATATATAATTAATGCATATATATAGTGCATATATATATATATATATATATATATAATGCATATATATATAATTAATGCATATATATATATATATAATGCATATATATATAAAATATATAATTAATGCATATATATATGTATAATTAATGCATATATATATATATATATATATATATATATATATATATATATATATATATATATATATATATATATATATCCTAAGTACTTTCGATCTTCTTCCAAGATCATCTTCAGCAGTGCAAGTACTTGGGAAATGAAAATAAAAGAAATTTAAACAGCTGGGGCACATTTCTCTCATCCCTTAACATTAATACACGGAAGGTTAGTTGTGAGTATGAACGGATTTTATTAAAAATTAGCAGATATAATGTCTGTAATTTATTCAATCAGACATACAGTGCAGTTCGATAAAAGTGACTCACCTGATCTTTTTACCTAAAAGTTTTTTCGCCTATTGTTTTTGGGGTCAAACTAATTATTAATCTTACTAATATAAAGACCCCTTCCCGACCACCTAGTAAAAAAGTTTACTTACCCAAAGGTATTCTATTGATAATTAGAATTTTGGATATAAATGAGATTTAGGGGAAAAAAGTGATTCACTTATTTATTGCAACTAGTAATTAATAGAAGCATAACCAAACAGCTTTAAATGAAGAATAATAGAGGTATAATTTATTTATAATATGTAATATAGTTCGAAATATTTAATAATCTATGGGTCCTATTTTATTTTAAATAATCTTTTGGCATTGACTTGACTAGGTTCTGGCAAATCACATCTCCAAGCATTGAATTCCATTCGGATATGAAGTTCAAATCATCTTTGTTGCTCAACTGCTTTCTCGAGAGCCTGTACTTTATAATGCTCCATAAGTTTTCTATGGGGTTGAGGTCAGGAGATTGGGGAGGCCATGTCATAACACTCACTTGCTTCTCATCAAAGTATTCCTTCATCAATTTTGATTTGCATTATCCTGCATAAAAATGAGATTGGTGGGGTCGATTTGCACCCTTTCAGCAGAAGGGAGTAGACAAGACTCTAAAATTCTCTTGTAGTGCTCGCTCTTGAGGGTCTTTTCAATAGGTTTTAAGAAAGCATCATGAAAAGAAAAGCATCCCCAGAAAATTATACTGAACGGGTGCTTGACAGTACTTACTGTTAAATTCAAAGAGCTTTCAAAGCTTCTTCGGATTTTAGATCGCTTATCCTTTGAATTTAGCTCATCTTTCGTTTCATCGGAAAAGAGAATATTTAGTAAAAAAATCAGGTGAGTCACTTTTATCGAACAGCACTATATATATATATATATATATATATATATATATATATATATATATATATATATATATATATCACAAAATGGAAAATGTTTTGCTGCAACGTGTTTTAAATTATTTTTTTAATGTGTTTTGAGTATGAAATCTAGTCGATTTCATGTAGATTCTTATTCTTTTTGTTTCCAATACTTTTCTGATTAGATATAAAATTTCTTCAAAACAATTACCGGCGGTGGGAAAGTGACTGAATCCGTGGTGTCATCAAGTACATGCAGAAAAATATTTTAACCCCAAATGCAGTCAAGCTGACATGATTGCTACATTAGTAGGTGACGCTCCAGCTTTACCAAAAGTGCAAATGATGATTAGCGATTGACTGTAAAACAAATGTTCCTGCCCCGTGAGAGAGTTGAGAATATTCCGCACAATGAACATGGCATGATGAAGGTTTCAACTCGGTGGGTGGCACGTCTTCTGATACCTGATCAAAAGTGCACCAGGCTGATCATATCACGGGAAAAACGGACATTGTTTAAAGCAGAATCAGCTGGTTTTCTTTTAATGTTCATACTCACGAATAGCCTTCCGTGTATTGATGTTAAAGGATGAAAGAAATGTGCTATTTGTTGAGTGTTATTTACTTCAAATATAAAAGTTAACATTGAAGTTAACACTCAGAGACGACAGGCTGTTTCATGCTAGACGCAATCATCAGCCTGTCGCCTCTGGGTGTTGACTTCAATGTTCAATTTTATATTTATATTTACATACACTCTATTTCTGATATTGAGCATATCATCCCATAAATATAACACACCTTTTAAACTGTATTTCTTCATATATATATATATATATATATATATATATATATATATATATGGGGGGGGGGCTAAAATTTAGATCAAATTATCGAAGAAACACTTGGGTTGATAATTTTTTAGGATAACGTAGTGTATTTATTTCCAATTTTGGTCTATGGAGAGTCGAATGCGAACAGCGAACCCTTGGAGATTAAATAAATGGTTCAGTTCGGAATTATTTTTTTTCGGTTACACGGATCGACACACATCTGATGAAGGTCAAAGAACAAAACGGTCGAAACATTGTGTTAACAACAAAGATGAGGATAATAGTCTGTATATAAATAATGTAAATAAACAGATAACGAGACCCGCAATCCCTTAGGGTAGAAGGGGCACAACGTTTACTGCAATAGTGTGTCTGCCAGACCGCATTCCTAGGCATGACGATAAAATACATCCGGCAGCAAGGAATATTTGAGATCAGGAAGTATTGAAGAGCGTGAAACCACATCTTAATTGCTATTGTTCCCAGGTCCAACCTTACCCCTGGTGTTAATACCTGTTAATATCCAAAATATGCGGAAATATGTACCCCCTTCCCGAGAATGGGGTCATAATATTATGAAAGTATATAAATATATTAATATAGGAATAATACCAACAATAGATTTGTGGAAAAACAAAAATTATCAGTAATACATTGTTTTAAATAAATTACTAATGCTCCCAAAAAATTAAATTTCGACATTAAATGACCCATAAGGTGTTGATATGCCGCTAAACAAACAATAGCAATAGTTGTCAGAGCCCATCTATCTGCTGGCTGGTTTGAATGCAGAGTTTCCTTCTTGGAGATTGGTTTCCAAGAAAACCTATAGAGCCCAGTATGTCTTTCTATTTACCCATGGCTCGAGAGAAATGAATCGAATACATCTTTTCTTTGTTTTGTTTTTTTTTTTTTTTTATTAAGGATATTTGCACGTCATTGAATTGAACACAATTAGAATTCGAACCCGGGTCTCTTATTTTCCACCGCGCATCCACAAGAAGACCATAGACAGACTGAAAATAATAAAAATAAGAGATATAAAGAAAAGAAACTGTGTAAACGTGCTTCATACGCGTAGAAATAGACAATTTCACGCTAGTTGACCAATATATTGAATCCTCTGTCTAAAATATATCTAACACATAAATAAAACTCTGTCAGATATCTGTGAGCAAATAAAGCGAAAGACACGTTGTCTGGAAAATGATAATATAAATTGAGGAACCACGAAGTATATTCAGACGTCGTCTCCAGTCTTAGGAAAGACAACATATATTCAGACGACGTCTCGCATTATTGGACACTTTTATTTGTTTCGATTTTTATAAAACTAATGAACGTATTCATGGAAATATTTTTCACTTTTAATGTGCCGGATATTTTGCGTAATATAAATAATAGGAGACAGCATTTGGCGCGCATGATATGGCAACATTTTTATGAATTTTACCCGGTTAATGAAACACTGGCAAAGAATAAGATATAATTAAAATTTTCTAATTCCAGAACACTCGTGAATTTGACAAAACCATACATTTTGAATATTTTATAGGATTAAATAGGTTTGCCTACACTCCGTTCTACACAACTCCCAGGATTTTTGAACAGGAGTAGGGGTTTATCACTTCGTTCCTGTTTAGGATTGGGTTTCCGATTCCGTCTAAAGTATTTTCATTCTCTTTCTCTCCCAGTAGCTCCTTGCATCTTTGAGGTGAATTAATTTTTAAAAATTACTTGTTTTTCATCATTAGTACCCTTTTGCGCCGTAGTCGCTTTATCGCCTTACTTGGCGTGAATTGATATAAAACAACGTAGATTTTCTTTGTAATGAGTGCAATGCTCTATATTTACTATAATCAATATGTGAAATGCAATGAATATGCCCTGAAGGGAGTTTTAAAAACTTGCGCCGCCATTGATTATGTGGCATGTGATATATCTGTACATTTTTTTCTGCGTTGCTGGACACCAATATAAGCCTAACTCTTAAAACGCTCTACAAATATCTTCTCAGGCTAACATTGGTCGAACAAACCGGTAAATTAATCGAACTAGTGTAAAAAACTATTCTGTTAAAATATTCATTAGGTTTCGCCTTTACGAAAGGCGCTGCCTTCTTCTTGAAATGTGACACCAAGTGAGCTTTCAAAAGCGCTAGTTACATAATGTATTTTAACGCCTGTATAAGAACCACACATAAGGAAACCTACGTAAAACTCAAGACGAGTTGTATGTAAAATGATGCCAAGAACGGGACACTTAGATAATTAGGTATATAATAAGAAATATCTAATAAATAATGAATAAATAATATAATAATACAATATATATATGATTATTAATTATTCACAATTCGTCTCATATTACAACACAGATTTTTTATGATTCTATGAATCAATTCACAAACATATTTATACTTTTGAAATGCATTATATTTGGTTTAAGATAAATAATAGACAATAAACAAATTGTATGAAATGATACCATTTTCATGACCGGTTAATAAAATTTGACGAAAGAATATGTTCTAAATTAAATATATATATATATATATATATATATATATATATATATATATATATATAATTTCACAACATTCTTAAATTTTACAAATAAATATTTTCACCAAAAGACTTCATTGCAATGAGTAAAATTTATAAAAACCATCAATGTGAAATGCAATGCTTATGTTGCAAAAACAAGACTAGCCAAATCTTCTCTCTCGATATATATATATATATATATATATATATATATATATATATATATATATATGGCGAGTGCTGTAGAAGTGCCAAATTGTCACCTCTATGGTACTAGTGAATTTAGGTAAATGGAAAATGTATCTTCGCTAATGTCTTCCCATTTTTGTTTTCAGATACCAACAGTAACCAACTTTGAACCGTGTCCACCAAGTGTTTGCTGTTGAACCGTTTTTTAAGACTGGCACTTCTGCAATTGCAACGCAGAGAAAAATTTTCGTGGTCATTTCATGTTACCTCGGAATGATATTGTTCCGGATAGAAAATTGATACTATTATGAGTTACAAGTTTCAGGACCACAGGTTCAACTTTTAAAAAAGGCCACTTGCAAGATCTGAAAGTACTCAAACTACCGGGTGATGGAAATCTTTAGAAATTATCTGCAACAGTATATGGGGAATATATGGTCGCCATTTGGAGTGTGTTATTTTAAAAATCAAATGAATACAATATATATCCTTTTGTTTAAGCTACAGTGAAATATCCTTTTAATAGAATTTACTTTAGACTATTTGTCAACATTTTAAAGGTGAGAGATTTCTTTCGCTCAGCGTGGATTACTTTTTCACAACGATTGCAAAATCAGATGCAGATGTGAAGACAGGTGCTTTTCCATTCGGCCAGGTTAAACCGCGGTGCATCGGATTTCTGTGATTGTCAGGTGTGAATTACGTGTAATGATTATTTCGGCATCATGTTGCAAATGGTCTTGTGCAGAAATCGCTTTGAATTAAAACTGATTTGCAAAACAACGGCGGTATCAAGAATTTTCGATCCGATCAACACGTGATTCCAAGATGAATCCCAAGCCACTGTGGCATTTTATCCAGATTTTGGAAGGGAATCGCATGTTTATAAATTTTCAATAAACCTTTCAATTTTTCACAGGCTTTAAAAATGCAATGAAAAAAAAGTCAGATATATAAGTCGTTAATAATTATTTCAGGGAATTGAAAGTGTCAGAGAGAAAAGGATGTATTTAAATTGCCTCGAATTCACCAAAGAATTAATCAACAATTCCTTAGAAGAATATAAAGCCAATAATAACAATAATAATAATAAGCATATAGGAACTACCACTTCTCATCCATGGAAAACATTATTTTCAGTGAGATTTAACCGAACATACACATACACACAGATATATATATATATATATATATATATATATATATATATATATATATATATATATATATATATGAAGAAAATATATCGATTTCGACATATGAGGATCTGACAATCTCATTCAGTTTTTGACCTATGTGACACTTAGGTCTTGCTAGTGACCTGCCCAAAAGTCCACATAGTATACAAAATCGAGGATTTCGGTATTTAGCAAGAGGGATATTTGTTTGCACTTTTCCCAAGTTTGTATAGGCACTTTGGCAACTGAAACTATTTATACCTGAACTACGTTCGCCTAACAGTCCTTTATCCACTGTCACGCTGGCTATACACGAGGAACTGATCCTTGCAAGGTAGTGCCATAGAGAGAGATGCAAGATATGGTAAATATGTTGTTTAATATTACAAATGTAGAAAGTTTTAATTGATTTTGGTTTATGGCGTGAAACGTACCTGAGAATTTGACGTTATATATGTAGAAAGATACAAGATATATATATATATATATATATATATATATATATATATATATATATATATGAATAAAAATGACAATGGAAAACTGGTAAATTTTGACGCGTTTCGTCTAATGTGGACTTTATCAAAGCAAAATACGAAAATCATATTTCGTATTTTGCTTTTATTAAATCGACATTGGACGAAACGCGTCAGCAATTATCAGTTTTCCTATTGTCATTTTTATTCATAAATGTTGTCTTCTCTTCTGGAGAAATTTTCATATATATATATATATATATATAATGAGGAACGGAGGCTTTGAGAATTTAATGCACACAGGTCACATCGAAGGCAAGACTAGCGGAGTAAAGTAGCGAGTTTACTTACTGACAAGTAAGAAAGATGACTTGGAGAATTGCATGAACTCAAGAGAAATTGAATAAAACAGCGAGGGTTCTAATTGGCAAGTAAGAAAAAAGGCTTGGAGAAAATAAACACAAGGCACATCGAAGACAATGGCAGCTGCGTAGAAAAGCGAGCTTCCTTATTGACAGGTAAGAAAGAAGGCATGGAGAATTTTATATACACAGGGCATCATGAATTCAATAGAGTTAACTTAAACAGAAAAGCGCCCTAATTGACAAGAAAGAAAAAGGTTTGGACATTTTCATACAAATATGGCGTCATGATTTCACATGGAACTAACGAAGACGCGTGTCCAATTTGGCAATTAAGAAAGAATGCTTGGAGAATTTCACGCACACTGGGCTTGATGAAGTCAGGAGAAAATAAGTAAACTAAACCAAAGAAGACGCGTGTCCAATTTGGTAATTAAGAAAGAATGCTTGGAGAATTTCACACACACTGGGCTTCATGAATACAAGAGAAAATAACTAAAGTAGAAGAGTGTCCTAACTGCCAAGTAAGAAAGAAGGTATGGAGAATTTCACACACACTGAGCTTCAGGAGAAACTAACTATATCATAAGGGTGTCCTAATTGACAAGCAAGAAAAATGTTTTTTTAGAATCTCATACACATAGGGGACCTCGTTGTCTATGGAAACTGAGAAAAGAAGCGAGGAATGTTCATGAAAAAATAAGCAGACTTTTGTAGGAAAAAATACTGTAAAGATAAAATAGGGTTCACAAAGTAGCAAGAATTACTGAATGTCATGATGGCATGTTTTGGCTTCCTCCTACAGGGTTGATAAGGATACGAGGTGGATAGAGAAGAAAGATTACAGAGACTGTTTAGATAAGTCATGATTGAAAGAGCAACAATACCTTTCTCGTGGAAGAATGCGATTTTATGCTGAACTATTTATGGCGGTGTTGCTTATCTTCTGCCTCGACTCCATTCCCTTCGTTGATTTCAATCACGAACTTTCCGGATTTCTTTTTTTTTTTTATTTCTACCTTGTATTGTTTACACGCTTTTCAACATGAAAAGGATAAGACGTGACGTTTGTATCCCTGGAAATCGGTTTCTGTTGCCTCTAAGGAGACATACCTATCATGACTCATCACACTCCCTTATTCATTAGTAATATCCAGAATCCCCCCCATCTTCATCACGTGATCTCTTTCTATTATTTAAAAAGCTCTATTTTCCTTCTCTATACCTCTACCTTTCTGCATTTGTGGGGCTACAGGAGCCGATTATCTCCCTTTCGTGGTGATTCGTCACGGGTCACGTGATGGCCGCTTTCGGACGTCATTTCGTTCTGACGTCACTTCGTTCTGACGTCACTTCGTACTGACGAAAGTGGCTAGTGATTCAGTTTATCTACATCAGCCAAACTGGAATCTTTTTCCAGCTGTGCTGGTCAAACTCTTTACCTCCGGGCAGAGACGGTCCCCAGACGAGGCTATGTCGAAGGGCAGAGTCTCGTCGCGGGAAGCAGCTATCCGACCCCGCTTTATACGGGTAATTTTTGGCCGAGTCTTCGGGCTCGGATTCCCCAGCATTAAACTTGGACTTGTGGCACATCTTACCTCGTGGGGAGGTTGGTAAATATTCCTAACCGAACGGTTGCTTTTTTTAGCCTGGATCATAGTGATGGGCGTCTGAAGCTAAATCTGCCTTCCGCAACAGCTTACAAGCACATGACGCCTTTTCTATTTGGGAATATAACTTCCTAAGATATATAAAGAAACTCTGTTTCGCAATCATCAATTTGGAAAAATGCAAGACACGCTGTTTCCCCTTAGTGTAATATGTCCACCCCTGGAACATAGTAGATGAATTGTGAAAGTTTTGCTTTGATCTTCCCCTTTAAGTAGGATAACATTAATAAATTTCCAAAATAATATTTCAGGTTGCCCCAAAATATCCATGTAGTTCTATCGTCCGAGCCCACTGTTCAATTTTAAATTTAATGTTCGACCCGATCCAGCCAACCACCAAATTTCCAAACCTCGGATTAATCTTATAAACTGAGAATGTTTCCCCGACGTCAATTTTATTCCTTGGCACAACTACATGGAATGTTGTACATACAGTTCTTGCTCATGTTTCTCTTCGAATTATATATTGTACGATGTCAGTGAAATGTGAATTACTTCTACATTTCTGAGGATAATGATGTATTAATCGTATTTGGACTGAAAGAAATTGAATCTAAGGTACGCAATTTCCATGCAACCAGCTTGCAGTCAAATCACGCTAAAGACACCGGTTCGCTTCGATTAACGAAGTTACGCAGTGTCAGTACTTCGATGAGAGAATGCTTGCGAACAAATACAATTTGTACTCAGTGTCCTTCAGATCAACTAGGTGCAGTGTTGAGCCGAGGTAAAACTTCCTTACCAGGAATGCAGATCCACAATTCCTTCACTGCCACGACAGGAGAATATGTTATTGATCCAGCTATCCCTGGGATAGTACGCGTGAAAATAATCGATCACACACACACACACACACATATATATATATATATATATATATATATATATATATATATATATATATATAAATAAACACATAGCACAGTTAAATTAAGTTAGACATCCACACATGAACAAAGTTCACGTTTGGAGAAGGCTTCAGAGTCAGCAATCCACTAACGTGTCGTAGTTTCCCTCTAAGTTTTCTATAAATATTTTCACTGTAATTGTTCTGGTGTGCTTTCCCCTTTCATACCATCCATACAGCCGCTAGTATCCCGCTGGCGGGCCGCTGTTGGCAACGCTAACAGTCCTCTAGTAGCAGCCACTGGGACGAACATGCCGGCGGTCCGACAGCGGGCCAACAGCGGTAAACGCTAGTGGCGTACCACCCAGTGGCAGAATGGTGGCTTACGTGGCTTACGATTTTTCGGAATTTGAGCGCAGTACTAGGTTGGCAGCTATGTCTCATTATTTTACAGCAGAAATTACTCGATGTAATCGTAAGCTCTATAACAGCTTATTCTCTCGCACTTTTCATGTGTAAAATTTCCTTCTAGCTTCTAGCTTTCAAATCATCTTTGATCCCCCAAAATTCAAATGCAGTGCCATTCGTCATCTTCGGTCTCCTTTTATTGTCCTCTCTTCTTAATAATGTTTTACGATTCTTTGACGGTAACTTTATTGATGCTTAGCGGCATTGTCACCTAGCTGGACATTAAATGATTCAGATAATGCTGATGATAGGAGCCTTGCTGCTGATCTCTCTTCTTACTTAAATCTAAAATATCAGTGGAGAAAATCTGGCTTGTACCTTACAGTACTTCAATAACTAAACATATATTGTTTCAGCATCACGAATCAGACCTTAAGATTTCTCTAGTCATGATGAGCTGTTCCCATCTCATTTGATACTCCATGATTTGAACGCCTATTCGACAAAACGGATGAAAGAAATAAACCTCAAGCAAAGCTCTACAAATTTAAATAATTGTTTCTTAGTATTTTGCTTCAAGGTAAAAGAAACGAACTACAGAGATCATCGCAAAACAAAGTCCCACAAATACTTAGCGTTTTGTTTTGTGCAACACAACAGAAATATACGCGCTATCATGATATAAAAATGAATGCGCTTACTTGACGAAAGTGTCACTTATTTACGTTGTTTAATGAATGCGTGCAATATTCCAGCAGTCAGCAAATGAGATCTTTGTTATTTCTACTACTACTACAATTTTTGTTGGCAAAACTCCGGTCGTATACTTTAAAATCGCGAGGCTATTACAAGTGATTACTCGATAAAATATGTGAGTGGTTGGGCAATTTAATTATAAGAAATGTGGGAGTAATCAGTTTGTAGTGCTAAATCCAAAATAACATCCAATTTTCACAATGAAATTTAGATTTCCTCCTTCAGAATGTCATGTCATACTTGCAAGAAGTAACCCGGATTTGGTTAATCGTTGTAAATGGGAAATAAATAAATAAATTCTTATTTGAAGCTTAAATCTCGATGTGAAATTAAAAATTAGCCATAAACAATAACCCTTATCAGATGTTTACCAAGAAACTGAAATATAAAAAGATTTTTTTTTCCTTTTTTCGAAAGTAAGTGGATCATAAGAGCTAAAACTTAGATTTATTAAACTCAGAAGTTTTTGGTTAATAAATATTTTTCCTAATTGTTAAATATCTATTTTTAGGAGGCAAAATATTGTTGATCGTTTTCCTGCGGTGATCTCTCGATTTTCTTAGCAGAGAACAAATAAAGTCGTATGACGTTACAAAGATCCAAGAGCATTTGATATAACAGCGCTGAGTGGTTAATAATTGCAAATGTGGAAATTCAAATGTGGGCCTAATTTATGTATAAAATGAGTCAATTTCTGTACGAGCCGATGTTGGTACAGGTGTGATATTACTTAAATTTATTGCCTTTTTTTTTACAATTTTTAACGGGGTTCCACTGGTATATACGGTCCATTATTAAAAATGCAAGCTGGATCATTCTGTAATTTTAGAAAGTACCCAGCTCCTTCTGATTGACTTTGTAAGTGGGTCGACCGGAAAATTCATAGGCTGACCAAGTGAACCAGACTACAAGATATGGCCGACCAGCTATCAACTATTCTAATAGCTATTGTATCTATTTACAGTTATAGCTTGGTCAGCCTATGAACTTTTCAGCTGACCTTCGTAAGTGCCAGATTAGACGAAGAATAGAGTTTTTCTGTCATATCTGGCCTGGAGCCCCTCAATTATCATTTTCCAACTTCGATAGAGTTCAAAATCGTTTCGGGGTTTTGTGGGGATCTCTTAGACGCCACTCTGTAACTGAATTGTCACAGATGATGTATCGCTAATCTATAGCTATCAAACCTCTATTTATCTAGGAAATGTTCAGATCAGCTCCATTCATTATTTCCACCAATTGAGCTCGTTACTGCTAGGATAGGCCTGGCTACTACGATGGAATCAAATCCCCCCACATTTTACCCCGTATTTCAAATGGAATATGAAATTTCTATTCAGTTAGCTTCTTCTCCAAAGAATGATATAAAACAAAACCCTCCTTTATATACTCTACTGAAAACTACAATCTTACCATCTTCAAGTCAAGGGAGAGTCGCTATGTATCCTTCTCTTCCATATTGACTGGTTTTTGTTCATTGACTCCTTTTTTATGGTTTATCAACCTTTTGTAGTTTATTTAAAGCCAGAAAATATTTTTAGATTTTAAGAATTTTTTTTTCTTTGGTAAGGGGAAATAATAATGATTTAATGATACAATTCTTATTTATTAATTCCTATCTGGATGGAGAAGAAGTGGATAGATACCTTTACCAATGACATTTGTGCGCAAGTGAATATAAGAAACACGACTGGAATTAGAACTCGAGTCTCCGATTGACAATTCTGAGCAATTACCCATTACACCACCTGCATATCCAAGCTTAAAACACCAAGCTTCTCATTCACATCTTATCCTTACCTCTGTCTCTTGAATCACACATCATTCAATCATTTTATCAATGACTTTCTACCTTAGCAATACCCGAGCCATGTTTGCGTGAATATTACTAAAGAAAGTGATGATTCTGAGTGAAAATAAAATAGGCAAGCATAAAAGCTATTAACCTCAGTGTTTACTAAACCCAAGCATAATCATAAATTGAACTTTATTTATTTATTTTGTCGATATTCACCCAGTACAAAGCACAAGAACTGCTAAATTTAAAAAGCTGACGTGTGATATGAACGTAAAGAGTCGAAAATAGGAGATTATATGGATATTAATGTACCCCTGCCGTCGAAAATGATGGCAATAGTTCGAAAGACTTGAAATATTGTATAGAGATTCAATAAAGCGGGGATGATGAATTCACAACTAAAATAGAATCCAATGAACCATTTAATTAATCCTTTCCCTTTACATATGTTAAACGTTTAATGGTATCTATGATTCATTCATTACTTCTCGTATCATATAAATCGCTTTTTGCTCAATATCTACCCATGTTAAAAATGTAATGTTTAATATGACAGTGAAATGGAAAAATCTTTCGGAAGAAAAACATTAGCAACAGAACGACAAAGACAGCAACAGCAAAACCTATATTAAGGTGATGCAAGTCAATCACTTAATAGACAACGTTATCGGAGTGCCACACAGGAAAGGCTTGAACAAATAAGACTGTAATGTAAGAAACGTATTAGTAAAGGAACTGATTAATTAACGGTATATTCCGCTAGGGAACTGTATAAATATTTCCAAATAATGTCTAAATATTTTATTTGTACAGATTATTATAACGACTAAGAGTAGTAATCACTCGTGAATTTAGTAACTTGGGTTGATTTACCTCCCTTCCCACTACAGATGAGACAGGAAATATATAAATAAATATAGATTGATAATTATTGTATAAATTAATAGAGGTTAGATATCGATTGACAATATATTCGAAGCTCATAATATTATGGCGCTTGGGGAAATGGTGTAGGAGGGAATGAGAATTTCTTGACGCGGTAAAGGCAGCATGGCGGGCCAAAGATGCCGTGGTTGGAACAGAGCTGAGATAGGCGTGCGATGTTGTGTCTGTAGCAAAGAGGTTGCAGTGTGGACACGATGTCATCCCCTGAATTGCCGCGTAAATGGTTTTCTAAAGAAAGTGAGGACGCGGCGGCGATACTCCATTTCTTTGGTCTAATCAGACTCTTGTAAAGATAAAGCATACCAGAAAGAATATAGTAATTCCTCATGCGTTACGAAGAGTGTTTCGCCATTCTTAGCAATGTGTCGTATATAAGAGTTCCACTTAAGGTCCCGGAAAGAATCTAAGCCCCAAGAGTCACGTTCGAATCAAAGGTTCTCATTAAGGTTACAGAAGTTCTTCGTGATGGGAGAAAACTCTTGGTCTGATCGGTAAAGATCAAACGATACACACTGATGTTTTGATCTATAGAGAAATACAAGCTATTTCCTCTCCTGTTGAGCTGTTGTAGCTTTTTTTTTTAAATCATTTCATCCAATTCTAATCAAATAATTCACTAAGACGCAAAGGGTTACTATGTTTGATGTAATATTTAAAAAAATAACTATTAAGGAGGAAGAAAAATATAACAAGAGGAATTAAAAGACAAAAGACAACGATTGACATAGAGTGTTCGACAAGCGAGAAGTGCGATAGAATAAAATATTAGCCTTAACCTTAAAGTTATATCTAGGCATTTTAACTGTAAAAATGGTGTGACCCTGCCGCCCATCTAGTACTGCTGTAGAATTTATAAAGTCTCGGTAACAAAGAGGAAAGCTGATATGAATAATTATCATGAAATTGTTTGTATACAAAAGACATGTGGAAGCCGTGATAATACGTTAGGGCTAAAATATATATTGCAGACTCTTCTTTGTATTTTATCAAGAATCTCTAAATATATAGCAGGAGAACCAGTTTAGACGTGGTAGTAATAATCAAAACAAAAGAGAATTATAGACTTATAAATATTTAAGACTAGCAGCATGACCCGGCGTTGCCCGGGCTTGATTCAAAAACAGTACGACTCATACAGCAATCGCTATCACTTGACTTAAAATATTTTTGCCCTTCCTTGCCTTTAAAGAGGTGCCCTTTGCAGTGCTGATGCTGCTACATGCCTTACTTCTTGTCTATCTCACACCGCGATTTTTTTCTAAGCTCTACACTAAACATTAAATCTGTTACAAAAAAAAGAACTAAACAAAATGAACACAAAACGATCAGCTTTAAAAAAAAAAAGACTCGTAACTGGAAAAACCGAATGAAAAAAGAATGTTAACGACAAATACTTTTTCACACCCAACCCAGTTCTGCGGAATCAGAATCAACGTTGAGTTTAAGCAAGCGAATGAGCCAATTGGAGTAAAGTGCCATGCAGATTTAAATTGTTCCCACTTGTGACGAATGCAGCTATCGATTTTTTTTTGCATGCTAGTTAACATTCGTGTCAGTCAGCTATTGGCTCTCACGCTGGCCAAATAGAATCTTCCTGCCTATTCGTGGCAGACAGCTATAGGCTCTCACTCTATCCAGTAGAAAATGGCCGCAAACTACATGAAAACTGTCGTAGACGCATGAAAAAATCGATTATTTCCACTATCGATGGGAGTTGAGAAATGCAAAGTCAGTCTTGGCCTTCCCGCTAACTTGAAGCATGTGCATGTACATTTTGGTGCAAATCCGTCGAAAATTGCGGCCGTGCATTCGTTACACACACACACACACACACACACACACACATCCTGCCTTTTATAGAGATAAATTCTGACGAGAAAAATATTGTAGCATCACACAGTGAACCACCTTTCCTAGCTGCAGATATTGCAGTTGATTCAAGATAATATTTTCACTTCATGGCAGCTAGAAAACGTTAACCACCGAGAAGGCGCAATGCCCCCACCCTCTTAGAGGTTAGTATCAGCCATGATGATGGAAGCCGAAAACTGTTCTCTCGGGTGATTTAAAGTGACTAGTTTCGTTTAGGAAGCGTTAAAACTAATAGCTACGCCAGAGACGAGATCAGCTGAAGCTCGGATCATTTAGATGTTATGTGTACACCGAGTTTTTACGTGTGATATATCCACGTAGAAAATATTATTTTTACCATCTCTCGAACACAGACCTCTGATTCAGTTGGATAAAAACAGTGACAATTGCAACAAAAATCAATTCAACAACAATAAATGTTCGTGTACGTTGATTCGATTACGAACATTAAGTCATAATTTTTAAGGTTTTTTTTCTTCTTTTTTTAATTAAATTGATATCTTACTAAAAATAAAAACTCTAACGTTTGATTTAATGAGATCTCATTTGATTCTTACATTTGCCAATAATTTTAGGTTGATATTTTTTTTTATATCCAATTCAGAAATTCCAGTTTATGTTTTAATAGGACTCGCTCTTTCCATGTTGTTTCCAGAATTAAAGAAACTTAATTCAGTTAGATGCGGCAAGGAATTTTTCTTGATTTTCTAAAACTAGTCATTGATTATTTCTCTTTTATTAGATTTTCCCAATACATTCTTCTGTTGTTTTTTTTTTAATTTTTTTTTTAGGTTTGATTTTTGGAGCCTGGTTTCTGATTAAATATGCCTTTGATTCCTGATTAAAATTGCTCGGCTGTCTTTTCCATCTAATCACATTTGACCGCCAGCGTGTTGCAAATTGTTTTGACAAAACTTCCAGCAGACATTTATTTTACGGCCTCGGATCGAAGTTTTGTGTTTTTGATTAGGTTTTATTGGGAATAATTTAAGTATATATATATATATATATATATATATATATATATACTTTTTTTGTTAAAATTATTATCTTGATAAACTGATCATTAATTAAAAAAGACTAAATATTAAATTTAGCACTGCGAAAGGCTAAATAATATTTGGAGGCACTGGAAACGTCTACGCTCTCATAATAAATAATTGATATTTAGCTTTTATTAAGAAAGATTTATCAATATTTTTGTTGCGTTAATAAGCTTGGTGCAATTCTGTAATAATCGTATAGAACGCGTGCCTACGCCTTATTCTCTGTATGACAGTTCATTGAATATTGCTGCCATATGAGGTCTGGTCCCATTCTACATATGAAACAATGCAATGTATTCGATCATGACCTGGCATCTCTACATATCCCATCGTTAACAGTACTTCGTACTAATTGGCTCGAGTAGAGGGCTTCCCATGAAAAGTACTACGCAATAAATGACTCAAGTAGACCGCTTCTCCAGAACAGTCCTACAAATCGAATCGGCTAGAATAGAGCGCTTCCCGTGAAAAATATATCGTAGTAATTGACTCGAGTGGGGCGCTTACCGTGAACAGTCCTGAGTTCTAATTGACTCGAGTGGAGCGCTTCCCGTGAACAGTCTTGAGTTCTAATTGACTCGAGTGGAGCGCTTCCCGTGAATAGCTCTACATAGTAATCAACTCGAGTGGAACGCGTCCCTTGAAAATACAACGTACTAATTGGCTCTGGTGGGGCGCTTCACCTTAAATGTCCCACGTACTGATCAGTTCGAGTGGAGTGCTTACCGTGAACAGTCCTACGTTCTAACTAGCTCGAGTGGACCGCTTCCAGTGAACAGCCCTACATAGTAATCGGCCCGAGTGCAGCGCTTACCGTGAATAGTCCTACGTACTAATGGGCTCTAGTAGAGTGCTTCCCGTGAAAAAGTACTACGTTCTAATGGACTCGGGTTGAGCGCTTTATTACTGTAGCACAAACTTTTGGCATTCATTGCAAAAATTTGTCAAAGTATAAGTTTCATAAGTGATTCCATTCTTTTTTTTCTATGACTCTAAGAGCCCTTTTTCCTTTTTTGGTATGGAAAGCTTTCAATCTTCTGTCAATCATATTTATCCCATGTGAATTCTGAGTTTGCTTCAACCTTTTTAACTGCAGTATATGTCCATCATGGTGGGGTTGCCATAGGTATTTCATTTCACTGTTTTGCTGCTCATTCTATCGCATTTGTTAAATGTATAGCAATGACTGTTAACAAGAGAAAATGAAAAGATGTAATCATAATAAATATGAAACTAAAACGAAAAGTCAGATATACCGGCAAGTCTCGCGTGGAATATGGTTACTTTTTCCTTGTTTCCTGGAAACTCGCCGCGTACCGGCAGATGATATTTCGCGTACCGGCACCGGTACATGTACCACACTTTGAGGATCTCTGTACTTTGTGCTGGTTGACTGTTTGCATAAAGCAACCCGTTCATCACTCTGATACAGTGTAATTCTACATCCATCATGAAAAATGACTGTTTGATGTGATTGTTTGCCTAACTTACACGTTTCCCCTTTGGTATATTTACTTATAGGTGAAAGGATTCATTGCTTTCCTTTCTGATACTAATGGTTTTAATATTTAGCATCGCTCTTCACTGTTTGCATACACCACACACTAGTTTCTTCAAATATTTTCTTATCAGCCTATGCACTTCTCTTGATTATTACCCATTTCATCATATCTCTTTTTGTGTGTGTGTGCCATTCTTGAAGCAATATTTCTTCTTCTTACCTTTACCAATATCTTTAATTTCTTCTGCGATTCCTCCCTGATCTCTGATCCAGATTTTAGGAATTTAGAATGATCCATACAAGTCACGGTGGAGTAATGGATAGCGGTTCGGATTGAGGAATCGGAGAGCCGAGTTCGAATTCTAATCGAATCCATTGCATTCACTTACGTGCTAATGCCATTGGGAAAGGTGTGAATCCTCTTCTTCTTCTCCCACCCAGCAATGGATGAATAGCAGGACAGACCGTGCAGCTCGGATTGAGGAATCGGAGAACCGAGTTAGAATTCCAATCGAATCCATTACATTCACTTATGTGCTAATAACCTTGGGAAAGGTATGAATCCTCTTCTTCTCCCCTCCTAGCTATGGGTAAATAGCAGGAAAGACTGAGTTCTATAGCCAGGATAGCAACTGGTCTACCGCAGAAAGAAATGGCAACCTACTGCGGGAAAAAATCTGCCTCGTCAGTCACGTATCGAAAGATAGATGATCGCCTAAGCGTGTATCGCGAATGGCACATAACTGAACTGACAGACATAGCAGTCATATAAAAAAATATAAAATATCTTCTTTCTACGGGGAGGTTATATATTTCTTACGACCCATGAAAAATTTATAGATCTTCTTCTATGTGCCTCGTCTCTTCACGATGTTGGCGATTATGGCTCTCTACATTTTCTGTCATTTGTACCTCTTACCAATCTTTTCTGTGCCATTTAAAGACGTAACATATTTTAGATTGTTTCATGTTGGCTACAATATACATTGCTCCCAAGCGGTCCCTCATTTAAGTAATCACCGAGTTTGACGTTGCTTAACGGTGTTTGCAACGTTATTTCATATTTGAGCGTGTGCTGCAGGTTGACAGAAGTGAACGATAGCTCAGGTTTTTCTCTTGGAGGCGACGCCAAACGTTTCGATTCGGCAATAAAAGACTTCAACACAGAGAATTTTAAATGAACTATTTTTATTATCTCGATATCTACATTATCTAACTATCCAGTGGGGAGGCGTTTCGAACACGAAAGAGAACACGTCTACATCTCCTGACGGGTAAGAACCAGCTTCCTGAAATCTTTCCTATCTATCTAGCTCAGCCAGTGAAAATCGACTTCCCTATTATGGGTAAACTCTGACCCCAGCTGTCAACCTCCGGAAATCGGAGCCGATATACACTTCCTCTTGCGCGGGACAGTGATATAGACTGTTCTACTGAGGCTGTGACTGTTCGCAGCTCCTGTCGAACTCTCTGCCTGGGGCGGAGAGGAACCCGGACGGGGCTGTGTCGAAGGGCAAAGTTTCGTCCGGGGACGTAGACAGACGCGAACCCGTTTATGCGGGTTCTACGGGGATTTTTTAGCTTAGCTTACGGCCTTGGATGATCCCCACGTTAAACTCGGCCTTGTGCCACATGTACCCTCGTAGGGATGGGGCTACTACATATAATAGTCTGATCGGGCAGATGAGTTGAAGTTGATATCGAATATTACATCGGCATTTTGTGACGCGGAAGATAGGACTCTTCTTGCGTTTTCCGTGTGCCTTCAGGACGTTAGCGATAACAGTTAACCAACAATTAACGCCTGGCCTTTGTTGTACTTTTTTAAGCATTTCACCCCTAGCAAGGCGGGAAGCCACTAGCACGCATTGGGTTATAGAGGATTTGGAGCAAGAGCATGTAGGAACGATAGAGGAAAGAATGAGGAGAAGGATAGTGGAGAGATCAAGGCAACTGGAGACGTCTATTGACATTACATTTGAATAGTTGGAGATTATAGCTATCAGGGAAACAGGAATAGAGAAGGGAGTTCTACAGGCGAGAGGTGCGAGATATGAAGCTACTGGTGTAGAAGAGACGGCTATATTTAACAGTTTCAACAGTGAAAGGGTGAGAGCGGGATGCCAGCCTCGTAGGACACTTGAATTCACGAGGTCTGGGAACAATTACCATGAAAGTATTTGTAAAAAAGACAGAGAGAGGCGACGGTACGTCTGAGAGAGAGTGACTGCAAACGTATTAAATATTGTTTTTTTGATCTCCCTGAAACGCTTTCCGCCATTCACTTACTGAAGCTCCTTAGCTAGACTATGCGCTGTATTTCTCTGTCTTTCTTGCCTTCAATCGGCCCTGTGAGTATCAAATTTTCCAAGTCCTCATTCCTCATTAAGTGCTATAGAAATTTCAACCGTCACTTGCTGATGTTAATTTAAAGTGTCCTTTTTGTTTCCATTTTCTCTAAAATTTCCTCGTTGCTCGCAGGTTCGGTTCATCGAATTCCCAGCATCCTTCTGTAGAATAACATTTCGGTTGATTCAGTTCTCGTCTTGATCTGTGAGGTTCTCGTCTTAATCTTTCAAGCAATCACTGCTATATGGGGGAGCGTACCGCTCGTAAAAATAGAGAAATATGTGTAGTAAAAACAGTGATTGATAGAATGCTATAGACTTATATATTCGAGGGCGTTATTTTGCCGATTTTTGTCAGCTTCAGTATTTATGTAAAACTTTTACTTAACTCGTGTAACAGCAAAATTATCCATATCGTGTAGCATCAAAATTGTCCAATTGCTGCATTAAGCTTTGAATTGTTGTAACTGAGAAATGATTAAAGATATAGTACTGGAATTCTCCAAGGTTTTTATACCACTATTGGACTCCACTGTGAATGTATTTATTTCTAAGCTGAAATGATAACCCCTCTTGCTGTCATGACCTCATGATCCAAGTTTTCCTCACTGCTGTTCCCTCTTTTTAAAACTTATTCACCGTTCTCTCAATGTTTCTTTAAAGGACTTTGAAGATGGAAGCCAGTGTATGAATTTTGGTAACATTACTGAAGTTCTCAATGATCTTTTTCCTCTCACTATTGCTCACTTGGGAAGACATAGCGGGGCTGCCACAAAACGATTTTAACCTGTTTTATTACTAGGTGAAGAAGTCAAAGGGGTTTTCAGTTATTTTTATGACAAATGGTGTCAAGAAATAGGCTGTTACCAAGTAATGTAGGTTCCCTGTGTCTTTTCTATATCTTCCTCTATCCCTTGCAGCTCCCAACAAGTTCCTTCTCTCTGTTTCCTCACCCAGATCACGTTCTGTCATCCACCTGCTCAAGCTGGTCAGGTATGTCACGCGCTGCTTTCTTTTGTCTTTCTTTCCCTATATTCGACCCGCGAGTATCAGACTCGTCAGGCCCTCCTTCCTCAGTATCTGTCCCAGAAACTTCACCTGCCTCTTTCTGATATTAAGTATAAGTCCCCTCCTTTTTTATAACCTCTCTGACCTCCTCGTGGCTCTCATGCTCGATCCATGATATCCTTAGCATCCTTCTGTAGAACCACATCTCCGTCGCCTCGAGCCTCTTCTTCATCTTTGAGAAGACCGTCCAACATTCGCTACCGTAAAAGAGGACATATGTCACGTAACAGCTCAGTATTCTTTTCTTTGTTACTAAAAAAAATCCTTCTGCCTCGCAATACTTTGTGGCTATCCGTTATTCCTTATCTCTTACTGAAGTTAAAGACTGTGGCGACTCGTCATTTGAAGATAACGTGTTTATCAGCTGCCTCGTCTTATACACCAGCTTTGGATTTTTACCCATTTCTCACATATAATATAATGGGGTCGGATTTTATTCAGATCGTCTTATCCATGAGTATAAACGTCAGAATGAAAATAAATTAATAATAATACTATTATCAGTCTCTCACTCCCGCTCTCTCTCTCTCTCTCTCTCTCTCTTTGTTTCTCTCTCTCTCTTTAAAAAACGGGAACTCCAGCATACGCTAATACTCACACGCACATACACAGGCATATTTAGATAGCCAGATATCATTATAAAATTTTTGTTGATATCTGTCTATATTTCTGAGATGAGGTATTGTAATTATTTACACTATTTCTAATCACCTGAAGAAGACCGTGGTGTACAACGGCCGAAACGTTGTGAATATGGCATCGAAGGTGAGGGCAACAGTCCGAATCATGTAAATCGTGTAAATATTTGTAAAGTTCAATGGTCAAGGTTTCACTATTTAAAATCTTATTACATTTTTCTTATTTTCGAATAAGATAAACTGGGTTCCAGTGTGTGTATAAATTGGCCGGAGTTTTTTTTTTTTTTTTTTTCCTGATTTTTTTTTTAAAACGCTGGGATTCAAAATTAATCCAAAATGATTTAAACGGTTAAACGGAGCGTAAAAGCTTCCAAAAAAAACTTTTTTAGGCATTTATACGTTTTCTTATTTGTATGTATATTAGATATTCTCTTTACATTTTAAGATACTATCTTTTGAACTGAAATATCTTTTTTATTGTTGAATGTGTGAGGTTTCTTGTAATAATTTACTGTTGTTTCTTGACTACTGATATTGGAGATACGGCCCCCAAGAGACCTGAGAATTCATAAACAACATTGTCTTAACATAAGGGAAGAATTTAATAATTTTTATGCATATTTATATTGGAGATATATCTCCGAAAGGAAATTTAGAATTCATTACCAACATTGTTTTACACAGGGGAGAATTTTGAGGGTCTGAATCTCCAGAAACAATAATCAAAAGACATTAGAAATTCCTTTCACCAGATACGGTACACCAATTATGAAGTTAAAAGTATATAATAATGTTTTTTGTCCAGAAATCCGAATGATTAATAGTTTGTTATTAATAATCCGTTGTTAATTGGGTCAAGGAATGACTTGTTAATTTTAACGACTGCAAAACAAAACCTTTTTCTTTTAATCGTGTTAGAGAACATTTTGCCTTCTATCAGCTTCTATTCAGCATATAAATCCTAGACAATTTCATGATGGATAGATACAAATGGTTACATTATTTCAAAAAAGAGGTAACACTGTGATCTCGCCCCCCCCCCCTGGTCGCAGCGTCGACTCTGTCGTTCGATCTCGTTCGCGGCTCCAAGTGTGACGTTCTAACCCTTTGGTTAGACGATTACCAGCCTCGCCGTTCCCAATTCGCTTCCAACGCCTGGTTACTAGGGTAACTGCACTGATCTCCGGTCTGTCTACCCACGCTGTGATTAGATCTTAGACAGACGGGATCAAACAGGGATTGGGGCCGTATGCAAGCTGAGTTCGACGGGGGCGATAACACACAAGAAAAAGAAAAAAAACTCACAAGGTCAAAAATTATTGAAGAAAAAGGTAACAACCTTTTATATCTAAATGTTCGTTACACAAAATTATTCCTACCTCCCGACCCGTTTTGTGGACTGTGGCACCAAGCTTCTACCATACAACTTTAAGGCTTCGAGTTGCCTACTCTCTAGAAATTTGCATTTCGGGGTGTGGATTGGTTTCGACACTGGGCGCTGATCTCTACCTGTCGTTCACGGCTGATTTTTCTCGCCGTCAGTGCACGAATCGACTTCTTCTCTTCGGCTTGAGTTGGACGAGCTTATTCACTTCGGCTTGAGTTGGACGAATTTCTTCACTTCGACTTGGGTTGGACGAATTTCTTCACTTCGACTTGGGTTGGACGAATTTCTCTTCTTAGGCTTGGTTTGATTCCAACTTCTCCGAGGCGCAATTGCCACTTAACTTCTTCGTCCGAGGCGCAACACCGACTCCAACTGCAACTCCAACTGATTTCTGTCGATTGGGGTCCTGCTTTTATTGACGCCGTAACAAACTGGGGTGGGTCTGTCGGCGCCAGGGTTTTCTTGATAATTCTAAAGTCGTATTACTTCTGATTAGGGATTTCCCATTATCGCTCTTACTTTCACTCCTACTTCCTTACTGTGCCTCTGGGGGGTGTCAGGTGACCGCTCTCGACCAATGGGGTCCTGGTCGGGCATCTTTCCTCCTCCCTCGCACATCACGTGACCGCTTTCGGCCAATGAGACTCTGGTCGGGTGTCTCTCCTCCCCCCTCATGTATCATGTGACTGTCCTCGGCAAATGAGACTCTGGTCGGTATCTTCCCTCCTTCCTTCGTGACGTCTCCAACCGGGCGTGTACAATCCGGGGCTTTGTTCTGGGGGAAGAAACACCTTGCTTAAAAAAAACAAAATTTTCGTACGAAAATGACGATATCGACCCCTTCTACACGTGGCATCTATCAAAACAGCCTGCCGCTAATTGGATGCGATCTACTAAGGAATTTTTCCAGGCCTGTAGGCGTCTGTCGCGAGCTAATACAAATATTCCATTCTTTCTCTGGCCGATCATAAAATCTACATTATCTCAAAAAAGCATTTTCACTTTGGGTGGTTCTCTCTCCAACCCCAGAAACCGTCCGGGCCTCGTGCATTAATGCCCTGTTTTCGTATACATTTCCCATCTGTTACCCATAATCTCAATGACACCCTTTTCGTTTGTCACTTATCAATATTTTTTTTCATTGTCCCTAAAATTTTATTACTTCAGCCAACTTTAACAAACTTCCATCCTACGCGGACACGGAATTAGATCAAGTGCTTGACCTGATAATTTTGACATTTGATATGTGCCGGTCGAGCGTGTGTGTTTTCGCTTACGACCTTGTTTCGTATTATGTTTCTGTCTTTCCTCTTCTTTTCTTTTTTTTGTTTTATTATCTCCAAACTCTATTTCTTCAACCAATTATATCAACTTCCATTTTTTCGTGGATTTCGGTCAGGTACTTTGACCTGGATATCTTTTGACACCTGTTATGTGTCAGTTTAAGCGTGTTTGCTTATGACCGGGTTTTGTACGATCTATTTCTCTTTCTTTTTTTTTTTTCTTTCTTTCGGATCGCCTAAATGTTATTAGAGAATTATTCTCAAAACCCAAATATTTCTCATCTCTAAATAACTATCAAATGGTTAACAAACCGAAAAAATTAAATCATATATTTATGAATATCTCTTTTCAGTTTTCTAATAATGCAGTGTGCCACAAAATTCGAAATTTTCTTAAAAATCATTTAATTACCAGTCACTTGCAATCGCCTGAAAAGGCACAGCATAGTGCCGAAACACGAAAGCTACTATAAAGCAATTTCAACATGATTTTGTTCTAATCTCTTATAATATATATATATATATATATATATATATATATATATATATATTATGAAATGGACAAAGTCCGACAATTATTTTAAGATATTTATTTTTATACATACTTTTTTATAGATACAAATATTTAGGTAAATGCTCTGTTTATAATAAACAGTATTAACAACATTTACCGGCCTAAATGTCCGGGAAATTGTCAAATATGTGTCCTCCAACATGAATCGAACCAGTATCCAATACGGAACTGTCATATAGCCTGTCGTGCTTTTGCCGATTTCGCTACAGAGGAGGGTTTTGGTTAGCAATGTCAATTTACTGTTTTTTAAATTACAATTTTCCATAATTTCCTCACGTACATTCATATCTGCTCGAGGCGTATCCAAATGTAAACAAATTACGTTACCCATTATGAAATGGACAGAGTCCGACAATTATTTTAAGACATTTTTATGTTTATATAAATTTTTTTTTTTTATATCTATAGAAAGAATGTATAAATACATAAATATATATATATATGGTTGGATAGATGTGAGTTTGGGACCCTGGGTTTCACGCTTTAGCGATCGTCAGACAAACTGATTAATGTTTTAAAAAATTTGGGTTTATGTAGATTGCGTGTATTGGTGTTATTGTGGAAATTGTGGGGAAAACTTCGTCGTTTTGTCATTCATCGTACTAACGCAAACATCGATGTATGCAGACACATATACATACTTGGTTGTCCGTCGGGACTCATACATATATAAACATATGTGGGCAGTTTCGGCTATGACACATGTATGTATACGAGTGATGTTATGTCTATACATACGCATTTCTAATAAGTACCGCGCATATAATATATAAATAATTATACATATATATATTTATTTATATTTATATACACTTTTCACATATATATATATATATATATATATATATATATATATATATATATATATATATATATACCCTCTCGCTTCCTCTGAGAAAGGATGATAAACCCCATTAAATAAAGCGAGATCAAAAAGGGCTACCGTTGATGTAGCTTGTAAAAATATGTTGGCGTCTGGGTGATTTTAAAAAAATCATTTCACCCTAAGCAAAGTAATAAAGCCACTAAGACGCAAAGGATCACAGTGTGTTAGAGAATATGAGAAAAAAACACTACTGAGAAGAGGGACAACAGAAGAACAGGAACTAAGAAGATAGACGAAAACGTTTGCCACTGCATCAAAATATTTGGAGATCAATGTCGACCAGAACGATCTATCAAAAATAAATTAATATAGTTCAATATATATCTAACATTTGTGATATAGAAAAATACGATAATTTTAGCACAATAACTTCAAACATTAGTGTCAGTCATGTCGAATTTCAAAACAATAAAAAATTCATTCTCTGAGTACATTTCTAATCATTTAAACTCAGTAATTCCAGTCGAATCCATTACATTCACTTACGTGCTAATACCCTTGGGAAAGGTATGAATCCTCTTCTTCTTCTTCTCCCACCCAGCAATGGATGAATAGCAGGACAGACCCCGCAGCTCGGATTGAGGAATCGGAGAGCCGAGTTCGAATTCCAGTCGAATCCATTACATTCACTTACGTGCTAATACCCTTGGGAAAGGTATGAATCCTCTTCTTCTTCGCCCACCCAGCAATGGATGAATAGCAGGACAGACCGGGTAGCTCGGATTGAAGAATCGGAAAGCCGAGTTCGGATTCAGTCGAATCCATTACATTCACTTACGTGCTAATACCCTTGGGAAAGGTATGAATCCTCCTTCTGGATGAATCCCACCCAGCAATGGATGAATAGCAGGACAGACCGGGCAGCTCCCTTGGATTGAGGAATGGAGAGAGCCGAGTTCGAATTCCAGTCGAATCCATTACATTCACTTACGTGCTAATACCCTTGGGAAAGGTATGAATCCTCTTCTTCTTCTCCCACCCAGCAATGGATGAATAGCAGGACAGACCGGGCAGCTCGGATTGAGGAATTGGAGACCGAGTTCGAATTCAGTCGAATCCATTACATTCACTTACGTGCTAATACCCTTGGGAAAGGTATGAATCCTCTTCTTCTTCGCCCACCCAGCAATGGATGAATAGCAGGACAGACCGGGCAGCTCGGAATCGGAGAGCCGAGTTCGAATTCCAGTCGAATCCATTACATTCACTTACGTGCTAATACCCTTGGGAAAGGTATGAATCCTCTTCTTCGCCCACCCAGCAATGGATGAATAGCAGGACAGACCCCGTCGGATTGAGGAATTCCGAGTTCGAATCCAGTCGAATCCATTACATTCACTTACGTGCTAATACCCTTGGGAAAGGTATGAATCCTCTTCTTCCTCGCCCACCCAGCAATGGATGAATAGCAGGACAGACCCCGCAGCTCGGATTGAGGAATCGGAGAGCCGAGTTCGAATTCCAGTCGAATCCATTACATTCACTTACGTGCTAATACCCTTGGGAAAGGTATGAATCCTCTTCTTCCTCGCCCACCCAGCAATGGATGAATAGCAGGACAGACCGGGCAGCTCGGATTGAGGAATCAGAGAGCCGAGTTCGAATTCCAGTCGAATCCATTACATTCACTTACGTGCTAATACCCTTGGGAAAGGTATGAATCCTCTTCTTCCTCGCCCACCCAGCAATGGATGAATAGCAGGACAGACCCGGCAGCTCGGATTGAGGAATCAGAGAGCCGAGTTCGAATTCCAGTCGAATCCATTACATTCACTTACGTGCTAATACCCTTTGGGAAAGGTATGAATCCTCTTCTTCCTCGCCCACCCAGCAATGGATGAATAGCAGGACAGACCGGGCACGGATTGAGGAATTGAGAGCCCGTCGAATCCATTACATTCACTTACGTGCTAATACCCTTGGGAAAGGTATGAATCCTCTTCTTCCTCGCCCACCCAGCAATGGATGAATAGCAGGACAGACCGGGCAGCTCGGATTGAGGAATGAGAGCCGAGTTCGAATTCCAGTCGAATCCATTACATTCACTTACGTGCTAATACCCTTGGGAAAGGTATGAATCCTCTTCTTCCTCGCACCCAGCAATGGATGAATAGCAGGACAGACCGGGCAGCTCGGATTGAGGAATCGAGAGCCGAGTTCGAATTCCAGTCGAATCCATTACATTCACTTACGTGCTAATACCCTTGGGAAAGGTATGAATCCTCTTCTTCTTCTCCCCACCCAGCAATGGATGAATAGCAGGACAGACCGGGCAGCTCGGATTGAGGAATCGAGAGCCAGTTCGAATTCAGTCGAATCCATTACATTCACTTACGTGCTAATACCCTTGGGAAAGGTATGAATCCTCTTCTTCCTCGCCCACCCAGCAATGGATGAATAGCAGGACAGACCGGGCAGCTCGGATTGAGGAATCGGAGAGCCGAGTTCGAATTCCAGTCGAATCCATTACATTCACTTACGTGCTAATACCCTTGGGAAAGGTATGAATCCTCTTCTTCCTCGCCCACCCAGCAATGGATGAATAGCAGGACAGACCCGGCAGCTCGGATTGAGGAATCGGAGAGCCGAGTTCGAATTCCAGTCGAATCCATTACATTCACTTACGTGCTAATACCCTTGGGAAAGGTATGAATCCTTCTTCTTCTCGCCCACCCAGCAATGGATGAATAGCAGGACAGACCGGGCAGCTCGGATTGAGGAATTGGAGAGCCGAGTTCGAATTCCAGTCGAATCCATTACATTCACTTACGTGCTAATACCCTTGGGAAAGGTATGAATCCTCTTCTTCCTCGCCCACCCAGCAATGGATGAATAGCAGGACAGACCCCGGCAGCTCGGATTGAGGAATCGGAGAGCCGAGTTCGAATTCCAGTCGAATCCATTACATTCACTTACGTGCTAATACCCTTGGGAAAGGTATGAATCCTCTTCTTCCTCGCCCACCCAGCAATGGATGAATAGCAGGACAGACCCCGCAGCTCGGAATGAGGAATCAGAGAGCCGAGTTCGAATTCCAGTCGAATCCATTACATTCACTTACTTGCTAATACCCTTGGGAAAGGTATGAATCCTCTTCTTCCTCGCCCACCCAGCAATGGATGAATAGCAGGACAGACCGGGCAGCTCGGATTGAGGAATTGGAGAGCCGAGTTCGAATTCAGTCGAATCCATTACATTCACTTACGTGCTAATACCCTTGGGAAAGGTATGAATCCTCTTCTTCCTCGCCCACCCAGCAATGGATGAATAGCAGGACAGACCCCGCAGCTCGGATTGAGGAATCGGAGAGCCGAGTTCGAATTCAGTCGAATCCATTACATTCACTTACGTGCTAATACCCTTGGGAAAGGTATGAATCCTCTTCTTCCTCGCCCACCCAATGGAATGGATGAATAGCAGGACAGACCCGGGAAAGGTATGAATCAGCTCGGATTGAGGAATCGGAGAGCCGAGTTCGAATTCCAGTCGAATCCATTACATTCACTTACGTGCTAATACCCTTTTGGGAAAGGTATGAATCCTCTTCTTCCTCGCCCACCCAGCAATGGATGAATAGCAGGACAGACCGGGCAGCTCGGATTGAGGAATTGAGAGCCGAGTTCGAATTCCAGTCGAATCCATTACATTCACTTACGTGCTAATACCCTTGGGAAAGGTATGAATCCTCTTCTTCCTCGCCCACCCAGCAATGGATGAATAGCAGGACAGACCCCGCAGCTCGGATTGAGGAATCAGAGAGCCGAGTTCGAATTCCAGTCGAATCCATTACATTCACTTACGTGCTAATACCCTTGGGAAAGGTATGAATCCTCTTCTTCCTCGCCCACCCAGCAATGGATGAATAGCAGGACAGACCGGGCAGCTCGGAATGAGGAATTGGAGAGCCGAGTTCGAATTCCAGTCGAATCCATTACATTCACTTACGTGCTAATACCCTTGGGAAAGGTATGAATCCTCTTCTTCCTCGCCCACCCAGCAAATGGATGAATAGCAGGACAGACCGGAGCAGCTTTGAGGAAAGGAGAGCCGAGTTCGATGAATCCATTACATCGAATCTTCCTCGCCCTTGGGAAAGGTATGAATCCTTCTTCCTCGCCCACCCAGCAATGGATGAATAGCAGGACAGACCGGGCAGCTCGGATTGAGGAATTGGAGAGCCGAGTTCGAATTCCAGTCGAATCCATTACATTCACTTACGTGCTAATACCCTTGGGAAAGGTATGAATCCTCTTCTTCCTCGCCCACCCAGCAATGGATGAATAGCAGGACAGACCCCGCAGCTCCAGGATTGAGGAATCGGAGAGCCGAGTTCGAATTCCAGTCGAATCCATTACATTCACTTACGTGCTAATACCCTTGGGAAAGGTATGAATCCTCTTCTTCCTCGCCCACCCAGCAATGGATGAATAGCAGGACAGACCGGGCAGCTCGGATTGAGGAATTGGAGAGCCGAGTTCGAATTCCAGTCGAATCCATTACATTCACTTACGTGCTAATACCCTTGGGAAAGGTATGAATCCTCTTCTTCCTCGCCCACCCAGCAATGGATGAATAGCAGGACAGACCCCGCAGCTCGGATTGAGGAATCGGAGAGCCGAGTTCGAATTCCAGTCGAATCCATTACATTCACTTACGTGCTAATACCCTTGGGAAAGGTATGAATCCTCTTCTTCCTCGCCCACCAGCAATGGATGAATAGCAGGACAGACCGGGCAGCTCGGATTGAGGAATTGGAGAGCCGAGTTCAATTCCAGTCGAATCCATTACATTCACTTCTTAATACCCTTTGGAAAGGTATGAATCCTCTTCTTCCTCGCCCACCCAGCAATGGATGAATAGCAGGACAGACCCCGCAGCTCGGATTGAGGAATCGGAGAGCCGAGTTCGAATTCCAGTCGAATCCATTACATTCACTTACGTGCTAATACCCTTGGGAAAGGTATGAATCCTCTTCTTCCTCGCCCACCCAGCAATGGATGAATAGCAGGACAGACCGGGCAGCTCGGATTGAGGAATTGGAGAGCCGAGTTCGAATTCCAGTCGAATCCATTACATTCACCCTTACGTGCTAATACCCTTGGGAAACCCCGCATGAATCCTCTTCTTCCTCGCCCACCCAGCAATGGATGAATAGCAGGACAGACCCGCAGCTCGGATTGAGGAATCGGAGAGCCGAGTTCGAATTCCAGTCGAATCCATTACATTCACTTACGTGCTACCCTTGGGAAAGGTATGAATCCTCTTCTTCCCCTCCCAGCAATGGATGAATAGCAGGACAGACCCGGGCAGCTCGATTGAGGAATCGGAGAGCCGAGTTAATTCCAGTCGAATCCATTACATTCACTTACGTGCTAATACCTTGGGAAAGGTATGAATCCTCTTCTTCCTCGCCCACCCAGCAATGGATGAATAGCAGGACAGACCCGCAGCTCGGATTGAGGAATCGGAGAGCCGAGTTCGAATTCCAGTCGAATCCATTACATTCACTTACGTGCTAATACCCTTGGGAAAGGTATGAATCTCTTCTTCCTCGCCCACCCAGCAATGGATGAATAGCAGGACAGACCGGGCAGCTCGGATTGAGGAATCGGTGAGCCGAGTTCGAATTCCAGTCGAATCCATTACATTCACTTACGTGCTAATACCCTTGGGAAAGGAAAATGGATGAATAGCAGGACAGACCCGGCAGTCGGATTGAGGAATCCGAGTTCGAATCCATCGAATCCATTACATTCACTTACGTGCTAATACCCTTGGGAAAGGTATGAATCCTCTTCTTCCTCGCCCACCCAGCAATGGATGAATAGCAGGACAGACCCCCGCAGCTCGGATTGAGGAATTGGAGAGCCGAGTTCGAATTCCAGTCGAATCCATTACATTCACTTACGTGCTAATACCCTTGGGAAAGGTATGAATCCTTCTTCCTCGCCCACCCAGCAATGGATGAATAGCAGGACAGACCCCTGCAGCTCGGATTGAGGAATCGGAGAGCCGAGTTCGAATTCAGTCGAATCCATTACATTCACTTACGTGCTAATACCCTTGGGAAAGGAATGAATCCTCTTCCTCGCCCACCCAGCAATGGATGAATAGCAGGACAGACCCCGCAGCTCGAATTGAGGAATTCCGAGTTCGAATTCCAGTCGAATCCATTACATTCACTTACGTGCTAATACCCTTGGGAAAGGTATGAATCCTCTTCTTCCTCGCCCACCCAGCAATGGATGAATAGCAGGACAGACCCCGCAGCTCGGATTGAGGAATCGGAGAGCCGAGTTCGAATTCAGTCGAATCCATTACATTCACTTACGTGCTAATACCCTTGGGAAAGGTATGAATCCTCTTCTTCCTCGCCCACCCAGCAATGGATGAATAGCAGGACAGACCCGGGCAGCTCGGATTGAGGAATCGGAGAGCCGAGTTCGAATTCCAGTCGAATCCATTACATTCACTTACGTGCTAATACCCTTGGGAAAGGTATGAATCCTCTTCTTCCTCGCCCACCCAGCAATGGATGAATAGCAGGACAGACCCCGCAGCTCGGATTGAGGAATCGGAGAGCCGAGTTCGAATTCCAGTCGAATCCATTACATTCACTTACGTGCTAATACCCTTGGGAAAGGTATGAATCCTCTTCTTCCTCGCCCACCCAGCAATGGATGAATAGCAGGACAGACCCCGCAGCTCGGATTGAGGAATTGGAGAGCCGAGTTCGAATTCCAGTCGAATCCATTACATTCACTTACGTGCTAATACCCTTGGGAAAGGTATGAATCCTCTTCTTCCTCGCCCACCCAGCAATGGATGAATAGCAGGACAGACCGGGCAGCTCGGATTGAGGAATTGGAGAGCCGAGTTCGAATTCCAGTCGAATCCATTACATTCACTTACGTGCTAATACCCTTGGGAAAGGTATGAATCCTCTTCTTCCTCGCCCACCCAGCAATGGATGAATAGCAGGACAGACCGGGCAGCTCGGATTGAGGAATTGAGAGCCGAGTTCGAATTCCAGTCGAATCCATTACATTCACTTACGAATACCCTTGGGAAAGGTATGAATCCTCTTCTTCCTCGCCCACCCAGCAATGGATGAATAGCAGGACAGACCCCGCAGCTCGGATTGAGGAATCGGAGCCGAGTTCGAATTCCAGTCGAATCCATTACATTCACTTACGTGCTAATACCCTTTGGGAAAGGTATGAATCCTCTTCTTCCTCGCCCACCCAGCAATGGATGAATAGCAGGACAGACCGGGCAGCTCGGATTGAGGAATTGGAGAGCCGAGTTCGAATTCCAGTCGAATCCATTACATTCACTTACGTGCTAATACCCTTGGGAAAGGTATGAATCCTCTTCTTCCTCGCCCACCCAGCAATGGATGAATAGCAGGACAGACCCAGTTCTTCGGATTTACATTCACTTACGAGGGAATCCTCTTCTTCCTCGCCCACCAGAGGATGAATAGCAGGACAGACCCGAGTTCGAATTCCAGTCGAATCCATTACATTCACTTACGTGCTAATACCCTTGGGAAAGGTATGAATCCTCTTCTTCCTCGCCCACCCAGCAATGGATGAATAGCAGGACAGACCCCCGCAGCTCGGAATGAGGAATTGGAGAGCCGAGTTCGAATTCCAGTCGAATCCATTACATTCACTTACGTGCTAATACCCTTGGGAAAGGTATGAATCCTCTTCTTCCTCGCCCACCCAGCAATGGATGAATAGCAGGACAGACCCCTTGGGAAAGGTATGATCCTCTCTTCCTCGCAGCTCGGATTGAGGAATCGAGGAGAGGCCGAGTTCGAATTCAGTCGAATCCATTACATTCACTTACGTGCTAATACCCTTGGGAAAGGTATGAATCCTCTTCTTCCTCGCCCACCCAGCAATGGATGAATAGCAGGACAGACCCGCAGCTCGGATTGAGGAATTGGAGAAAGCCGAGTTCGAATTCAGTCGAATCCATTACATTCACTTACGTGCTAATACCCTTGGGAAAGGTATGAATCCTCTTCTTCCTCGCCCACCCAGCAATGGATGAATAGCAGGACAGACCGGGCAGCTCGGATTGAGGAATCAGAGCCGAGTTCGAATTCAGTCGAATCCATTACATTCACTTACGTGCTAATACCCTTGGGAAAGGTATGAATCCTCTTCTTCCTCCCACCCAGCAATGGATGAATAGCAGGACAGACCGGGCAGCTCGGATTGAGGGAATGGAGTTCGAATTCAGTCGAATCCATTACATTCCATTACTTACGTGCTAATACCCTTGGGAAAGGTATGAATCCTCTTCTTCCTCGCCCACCCAGCAATGGATGAATAGCAGGACAGACCCCGCAGCTCGGATTGAGGAATCGGAGAGCCGAGTTCGAATTCCAGTCGAATCCATTACATTCACTTACGTGCTAATACCCTTGGGAAAGGTATGAATCCTCTTCTTCCTCTCCCACCCAGCAATGGATGAATAGCAGGACAGACCGGGCAGCTCGGATTGAAGAATCGGAAAGCCGAGTTCGAATTCCAGTCGAATCCATTACATTCTTACGTGCTAATACCCTTCCTCTTCTTCTTCGCCCACCCAGCAATGGATGAATAGCAGGACAGACCGGGCAGCTCGGATTGAGGAATCGGAGAGCCGAGTTCGAATTCCAGTCGAATCCATTACATTCACTTACGTGCTAATACCCTTGGGAAAGGTATGAATCCTCTTCTTCCTCGCCCACCCAGCAATGGATGAATAGGATGAATAGCAGGACAGACCGGGCAGGACAGACCCGAATCCATTACATTACTTACGCTCGGATTGCCCAGCAAATGGATGAATAGCAGGACAGACCGGGTAGCTCGAATCGGAGAGCCGAGAATTCGTCGAATCCATTACAGTCGGGAAAGGTCCATGGATGAATAGCAGGACAGACCGGGCAGCTCGGATTGAAGAATCGGAAAGCCGAGTTCAATTCCAGTCGAATCCATTACATTCACTTACGTGCTAATACCCTTGGGAAAGGTGAATCCTCTTCTTCCTCGCCCACCCAGCAATGGATGAATAGCAGGACAGACCGGCAGCTCGGATTGAAGAATCGAGAGCCGAGTTCGAATTCAGTCGAATCCATTACATTCGCTACGTGCTAATACCCTTGGGAAAGGTATGAATCCTCTTCTTCCTCGCCCACCCAGCAATGGATGAATAGCAGGACAGACCCCGCAGCTCGGATTGAGGAATCGGAAAGCTGAGTTCGAATTCCAGTCGAATCCATTACATTCACTTACGTGCTAATACCCTTGGGAAAGGTATGAATCCTCTTCTTCCCACCCAGCCCATGAATAGCAGCAAGCTGGATGAATAGCCGAGGACAGACCAGTCGAATCATTACTTCACTTACGATTGGGAAAGGAATCTTCTTCCTCGCCCACCCAGCAATGGATGAATAGCAGGACAGACGAGTTGAGGAATCGAGAGCGAAATTCCAGTCGAATCCATTACATTCACTTACGTGCTAATACCCTTGGGAAAGGTATGAATCCTCTTCTTCCTCGCCCACCCAGCAATGGATGAATAGCAGGACAGACCCGGCAGCTCGGATTGAGGAATCGGAGAGCCGAGTTCGAATTCCAGTCGAATCCATTACATTCACTTACGTGCTAATACCCTTGGGAAAGGTATGAATCCTCTTCTTCCTCGCCCACCCAGCAATGGATGAATAGCAGGACAGACCCGCAGCTCGGAATGAGGAATCGGAGAGCCGAGTTCGAATTCCAGTCGAATCCATTACATTCACTTACGTGCTAATACCCTTGGGAAAGGTATGAATCCTCTTCTTCCTCCCCACCCAGCAATGGATGAATAGCAGGACAGACCGGGCAGCTCGGATTGAGGAATGAATTCGAATTCCAGTCAATCCATTACATTCACTTACGTGCTAATACCCTTGGGAAGGTATGAATCCTTCTTCTTCTCGCCCACCCAGGGATGAATAGCAGGACAGACCCCCACAGCTCGGATTGAGGAATCGGAGGAGTTCGAATTCCAGTCGAATCCATTACATTCACTTACGTGCTAATACCCCTGGGAAAGGTATGAATCTCTTCTTCTTCTCCCACCCAGCAATGGATGAATAGCAGGACAGACCGGGCAGCTCGGATTCATCCAATTCGTCGAATCCATTACATTCACTTACGTGCTAATACCCTTGGGAAAGGTATGAATCCTCTTCTTCCTCGCCCACCCAGCAATGGATGAATAGCAGGACAGACCCGGCAGCTCGGATTGAGGAATCGGAGAGCCGAGTTCGAATTCCAGTCGAATCCATTACATTCCTTACGTGCTAATACCCTTGGGAAAGGTATGAATCCTCTTCTTCCTCGCCCACCCAGCAATGGATGAATAGCAGGACAGACCCCGCAGCTCGGATTGAGGAATCGGAGAGCCGAGTTCGAATTCCAGTCGAATCCATTACATTCACTTACGTGCTAATACCCTTGGGAAAGGTATGAATCCTCTTCTTCTTCTCCCACCCAGCAATGGATGAATAGCAGGACAGACCGGGCAGCTCGGATTGAAGAATCGGAAAGCCGAGTTCGAATTCCAGTCGAATCCATTACATTCACTTACGTGCTAATACCCTTGGGAAAGGTATGAATCCTCTTCTTCTTCTCCCACCCAGCAATGGATGAATAGCAGGACAGACCCGCAGCTCTGAGAGCCGAGTTCAATTCAGTCGAATCCATTACATTCACTTACGTGCTAATACCCTTGGGAAAGGTATGAATCCTCTTCTTCTCCCCCACCCAGCAATGGATGAATAGCAGGACAGACCGGGCAGCTCGGAATGAGGAATTGAGAGCCGAGTTGAGAATTCCAGTCGAATCCATTACATTCAGTGCTAATACCCTTTGGGAAAGGTATGAATCCTCTTCTTCTTCTCCCACCCAGCAATGGATGAATAGCAGGACAGACCGGGCAGCTCGGAATGAGGAATTGGAAGCATTCAATTCAGTCGAATCCATTACATTCACTTACGTGCTAATACCCTTGGGAAAGGTATGAATCCTCTTCTTCTTCTCCCACCCAGCAATGGATGAATAGCAGGACAGACCGGGCAGCTGGAATGAGGAATTGAGAGCCGAGTTCGAATTCCAGTCGAATCCATTACAAAGGTACCTCTTCTTCTTCTCCCACCCAGCAATGGATGAATAGCAGGACAGCTCGGATTGAGGAATTGGAGAGCCGAGTTCGAATTCCAGTCGAATCCATTACATTCACTTACGTGCTAATACCCTTGGGAAAGGTATGAATCCTCTTCTTCTTCCCACCCAGCAATGGATGAATAGCAGGACAGACCGGGCAGCTCCATGGAATGAGGAATTGGAGAGCCGAGTTCGAATTCCAGTCGAATCCATTACATTCACTTACGTGCTAATACCCTTGGGAAAGGTATGAATCCTCTTCTTCTTCTCCCACCCAGCAATGGATGAATAGCAGGACAGACCGGGCAGCTCGGATTGAGGAATCGGAGAGCCGAGTTCGAATTCAGTCGAATCCATTACATTCACTTACGTGCTAATACCCTTGGGAAAGGTATGAATCCTCTTCTTCTTCTCCCCCCAGCAATGGATGAATAGCAGGACAGACCGGGCTCTCGGAATGAGGAATCGGATTCGAATTCCAGTCGAATCCATTACATTCACTTACGTGCTAATACCCTTGGGAAAGTATGAATCCTCTTCTTCTTCTCCCACCCAGCAATGGATGAATAGCAGGACAGACCGGGCAGCTCGGAATGAGGAATCCAATTCCAGTCGAATCCATTACATTCTTACGTGCTAATACCCTTGGGAAAGGTATGAATCCTCTTCTTCCACCCAGCATGAATCCCAGACCCAGCAATGGATGAATAGCAGGACAGACCGGGCAGCTCGGATTGAGGATGAATAGCCGAGTTCGAATTCAGTCGAATCCATTCCCGACATTCACTTATGCCCCTTTGGGAAAGGTACCTCTTCTTCCTCTCCCACCCAGCAATGGATGAATAGCAGGACAGACCGGGCAGCTCGGAATGAGGAATTGGAGGTTCGAATTCCAGTCGAATCCATTACATTCCTTCTTCCCTTGGGAAAGGTATGAATCCTCTTCTTCTTCTCCACCCAGCAATGGATGAATAGCAGGACAGACCGGGCAGCTCAGAATGAGGAATCGGAGAGCCGAGTTCGAATTCCAGTCGAATCCATTACATTCCTTACGTGCTAATACCCTTGGGAAAGGTATGAATCCTCTTGTTCTTCTCCCACCCAGCAATGGATGAATAGCAGGACAGACCGGGCAGCTCGGAATGAGGAATTGGAGAGCCGAGTTCGAATTCAGTCGAATCCATTACATTCACTTACGTGCTAATACCCTTGGGAAAGGTATGAATCCTCTTCTTCCCTCCCAGCAATGGATGAATAGCAGGACAGACCGGGCAGCTCGGAATGAGGAATTGGAGAGCCGAGTTCGAATTCAGTCGAATCCATTACATTCCTTACTTACGACCCTCAGATTGGGAAAGCCGAGTTCGAATTCCCAGTCAATCCTTACTTCTTCCTCCCTTGGGAAAGGTATGAATCCTCTTCTTCTTCCACCCAGCAATGGATGAATAGCAGGACAGACCGGGCAGCTCGGAATGAGGAATTGGAGAGCCGAGTTCGAATTCAGTCAGATCCATTACATTCACTTACGTGCTAATACCCTTGGGAAAGGTATGAATCCTCTTCTTCTTCTCCCACCCAGCAATGGATGAATAGCAGGACAGACCGGGCAGCTCGGAATGAGGAATTGGAGAGCCGAGTTCGAATTCCAGTCGAATCCATTACATTCACTTACGTGCTAATACCCTTGGGAAAGGTATGAATCCTCTTCTTCCTCCCACCCAGCAATGGATGAATAGCAGGACAGACCGGGCAGCTCGGAATGAGGAATCGGAGAGCCGAGTTCGAATTCCAGTCGAATCCATTACATTCACTTACGTGCTAATACCCTTGGGAAAGGTATGAATCCTCTTCTTCTTCTCCCCACCCAGCAATGGATGAATAGCAGGACAGACCGGGCAGCTCGGATTGAGGAATCAGAGAGCCGAGTTCGAATTCCAGTCGAATCCATTACATTCACTTACGTGCTAATACCCTTGGGAAAGGTATGAATCCTCTTCTTCTCCTCCACCCAGCAATGGATGAATAGCAGGACAGACCGGGCAGCTCCGATTGAGGAATTGGAGGCCGAGTTCGAATTCAGTCAGATCCATTACATTCACGTGCTAATACCCTTGGGAAAGGTATGACCTCTTCTTCTTCTCCCACCCAGCAATGGATGAATAGCAGGACAGACCGGGCAGCTCGGAATTGAGGAATTGGAGAGCCGGCCCATTCCCAGTCAATCCATTATGAATTCCTTCTTCTCCCCACCCGTGGATGAATAGCAGGACGACCGCTAATACCCTTGGAAAGTTCGGTCCATGAATCCTCTTATGAATCCTTCCTTCTTCCACCCAGCAATGGATGAATAGCAGGACAGACCGGGCAGCTCGGAATGAGGAATCAAAGAGCCGAGTTCGAATTCCAGTCGAATCCATTACATTCACTTACGTGCTAATACCCTTGGGAAAGGTATGAATCCTCTTCTTCTCTCCCACCCAGCAATGGATGAATAGCAGGACAGACCGGGCAGCTCGGAATGAGGAATTGGAGGGCCGAGTTCGAATTCCAGTCGAATCCATTACATTCACTTACGTGCTAATACCCTTGGGAAAGGTATGAATCCTCTTCTTCTTCTCCCACCCAGCAATGGATGAATAGCAGGACAGACCGGGCAGCTCGGATTGAGGAATCGGAGAGCCGAGTTCGAATTCCAGTCGAATCCATTACATTCCTTACGTGCTAATACCCTTGGGAAAGGTATGAATCCTCTTCTTCTTCTCCCACCCAGCAATGGATGAATAGCAGGACAGACCAGGCAGCTCGGAATGAGGAATTGGAGAGCCGAGTTCGAATTCAGTCGAATCCATTACATTCACTTACGTGCTAATACCCTTGGGAAAGGTATGAATCCTCTTCTTCTTCTCCCACCCAGCAATGGATGAATAGCAGGACAGACCGGGCAGCTCGGATTGAGGAATTGGAGAATAGCCGAGTTCGAATTCCAGTCGAATCCATTACATTCACTTACGTGCTAATACCCTTGGGAAAGGTATGAATCCTCTTCTTCTTCTCCCACCCAGCAATGGATGAATAGCAGGACAGACCGGGCAGCTCGGAATGAGGAATGGAGAGCCGAGTTCAATTCCAGTCGAATCCATTACATTCACTTACGTGCTAATACCCTTGGAAAGGTATGAATCCTTCTTCCTCTCCCACCCAGCAATGGATGAATAGCAGGACAGACCCGGGCAGCTCGAATGAGGAATTGGAGAGCCGAGTTCGAATTCCAGTCGAATCCATTACATTCCTTACGTGCTAATACCCTTGGGAAAGGTATGAATCCTCTTCTTCCTCGCCCACCCAGCAATGGATGAATAGCAGGACAGACCGGGCAGCTCGGAATGAGGAATTGGAGAGCCGAGTTCGAATTCAGTCGAATCCATTACATTCCTTACGTGCTAATACCCTTGGGAAAGGTATGAATCCTCTTCTTCCTCTCCCACCCAGCAATGGATGAATAGCAGGACAGACCGGGCAGCTCGGAATGAGGAATTGGAGAGCCGAGTTCGAATTCAGTCGAATCCATTACATTCACTTACGTGCTAATACCCTTGGGAAAGGTATGAATCCTCTTCTTCTTCTCCCACCCAGCAATGGATGAATAGCAGGACAGACCGGGCAGGACATTGGACCGAGTTCGAATTCCAGTCTCCATTACATTCACTTACGATTAATACCCTTGGGAAAGGTATGAATCCTCTTCTTCCTCGCCCCACCCAGCAATGGATGAATAGCCAGACCGTTCGAATGATTGGAGAGCCGAGTTCGAATTCCAGTCGAATCCATTACATTCCTTACGTGCTAATACCCTTGGGAAAGGTATGAATCCTCTTCTTCCTCGCCCACCCAGCAATGGATGAATAGCAGGACAGACCGGGCAGCTCGGCCAGTTCGAATTCCAGTCGAATCCATCATTCACTTACGTGCTAATTGGGAAAGGTATGAATCCTCTTCTTCCTCGCCCACCCAGGGATGAATAGCAGGACAGACCGGGCAGCTCGGAATGAGGAATTGGAGAGCCGAGTTCGAATTCCAATCCATTACATTCCTTACGTGCTAATACCCTTGGGAAAGGTATGAATCCTCTTCTTCCTCGCCCACCCAGCAATGGATGAATAGCAGGACAGACCGGGCAGCTCGGATTGAGGAATCGGAATCCGAGTTCAATTCAGTCGAATCCATTACATTCACTTACGTGCTAATACCCTTGGGAAAGGTATGAATCCTCTTCTTCTTCTCCCAAGCAATGGATGAATAGCAGGACAGACCCCGCAGCTCGGATTGAGGAATCGGAGAGCCGAGTTCAATTCCAGTCGAATCCATTACATTCACTTACGTGCTAATACCCTTGGGAAAGGTATGAATCCTCTTCTTCCTCTCCCACCCAGCAATGGATGAATAGACCGGGCAGCTCGGAATGAAATTGGAAAGCCGAGTTCAATTCCAGGACATTCACTTACGTGCTAATACCCTTGGGAAAGGTATGAATCCTCTTCTTCTTCTCCCACCCAGCAATGGATGAATAGCAGGACAGACCCCGCAGCTCGGATTGAGGAATCGGAAAGCCGAGTTCAATTCCAGTCGAATCCATTACATTCACTTACGTGCTAATACCCTTGGGAAAGGTATGAATCCTCTTCTTCTTCTCCCACCCAGCAATGGATGAATAGCAGGACAGACCGGGCAGCTCGGATTGAGGAAAGGTATCGGGATGAATAGCAGGACAGACCGGGTTCGGAATTCCGAGTTCGAATTCAGTCGAATCCATTCACTTACGTGCTAATACCCTTGGGAAAGGTATGAATCCTCTTCTTCCTCGCCCACCCAGCAATGGATGAATAGGCAGGACAGACCCGGCAGCTCGGATTGAGGAATTGGAGAGCCGAGTTCGAATTCCAGTCGAATCCATTACATTCACTTACGTGCTAATACCCTTGGGAAAAAGAATCCTCTTCTTCTTCTCCCACCCAGCAATGGATGAATAGCAGGACAGACCGGGCAGCTCGGATTGAAGAATCGGAAAGCCGAGTTCGAATTCCAGTCGAATCCATTACATTCACTTACGTGCTAATACCCTTGGGAAAGGTATGAATCCTCTTCTTCCTCGCCCACCCAGCAATGGATGAATAGCAGGACAGACCGGGTAGCTCGGAATGAGGAATTGGAGAGCCGAGTTCGAATTCCAGTCGAATCCATTACATTCACTTACGTGCTAATACCCTTGGGAAAGGTATGAATCCTCTTCTTCTTCTCCCACCCAGCAATGGATGAATAGCAGGACAGACCCCGCAGCTCGGATTGAAGAATCGGAAAGCCGAGTTCGAATTCCAGTCGAATCCATTACATTCCTTACGTGCTAATACCCTTGGGAAAGGTATGAATCCTCTTCTTCCTCGCCCACCCAGCAATGGATGAATAGCAGGACAGACCCCTTTGTAGCTCGGAATGAGGAATTGGAGAGCCGAGTTCGAATTCCAGTCGAATCCATTACATTCACTTACGTGCTAATACCCTTGGGAAAGGTATGAATCCTCTTCTTCTTCTCCCACCCAGCAATGGATGAATAGCAGGACAGACCGGGCAGCTCGGATTGAGGAATCGGAGAGCCGAGTTCGAATTCCAGTCGAATCCATTACATTCACTTACGTGCTAATACCCTTGGGAAAGGTATGAATCCTCTTCTTCCTCGCCCACCCAGCAATGGATGAATAGCAGGACAGACCCGCAGCTCGGATTGAGGAATCGGAGAGCCGAGTTCAATTCCAGTCGAATCCATTACATTCACTTACGTGCTAATACCCTTGGGAAAGGTATGAATCCTCTTCTTCCTCGCCCACCCAGCAATGGATGAATAGCAGGACAGACCGGGCAGCTCGGAATGAGGAATTGGAGAGCCGAGTTCGAATTCCAGTCGAATCCATTACATTCACTTACGTGCTAATACCCTTGGGAAAGGTATGAATCCTCTTCTTCCTCGCCCACCCAGCAATGGATGAATAGCAGACCGGCAGCTCGGATTGAGGAATCCGAATTCCAGTCGAATCCAATGGATGAATAGCACCGGGCAGCTGGATTGACAGTTCGAATTCCCGAATCCATTACTCGTGAATTTGAGGAAATCCTCTTCTTCCTCGCCCACCCAGCAATGGATGAATAGTTCAGACCGGGCATTCCAGTCGAATCCAGTTCGAATTCATTCCATTACATTCACTTACGTGCTAATACCCTTGGGAAAGGTATGAATCCTCTTCTTCTTCGCCCACCCAGCAATGGATGAATAGCAGGACAGACCGGGCAGCTCGGATTGAGGAATCAGAGAGCCGAGTTCGAATTCCAGTCGAATCCATTACATTCACTTACGTGCTAATACCCTTTATGAATCCTCTTCTTCTCGCCCACCCAGCAATGGATGAATAGCAGGACAGACCGGGCAGCTCGGAATGAGGAATTGGAGAGCCGAGTTCGAATTCCAGTCGAATCCATTACATTCTTACGTGCTAATACCCTTCGCCTTCACCCAGCAATGGATGAATAGCAGGACAGACCCGGCAGCTCGGATTGAGGAATCCGAGCCGAGTTCGAATTCCAGTCGAATCCATTACATTCACTTACGTGCTAATACCCTTGGGAAAGGTATGAATCCTCTTCTTCCTCGCCCACCCAGCAATGGATGAATAGCAGGACAGACCGGGCAGCTCGGATTGAGGAATCGGAGAGCCGAGTTCGAATTCCAGTCGAATCCATTACATTCACTTACGTGCTAATACCCTTGGGAAAGGTATGAATCCTCTTCTTCCTCGCCCACCCAGCAATGGATGAATAGCAGGACAGACCCGGCAGCTCGGATTGAGGAATTGGAGAGCCGAGTTCGAATTCCAGTCGAATCCATTACATTCACTTACGTGCTAATACCCTTTGGAAAGGTATGAATCCTCTTCTTCTTCGCCCACCCAGCAATGGATGAATAGCAGGACAGACCCCGGGCAGCTCGGATTGAGGAATCGGAGAGCCGAGTTCAATTCCAGTCGAATCCATTACATTCCTTACGTGCTAATACCCTTGGGAAAGGTATGAATCCCTTCTTCTTCGCCCACCCAGCAATGGATGAATAGCAGGACAGACCCCGCAGCTCGGAATGAGGAATCAGAAGTTCTTCCCAGTCCTCGCCCGTGCTAATACCCTTGGGAAAGGTATGAATCCTCTTCTTCCCTCGCCCCCAGCAATGGATGAATAGCAGGACAGACCCCGCAGCTCGGATTGAGGAATCGGAGAGCCGAGTTCGAATTCCAGTCGAATCCATTAATTCATTACGTGCTAATACCCTTGGGAAAGGTATGAATCCTCTTCTTCCTCCCACCCAGCAATGGATGAATAGGGAAGGGGCAGCTCGAATCCTTCTTCCAGTCGAATCCATTACATTCCTTAGCAATGGATGAATATGAATAGGGACAGACCGGGCAGCTCGGATTGAGGAATCGGAGAGCCGAGTTCGAATTCCAGTCGAATCCATTACATTCACTTACGTGCTAATACCCTTGGGAAAGGTATGAATCCTCTTCTTCTTCGCCCACCCAGCAATGGATGAATAGCAGGACAGACCCGGCAGCTCGGATTGAGGAATCGGAAGCCGAGTTCGAATTCCAGTCGAATCCATTACATTCTTACGTGCTAATACCCTTGGGAAAGGTATGAATCCTCTTCTTCTTCTCCCACCCAGCAATGGATGAATAGCAGGACAGACCGGGCAGCTCGGATTGAGGAATCGAGCCGAGTTCGAATTCCAGTCGAATCCATTACATTCACTTACGTGCTAATACCCTTGGGAAAGGTATGAATCCTCTTCTTCTTCTCCCACCCAGCAATGGATGAATAGCAGGACAGACCGGGCAGCTCGGATTGAGGAATCGGAGAGCCGAGTTCGAATTCCAGTCGAATCCATTACATTCCTTGGGAAAGGTATGAATCCTCTTCTTCTCCCCACCCAGCAATGGATGAATAGGGACAGGTCGGATTGAGAATCCTCTTCGAATCCATTACATTCTTACCCCCTTGGGAAAGGTATGAATCCTCTTCTTCTTCTCCACCCAGCAATGGATGAATAGCAGGACAGACCGGGCAGCTCGGATTGAGGAATCGGAGAGCCGAGTTCGAATTCCAGTCGAATCCATTACATTCACTTACGTGCTAATACCCTTGGGAAAGGTATGAATCCTCTTCTTCTTCTCCCACCCAGCAATGGATGAATAGCAGGACAGACCGGGCAGCTCGGATTGAGGAATCGGAGAGCCGAGTTCGAATTCCAGTCGAATCCATTACATTCACTTACGTGCTAATACCCTTGGGAAAGGTATGAATCCTCTTCTTCTTCTCCCACCCAGCAATGGATGAATAGCAGGACAGACCGGGCAGCTCGGATTGAGGAATCGGAGAGCCGAGTTCGAATTCGTCAGATCCATTACATTCACTTACGTGCTAATACCCTTGGGAAAGGTATGAATCCTCTTCTTCTTCTTCACCCAGCAATGGATGAATAGCAGGACAGACCGGGCAGCTCGGATTGAGGAATCGGAGAGCCGAGTTCGAATTCAGTCGAATCCATTACATTCACTTACGTGCTAATACCCTTGGGAAAGGTATGAATCCTCTTCTTCTTCTCCCACCCAGCAATGGATGAATAGCAGGACAGACCGGGCAGCTCGGATTGAGGAATCAGAAAGAAGCCGAGTTCGAATTCCAGTCGAATCCATTACATTCACTTACGTGCTAATACCCTTGGGAAAATTACCTCTTGGATGAATAGGGACAGACCGGGCAGCTCGGATTGAATCCTTCTTCTTCTTCTCCCACCCAGCAATGGATGAATAGCAGGACAGACCGGGCAGCTCGGATTGAGGAATCGAGAGCCGAGTTCGAATTCCAGTCGAATCCATTACATTCACTTACGTGCTAATACCCTTGGGAAAAGGTATGAATCCTCTTCTTCTTCTCCCACCCAGCAATGGATGAATAGCAGGACAGACCGGGCAGCTCGGATTGAGGAATCGGAGAGCCGAGTTCAATTCCAGTCGAATCCATTACATTCACTTACGTGCTAATACCCTTGGGAAAGGTATGAATCCTCTTCTTCTCCGCCCACCCAGCAATGGATGAATAGCAGGACAGACCAGCTCGGATTGGACAGACCGGGATGAATAGCAGGACAGACCCGCAGCTCGGATTGAGGAATCGGAGAACCGAGTTCGAATTCCAGTCGAATCCATTACATTCACTTACGTGGCTAACCCTTGGGAAAGGTCTACCGGGGATGAATAGCAACAGACCCCGCAGCTCGGATTGAGGAATCAGAGCGGAGTTCTTCTCCGAATCCATTACATTCATTTACGTGCTAATACCCTTGGGAAAGGTACCCAGCAATGGATGAATAGCAGGACAGACCGGGCAGCTCGGATTGAGGAATCGAGAGCCGAGTTCAATTCCAGTCGAATCCATTACATTCACTTACGTGCTAATACCCTTGGGAAAGGTATGAATCCTCTTCCTCGCCCACCCAGCAATGGATGAATGCAGGACAGACCGGGCAAAGGAATCGAGAGCCGAGTTCGAATTCCAGTCGAATCCATTACATTCACTTTGCTAATACCTTTGGGAAAGGTATGAATCTTTCTTCTTCTCCCCCACCCAGAATGGATGAATAGCAGGACAGACCCCGCAATTGAGGAATCAAAGAGCCGGTTCGAATTCCAGTCGAATCCATTACATTCCTTACGTGCTCCTTGGTGGCCTCTTCTTCCTCGCCCACCCAGCAATGGATGAATAGCAGGACAGACCCGGCAGCTCATAGGAATTGGAGAGCCGAGTTCGAATTCAGTCGAATCCATTACATTCCTTACGTGCTAATACCCTTGGGAAAGGTATGAATCAATTCTTCTTCTTTCACCCAGCAATGGATGAATAGCAGGACAGACCGGGCAGCTCGGATTGAGGAATTGAGAGCAGTTCGAATTCAGTCGAATCCATTACATTCATCAATACCCTTGGGAAAGGTATGAATCCTCTTCTTCCTGCCCCCCAAAATGAATAGCAGGACAGACCCCGCAGCTCAGCTTCAAAAAAATCCATTATGGATCAGTTTATTTATACCCTTGGGAAAGGTATGAATCCTCTTCTTAATCGGGATGAATAGCAGGACAGACCGGGCAGCTCGGATTGAGGAATCAGAGAGCCGGTTCGAATCCAGTCGAATCCATTACATTCCACGTGCTTTAAATAATCCTCTTCTTCCTCGCCCACCCAGCAATATGAATAGCAGGATTGAAAATAAACAAGTTCGAATTCCAGTCGAATCCCATTTTGCTAGCCCTTGGGAAGGTAAATCTTCTTCTTCTCCCACCCAGCAATGGATGAATAGCAGGACAGACCGGGAAGCTCAGATTGAGGAATCGGAGAGCCGAGTTCGAATTCCATCGAATCCATTACATTCACTTACGTCTAATACCCTTGGGAAAGGTATGATCCTCTTCTTCCTCCCCACCCAGCAATGGATGAATAGCAGGACAGACCGGGCAGCTCGGATTGAGGAATCGGAGAGCCGAGGTCGAATTCCAGTCGAATCCATTACATTCACTTATGTGCTAATATCCTTGGGAAAGGTATGAATCCTCTTCTTCTCCCCACCCAGCAATGGATGAATAGCAGGACAGACCGGGCAGCTCGGATTGAGGTATCGGAGAGCCGAGTTCGAATTCCAGTCGAATCCATTACATTCACTTACGTGCTAATACCCTTGGGAAAGGTATGAATCCTCTTCTTCTTCTCCCACCCACCAATGGATGAATAGCAGGACAGACCGGGCAGCTCGGATTGAGGAATCGGAGAGCCGAGTTCGAATTCCAGTCGAATCCATTACATTCACATACGTGCTAATATCCTTGGGAAAGGTATGAATCCTCTTCTTCTTCTCCCACCCACCAATGGATAAATAGCAGGACAGACCGGGCAGCTCGGATTGAGGAATCGGAGAGCCGAGTTCGAATTCCAGTCGAATCCATTACATTCACTTACGTGCTAATATCCTTGGGAAAGGTATGAATCCTCTTCTTCTTCTCCCACCCAGCAATGGATGAATAGCAGGACAGACCCCGCAGCTCGGATTGAGGAATCGGAGAGCCGAGTTCAATTCCAGTCGAATCCATTACATTCACTTACGTGCTAATATCCCTTGGGAAAGGTATGAATCCTCTTCTTCTTCTCCCACCCAGCAATGGATGAATAGCAGGACAGACCGGGCAGCTCGGATTGAGGAATCGGAGAGCCGAGTTCGAATTCCAGTCGAATCCATTACATTCACTTATGTGCTAATATCCTTGGGAAAGGTATGAATCCTCTTCTTCTTCTCCCACCCACCAATGGATGAATGGCAGGACAGACCGGGCAGCTCGGATTGAGGAATCGGAGAGCCGAGTTCGAATTCAGTCGAATCCATTACATTCACTTATGTGCTAATATCCTTGGGAAAGGTATGAATCCTCTTCTTCTTCTCCCACCCAGCAATGGATGAATAGCAGGACAGACCGGGCAGCTCGGATTGAGGAATCGGAGAGCCGAGTTCGAATTCCAGTCGAATCCATTACATTCACTTATGTGCTAATATCCTTGGGAAAGGTATGAATCCTCTTCTTCTTCTCCCACCCAGCAATGGATGAATAGCAGGACAGACCGGGCAGCTCGGATTGAGGAATCGGAGAGCCGAGTTCGAATTCCAGTCGAATCCATTACATTCACTTACGTGCTAATATCCTTGGGAAAGGTATGAATCCTCTTCTTCTCCTCCAGCTTGGATGAATAGCAGGACAGACCGGGGGATTGAAAAAAAGCTGGTCCGAATTCGTCAATCATTACATTCGTTACCGAAAAAAAAAATCTTCCTCGTCAGTCATGATATCGAAACCGATACATTGAAATCGTGAGTTCGTGTATCACAGATGGTACATAACTAACGACACATCGCCTACTTAAAGAAAATTGATGACGGAACAACGTTTTGGGACAAAATGGAGATAAAATGGAGACAAAATGTCAGGAAATTGTCAAAGAAGATAGAATGACAGAAAATTGTCGAAATCTATGTCCTGAGAGACACAAACATTAGAATACGATCATGTCTGGTTTGATTAATCTTACTTCTGCAGACGTTTTTTTTTTTGTTTTTCAGCAGTAGACAGCCCTTTCTTTCTGCCCACCCAGACTGGATGAATAGCCAGGGCATTTAGACCAAGTCGCTCTTACTATTTAACCCATAGCTAGGAGAAGAAGTGATTAATTCGCCTTTCCCAATGGTTATTTGCTTACGTGGATGAATAGCCTTTGACTGGAATTCTGGCGAAAATTACTTTTCTTTATAATCATCCACCCCAACTCGCAGATAGCTAATTTATTTCACAAATATAAAATAATAGAGGAATTGAATTGTAATTCAACATCCGTTCGTTGTCCTTTCCTTACGTGTTTTTGATTCGTCGCCAGCGTATCTTGCGTTTCACCCAGCCCACCCAGCAATGGATGAATAGCAAATATATATGAGCGACTCTAAAATTCGAATTCCAGATTACATTTATTATAATCTAAGAATAGGAAATACGAAAACTTTCTTCTTCTCCCATACAATGGATGAATAGCACACACACACACATATACATATATACATACGTATATATATATATAAATTATTAATTTACCGATTTAAAAAAATTTGTTTATCTTATGTTCAATAGCAGGACAGACCAGGCAGCTCGGAATGAGGGAATTCATTCACATTATATATATTTTTTTCTTCTTTTATTTTGTTGATAAATTTTAATTTATTGAACAAAGTCAAAGGTTAACTTCGAATATATATCAATATGTATTTTTTTTAAATTAACCCTAATATGCCTTATGTAAATTTATTCTTCCTTTTCTTCTTTCCCCCCAGCAATGGATCAATAGCTTCCAGACCGGGCAGCTTATATCTTTCTTTTCTTTTTCTCTTTGTTTTGTTTCATTGAGATAACTTATTTATACCCTTAAAATGAATAGAATCTCTATAACATCAACAAAATACAATAATCCATGAATAGCAGGACAACCACTCCTGTGGAATACTTGGACAACCATATTCGAATTTACAAAGAATGTCCAACGTATTTATGAGGATTGGATACATACCCATTAGTGTTCATAGAAAGGTATATAACAATATCAAAGTTTGTCGAAATTTAGAATACAGACACACACAAAAAACAAACATTCATATATATATATATATATATATATAAGCAATTTTCCATTGAATCTGCTTGTCTGAATCATCTTCAAGCAAGATCTAAAAGGTCAATCTCATCTCACAATCCTCAACCTGCTCCATATGCGGCCTCTTTGTAAATAACTAGCGGGTCTTAAATGCCACTTAAGATTATCGCATAAACTTTCGTACTAACAGAATCAATAAGGAAAGGCAGATCCTCATACGTCGAAACCGACGGGAGAGTCTATTCATATATATATATATATATATATGAATATGAATATATATATATATATATATATATATATATATATATATATATATATTTTTCCCAAAATTTGACATCATTTTAAACTACTAAAGTTTAGGTACTGAACACAAAAAGTTTATTAAAATTACAAGTCATTTATCAAAATGTCAACTGATCTTTTCAAGTATGGATTAAGTTTTAACAAACACGTAATCGGTATGCCTCCGGAAGTTTATCAAAATCGCCTGAAGGGATTCTTTTGTCGAGCCCATCAGATGCGGGACAAAAAAACAAAATATTGCATCTTATCTCCATAAAAATTTAATCACACGAGAACAAGTCCGGTGACCGCAGCATCCATTTCATCAGAAAATTTCATCTCTACCACGTCCCATCCATCTTCTGCGATGTTTTTTAAAAGATTTCAAAAAACTGATTAAATACAAAAACCTTATCTATTTCTATACACACTGTGAAAATTTGACAGTTATTTCAAATAAGAAAACCAAAATTTTGCGGAATTATATCAAAATTTTTTGAGACACTTTGTTCCCAATATATATATATATATATATATATATATATATCATATGTACAAAACCTAGTGTTATCGAATATTGTCACTGTAAACAAAACTAATCGTGGTATGGTCAATTCATACCAAAATTTATCAAGTTTGGCTTTTTTTTAAGAATCACCTGCAAATACATAGAATTTGAAACACAATGGATTACTGGGTGACGACATGAAATAAAGAACGGGTCAATGATGAAACCGAAAGGACAAGAAATATATATATATATATATATATATATATATATATATATATATATTTATATATATTACGATAAACGTTCAATTTTAAAATACATGAAATATTCTCAAAAAAACCCATGCAAAGGTTAATGATTTAAATGGCGTGAACCATCATCGGGAACAATTTTAATTCATCACCATATTTTATATGAACCACCACCTTTAAAATTCAAAATCAAACTCAGGTTGCTTCTGCGTTCCAAAAAACAATAACTCATTTTCCATAGCATTTTCGGATACAACAATACATATATTTTCGTTGTCCTCTTTTACTAAGAGAAAAACAAGAACAACATCTATTCTATAACCCGAAGATGTCTGTAGGAACAGACGCACCTGGTATTCCCAAAAATAAGTCAACCATCCAGGCTCGAAATTTATATAAACAAGGGTGATTTTATTAATCGGTGTTTCAAGGTTTTTGTATATTATTTGAATTGTTTGCGATGATGGATCCAAACTCAAGTTTAAATCAGGCTTGACCTTGCATTACCTTTTTGTGATCGTATAATTCATGTATATAACGGGATATATATGTTATAGAAAATATATATATATATAATCATCATCCAAACAGAATGTTTCGCTTTAGATTTAAAGAAATTGCCTCAAATATTTGAAACCCAAGGTTTTGATTTTAAATTCAGTTTTTTCCCTTTCAATCCGCTGTTTTCAGTCTCGGCCATTGAATTTTTATGTATTTATTTTTGAATTTTCACGCCAGTGTCTCAATAGAACGTTCATGCTGTTTTTTGCCTCAAACTTTAGCACTGTTTTGAAATTCGAAAGTTCCCTCTAAAGGTCTTGACCGAATTTTAAGATAAACTATAGATTAAGTTAAAACAGTAAGCAATCGTTTAACCTATAAGATCTAGCATTGATAAGGCCGTTTCTTTTTGAACATTGCACGAAATATTTGACGTTGCATATTTTATTGGGTTAGTTGAATCAATTTACACATAAAATATCTTTGTGAAAGGTATGAATCTATCTCCTCAGCTATGTCTGAAATTTTAGGACTTTATTATTCTTGATCAAGTTTTCTCCCTTTGTTTCTTAAATTTCTTCTTTGAGAGAGACGAACACTTATCCGCCAATATAAATTGATGGTTAACCTTGGATTTTCAGTTAAAATTTATGGCGATTAAAATCTACACCTGCGTACTTTTCCGTTACACGTATCTGAAAAAAAACAGTATCATTACCTAAGAAATTGATTATACGATATTCCCCAAAAAACCAAAATGTCTGTTCAAAAGGCCCATTATTCTTTCAATACAGATTGGTTTTTTTAAATAACAAATGTTGATAAGTCTATTAAAAGCGAAATAAAATAGATCAATCATTTATATATAACTTTCGCAGTATAACCCGTTCCATCTGGACCTTTGTTTTTTTTTCTGGTGTTAATTTCTCGTTCAATTGGAGCATTTCCCATTGTTTTTTCCCCTATCGTCTCATTCTCCATCTTATATCGATTAGTATGATCCCTGATGGGGAGATTAACAATTTGAATGAGGACGCTGAAAACACCGTTTTCTCTGTTCTTAACCTTGTAAAATCCGGGGTGAACCCTTTAGGTTCCATGGACTGTCATAATAATAATATACGATAATTTTATTTAAATAATATATATATATATATATATATATATATATATATATATAAATATAATTGCATTTATTTAAAAATGATTCCAACACAATACATAAGAGTTCTCATGTTTCCAAAACAAGGACACATAAACTTCAATGGATAATTATTTGAATTAAATTAAATTAAAGTAAGACTGTTCCATCTTCAAGCGAAATTTTTTTTTCAATAACTTATTTTTGAAATTTACGTGTTTTAATAGCATATTCATTATTGAAATCAAAATTTCTATGGTAACATCCAAAGCAATTGTTTAAATAAAAAGTCTAGTAAGGTGTTAAATAATAAGTATCAGTAAAACATTACATTCACAGATGTCAAGTCAGGATAAGGTTGGGGTGTCTAAATTTAAAACGGAAGATGATTTCGCCTAGTCTGGTTTGCGTGTCTATGGAGATGTATTTATTTTTTATTTTATTTTTTTTCTGCAAGGGTTTGTGTATTTAAAAAATTCCGTAACATTTGTTTTTTGACGACTTCATAAAGGGTTATCTTTTTTTCGTAGGGCATTTAAACTATTTATTAGGACTATGGATTTTAAAAATTATTTTATTGTTTGTTTGTTTTTATGCTAATTATTCAATGCAAAAATTTGATGATGTCGGCAAAAAACCGTTAACTCATGTCTATTGTTTAATAGATTTTTATTATTTAGAAACTTTATAATATATATATATATATATATATATATATATATATATATATATATAATTCTAATAATCTTTCGCGTTAGATTTCAACTCTCTAAATTTATTGTACGCTGTTTTTTTACAGACATTAAATTTTGCCCTTCATTTTTGCTCAATGTGTAAAATATCATTTATTTTTTTCGATTTTTCACCCTAAGGATGTAATTTTTCCAGCTAATTTAGACACAAACCCGGCACTGAAGAATTATCTATCAAACAAAAAAAAATTATCGAAATCGGATGAAAACTGTGGAAACGCATGAACAACATCAGATCACACACACATACACACATCTTGAGAATTATATATATATATATATATATATATATATATATATATATATATATAATAATTAATACGAAACGATTTCAAAAGTCTCAGTGAATGGATTAGTTATAACAATTTTAGTAGAGGAGATAAGGAAATCTCTATCTATATAAGGCAGGATGTGTGTGTGTGTGTGTGTGTGTGTGTGTGTGTGTGTGTGTGTGTGTGTGTGTGTGTGTGTGTGTGTGCGTGTAACGAATGCACGGCCGCAATTTTCGACGGATTCGCACCAAAATTTACATACACATGCTACAAGTTAGCGGAAAGCCCAAGACTAGCTTTGCATTTCTCAACTCCCATCTATAGTGGAAATAATCGATTTTTTCATGCTTCTACAGCACTTTTCATGTAGTTTGTGGCCATTTTCTACTGGCCAGAGTGAGAGCCAATGGCTGTCTGCCACGAATAGGCAGGAAGATTCTATTGACGAGCGTGAGAGCCAATAGCTGACTGACACGAATGTTAACTAGCTTGCTAGCATGCAAAAAAAAATCGATGCCTGCATTCCTCACAAGTGGGAAAAATTTAAATCTGCATGGCACTTTACTCTAATTGGCTCATTCGCTTGCTTAAACTCAACGTTGATTCTGATTCCGCAGAACTGGGTTTTGTGTTCATTTTGTTTAGTTCTTTTTTCGTAACAGATTTAATGTTTAGTATAGAGCTTAGAAAAAATTCGCAGTGTGAGATAAGCAAGAAGTAAGGCATGTAGCAACATCAGCACGGTAAAGGACACTCCTTTAAAGGCAAGGAAGGGCAAAAATTTTTTAAGTCAAGTGATAGCGATTGCTGTATGAGTTGTACGATTTTTGAATCAAGCACGGGCAACACCGGGCCATGCTGCTAGTTAAACATAGAACAGGTTGAAAAAGGTGTACTTTTATCCAACACCCCAACTTTCAGACAAACTGAATCATTAACATAAGAAGTCGAATCATATTATTAAATAGCCTTTTCAGGCCGAGACTTGCATATGGATGGCATGAGGAACGCTAACTACGTTCAGAAATAGATAAACTATCCAAATTATAAACAACAGTTTTCATGACTCATTCATTAAAAAGGACTTCGATCGTATGATGCATGTAAATTTTATCGAGAACAATATTTCTTTGTACCTCATTGACTGACGCTACAGAATCACAAACAAATAACTGTACAAAATGAGAGAAACCACATCACTTGAGGACTTTCAATAGCAGTAACAATTAAAATGAACAGCAGATGTTACATAGACGAAGAATAATTTTATACTGAAATTATTTGACGTTCCACAAAACTTCAAACAAAAGTTTAAGAAGGAAAAGCTCCAGTATCCGTCTATATTTCTGAGATGAGGTATTATGTAAACTATTTACATTATTCGGACTATTGTCTTCATCTTTCTGTCTATATTTCTGAGATGATGTATTATGTACACTATTTACATTATTCGGACTAGTGTCCTCATCTTTCTGTCTATATTTTTGAGATGAGGTATTATGTACACTATTTACATTATTTGGACTATTGTTCTCATCTTTCTGTCTATATTTCTGAGATGAGGTATTATGTACACTATTTACATTATTTGGACTATTGTCCTCATCTTACTGTCTATATTTCTGAGATGAGGTATTATGTACACTATTTACATTATTCGGACTATTGTCTTCATCTTTCTGTCTATATTTCTGAGGTGAGGTATTATGTACACTATTTACATTATTCGAACTATTGTCTTCATCTTTCTGTCTATATTTCTGAGGTGAGGTATTATGTACACTATTTAAATTATTCGAATTATTGTCTTCATCTTTCTATATTTCTGAGATGAGGTATTATGTACACTATTTACATTATTCGGTCTATTGTCCTCATCTTTCTGTCTATATTTCTGAGATGAGGTATTATGTACACTATTTACATTATTCGGACTATTGTCTTCATCTTTCTGTCTATATTTATGAGATGAGGTATTATGTACACTATTTACATTATTCGGACTATTGTCTTCATCTTTCTGTCTGTATTTCTGACATGAGGTATTATGTACTCTATTTACATTATTCGGACTATTGTCCTCAGCTTTGTCGCCATATTTATCACGACGTTCCGGCTGTTGCACGCTCCGGCTTTCTTCAGGTGGTTGAAATGTCGAACTGAACCCTTTATTTCGCTCACTGGGGTAGACTGTTCTCGTACTACGTGTCATGTCTAATGCATGTCAGTTATCAGTTATCTCTGGTTAATTATCCTCTCCAAGTTTTCCACCGACTTAACCAGGTACTGAAAACACACTCTTTGGGTCCTGTCACCTAATCTAACTCACTCCTTTTTCCTCTCTCCCAAGTGTATGAATTTCTGGGTTTTGTAAACCTAATGTCTTCAGGAACCATTTTTTCCTGTGCTCATATTGCAATTTTTGATGTTATTATTATATGTTTTTACCAGAGCGCATAATGTATTTTTTTAGTTGTAATTATCGCTTTTCTCTGGCACTCCAGAAAACCTCATCAATAATGAAAACAGTTATACCATATAGTGACCTTGAGAAGTCTATTTTCCCAAAAGCTTCTTTTTTTTTTTTAATCGAAAAATTTGATACATTTTAATCAGAAAGAGCATTAGCTGTTCGTTCAATAAATACCGAATTTAATTTTGAGAGATTCTGCTATTTGGGACAGTAACAAATGGGAATATTTTAAATATGTTTATATGTGGTTCCTCGATGAAATCACAAATCGTGTTGCCCAATTTAAATTAAACAAAACTTGGACATTTTTTTCCAACATTAGTAAATTTATGACCGTGTTTTTTTTTATATATTTAAATATTTCTTCAAGATTATAAATTTTATTCCTAATTAATGTAAGATTTGAAAAGTAACCCTCTTTCTGTCAGTTAAAATATTATGCTGACTATTTTGCAGTTCATATATCGTACTGTACCCCGAAAAATTCAAGCAAAAATAATTAACGAGTGTGATCTAACTAAAAGGTTATTATTATTATTATTATTATCATCATCATCATTCGATTTCTGCTATGGACACACTACCTACCAAGTCTGCGGAAAGACCTAAGGCAGGTCGTGGTGTGTTGTTATGGCCACATTTCATGTCAATTTTTTTTTTTTTTTTTTATCTCCGATGAAGTTGCTAGCGTTACATAGACAAAGTTCTCCTTAGTGTGTGTGCTGTACTTAATAAGACAATTTTCTGTATGTCTCTTAAGCTGAGGTTTCCAGGGATTCTTTCAATGTGTTGTTTTGTTCCATTTTTTATAATTCCAAGTGCACCTATTACCACTGGTATTATTCTTGTTTTCAATTTCCACATTTTTTCTATTTCAATTTCCAGGTCTTTGTATTTTGATAGTTTTTCAAATTCCTTGGTTGCTATGTTACAATCCGCTGGACAAGCCATATCAATTAGTAGGCAAGTTTTTTCTTTCTGGTTTTTGACAATAATTATTATTATTATTATTATTATTATTATTATTATTTTTATTATTATTATTATTATTATTATTATTATTATTATTATTTGTGTATGTTGTTGCCTGCATTGTATGCTCTATAGCCGGGCCTAGACTATGGTATTTAAGCCCTAAAGGAAAATTGATATTTAATTAATAGCACTTTTCTTAGTATATCGGATGTTCCTAGTAGGCCGATCTACTGCACAACTTGTATGTTGATGTTAGCTGAGACACTGTTACTAAAATTGTCCATTCCTTTTCTCATGAGGTCCAGTGCTCCGATTACTATTGGTACTGTTTCAGTTTTCATTCCACAAATCCTTCTCGATTTCCAGTTCCTTGTATTTGGATAATTTCTCGATAATTTTCATGGCGGTGTTTCTCTCAGATGGTACTGCTATGTCAATAAGCATACACTTTCTGAATTTCTTGACTTTTATGATAATATCTGGTGTGTTGTCTTTTATTTCGCTGTCAGTTTGAATTGTCATACCCCAGAGGATAGTTACATAACTATTTTAGGGTAATTGTGTGTGGTTGGTGATCACACCATCTCTCAGTGATTTCGAATTTGTTCTTTATCTTCCAGTGCACATATGTCGCTACCTTTTTATGTCTATGGGTATAATCATTCTTTCTAGTTCCGGACATCCTGAGATAATATGGTCGACACTTTCATATTTTCCGCAGAACCATTATTATTATTATTATTATTTCCTTTGATTTCTGGCGTTTATACATTTCTTTCAGATTCCCGCCGAGGGACCTAAGGTTAGAAATGGCATCATGACACTTTCCACTGACAAAAAAAAATACATAGTTAAAGCCCTTCGTAAACTGCGAGCTGTACTTGTCAGAACAATTTTTTGTATCTCCTTGAGGCATGGACTTCCAGGAATCCCTTCAATTAGTCTACTGCAATCTTTTCCAACCAGTCCTAGGGCACCATCTACAACAGGGATTATTGATGTTCCCATATGCCACATTTTCAAGATTTCTATTTCAAGTTCCTTGTATTTTGACATATTTTTGAAAGTCTTCAAAGATACATTGCAGTCAGCAGGGACTGCCATATCAATAAGGAGGCACCGTTTTTGTTTGTGGTCTTTAATAACAATATCTGGGCGGTTGGCTTTGATTGTCCTGTCAGTGTGTATTGTGTAGTCCCATAAAATTGTAACAGGTCCTATCTCCGTAATCGGGTCTGGGTGGTGTTCATACCAGTTTCTTTCAGTTTCCTTCCCGTAGAAGTTGCAGATTTTCCAGTGCAGATATTGGCCCACTCTGTCATGTCGGGTTTTATATTCAGTGGATGTCAATATCGTGCAACCTGATACAAGATGATCAATCGTTTCTGGATATTTATCACAGAATCTGCATTTTGGGCTGACACAATATTTTAGTATATGTGCTTGATAATTTCTAATTAACAAGCATTGGTCCTGTGTAGCAAGGATTAAATGTTCCAAGCCCTCTTTCCTCATTTTGTGCTCGAGAAATTTCAACTGCCTCTTTGTAAATATAAATATCCTATTTGTTACTATTTTCTCTAAAACTTAATCGTTGTTCGCCTGTTCGGTCCTTAGTATTCTTGTCATCTTTCTGTAGCCCCATATAGTTTTGTTCGCTTCAAGTCTCTTCTTCTTCTGTGAGGAGATTGTCCAATATTCACAGTACTACAAGAGGGCTGATATTAAGTAACTGTTCCGCATTCTTTTCTTTTTTTGGAAGGAAATTCTCCTGTTTATTCTCTCTAAATAAAATTAATTTCAATGTTTTCGATGTTTAATTTTGAACAATATTTCACCACGAAAACTTTTTTCCTAGATTCTTTATTTACAATGCGTAATTTACTTAAAAAATACCAGTATTTGTCATATGAAATTAATTTAATATTGTTCTATATATTGTTTTTCTTAAAAACAAATATATTGATGGGAAAATTTAATTGGTTATACGTAATTTGTGTTTTTCTTTCTAAAGATTTTTTTTAAATTTGGCTTTTAGTTTCGTCTACAATAACAAACATTAAGTTAATGTAATATTTTTATCCTAGAAAATTAATGAAAACAAATCATTTATTCAGAATAAGTTACTCAGAACAAGTTACACAGAACTTTTCTCCGAAGATTTCCGAAATTTTTAAATAGGCCTCTAGTTCGGCTCCTTATTTGTGTCATGAGTGGTTCTTTAATACAAAACAACATGACTGCATATGACTTAGATTTAAATATAGCCAGCAGTGCGTCATTCGCACGGAATTAGATGTAAATTGAATGACGACTGAAGATGAAGGTATTGGGGAAAATCTGCAAGCACTGAAGAATGTATCTACGAAATGAGGCCTGAAAGTATGGTTTTCATACGCTTTTTGCTTTACGACAACGCAAAGTAGTACCAAAAATGGAATAAACAGGAACTTGAAATTTACATTTTTTGCCTTGCATTTGCACAGCCCCTGACAAGGCATCATCAAAATTCTGGTTGTTACACAAGTCGAATGCAGTGTTGTAAGGGAAAAGTAGGCGATGCTATTGGCAAGTGAATCGTGAGTAACTGAGCAATATTTTTTATCATGAACAGAATGAAAAATGTGTGTAGAAAGTTATTTTGGATAAAGAAAGGAACGCTAAATTCTGTCTGAAAGATAAACTTGTAACTTTGGCGAGTAATAAGATTTGCTTCATTTTGATGCGTTTTTCATAATTCTGTCTGCCTTAGGATTCATTCTCTTCAACTATAATTCAACCTCATAAATTTAAACGTACTACAAGATGAGTAACAACGAGGTCTCATCGTTTTAATGTTGAAATCGTGAGTTCTATTCCAATGGTTTCTTTTCACGGGTTTTATTACGGCGCCATCATTTGTCGTCTGGAATGTTTTTGTTGTTTTTTTTTGTTTTTGCATTTTCTCCCCACTAAAGTTTTCTAATTATTACTATCTTTCACTCTTAGTAAGCCCTGAAATTTTAGTGGTATTATCGCCTTCATTGGAGTGAAAAGATTGAAAAAGACCACTGTGAATTCAAATGGAAATAAATACAGTTAAGTGTGGTACAAATTACA